>OZ012710.1:24763723-25141127 GCA_963942595.1 Cylloceria caligata
CTCTATGACTGTCCGCACCGTATACTTTTTAATATCTCGAGCGAAATATACACTATATTCAAATATTTATAACTGTGTCTTTATCACAGATAGCTGCATCCACGGAGAATCATTGCGTTCGCAACGCAACACCCGATGCATGATCAGTAATATGACCACTGTAGAGCACAATTATTTCGGACAAAATACTTTTCATAAAATCCGTATCCGTCGGCGCCAACAAGGTCGTGATGTGCTCGAGCGCTTCTTGAAAGAATTCCTTGGAACCGATGATCTCACTCTGTTGCACAAGGCGTTTCACCGACACCTATATTTTCACGGACATACGATACCACCCCTCATTCATACACCGCTGAAACGTTTCACTTTCGCTCTCTAGCGCCTGTATATGAATATCAATTCTACTCCTTATTTCGACGAGCATATCAAATGTCTTTTCCGTTTCGACAACTTTTCCATTTCGATTTTCCAGATTCCTTTTGATTTTCGTATTCTGCATTAGCATTACAGCTTATTTTACCAAAGGAGACAGCTCTATGCTGGTAACACGAGGTTAGAAGTGTGTAATGTACCGTGTGCTCTATGCAAATATTACACATTTTAGCGGCAGCAGCTCCATGAGCTTCAAAATATCGTTGTACGCGAGAAAAATCATGTTTAAACACTCGCCACTCGTCCGCACTGAGTGTAATTCCGGTTAAATTATTCCACAATATTTTGATCACTGGAGTAAGACACGCAGAGTTCAAGTCGAGACCAGCGACGATTATTTTACTGAATCATTTATTTAATCCGTACATAATGGGGTTCGCTATATAGGACGATATCGTGAGACGTAGCGCCGTTATTTGCCATTTTTATTGCATTCTCGTGGACTGTAACTTTTCGAATGAATCGTCGGCGGTGTTCATACCCCCTTTTACCAGGTCTATAAATATAAAACCGGAATTTTTGTATAGAAAATACACGTTTATTGTATGAAAATGATAAAAAAAATTTATTCGAAGTATTGCCCATCGCTAGCTATACATTTTTCCCACCTGTCTGACAATTTGCGGATGCCACGCCAAAAAAACTGTTGCTCTTTTGAGGCAAACCAGTCATCGAGCCATTTTCGTACATTTACGTAAGAAGTAAAGCACTGCTCCGCAAGTGCGTGTCCCATCGATGCAAATAAGTAGTAATCGGACGGAGCCAAGTCTGGTGAGTAAGCCGCATGCGAAAGTATTTCCCAACTAAACGCCTCAATCGTTTCCTTGACCAGTTTTGCTGTGTGTGATGGTGCATTATCATGAAGCAAAATCACTTTGTGTTGCCTTTTTTGATATTCTGGTCGTTTTTCACGCAAAGCTTGATTCAAATCGTTTATTTATTGTCGGTAGCGTTCAGTTTCGGCAACGGTTTCGCCAGATTTTAGCAGCTCATAATTGATCACACCCTTCTGATCCCACCAAACATAGAGCATTGTCTTCCGTCCATAGCGATTTAGCCTTGCAGTCGATGTCGATGGTTCGCCTGGAGTTACCCATGATCTTTTACGCTTAGGATTCTCAAAATATATCTACTTTTCATCGCCAGTCACAATTCGATGGAGAAATGACTTTCTTTTGTACCTGGCGAGCAGCATTTCGCAAGTGGTTTTTCGGTTTCCCTGCTGTCTTTCATTCAGTTCATGTGGAAGCCATTTTCCCATCTTCTGGATCTTTCCCATGGCTTTCAAACGTATGGAAACGGCTTCTTATATCACATTTAATTGATCCGCGAGTTGTTGTTGCGTTTGAGCGTCATCCTCATCCAACAATGCTTGCAATTCGCTGTCTTCAAACTTTTTCGGTGGTCTTCCACGTTCTTTGTTTCTCGCGTCAAAATCGCCACTGTTGAATTTTTTAAACCACTCAAAGCACTGTGATTTACCAAGAGCATGCTCAGCGTAAGCTTCGACAAGCATTCGATGCGATTCTGCAGCAGTTTTCTTCAATTGGTAACAGAAAATCAATGCTGTCCGCAAATCGTAGTTTCCAGGCACAAAATTCGACATGTTCAACGCTATTACAAACTATGCTGTTGTATGAAACTTGTATTGTTGTGAGTTGAAAATCTTTGTCAGAGATGTCAACAAGGAAATGGCGCCAATGACGCGGTTTGACGGTAACTACATTGACAGCTAGGGCCATCTATGGGCAAATTCCGGTTTCATATTTATAGACCTGGTATATAGATTACCCCCACCGTCTAATTGCATCGCCGCTACTTTTAATACTGTAAATCATACGAGTGAAAATGACTCACCAATATCCTTTGATATTTATCGCATTCTCCTTAACAGCCTATTAACAGTAGTAGCAAATATATCTCAAATCAGTTGCATACTCTCTCTCGCACACGCATGTGCATACTCATACCTTTACACACAGATAAGATGTGGCATAAAAACAAAATAATATTCATTGACAAAATTTGATAATTTTCCTCATGGCCAAGTGCCTTGAGATTAGATGAAAACAACATAACATTCCTTGTAACGGTAATTTTTTTATCGTTAACATTAAATTTATTTTCCGAGGGGAAATTCGAGCTCGATCACAGATGTAATTAATTTTAGACTTCTGGGTAGGTGAGAATAGGGTTTATTGATGCAAATAATTAAAAACAGAATGTTAACATTCGGTTTCCTGGTACCGATGACCAGTACAATTCATTGAAATTCTTTAATTACTACGATTATTTCCACAATTCTTTTCGGGTATTACGTTGACATAGGTTCTCGGTACATTCAGCTCGGTAGTTTATTATTGTTCCGTGCGTTGGTAGTGAGCCTGTCACTCAACGCACATACACACAGCTAAACGCGTCGCACTCGCTCTTACACCCGATGTCTCGATCGTCCTATAGATCTCTTTATCTATCACTTGCTTCACTTTCCTACTATCCTCGTTAAATCGACTCGCTTGCCTATCTACTGGTTTAAATGCTGTGCGCTTTAATTCTAATTTCTTAAACACTACCTGCCTAATTCTATTTACTTAATCCTCTACACTTAATTCTATCCACTTAATTCTATCCACTTAATTCTATTCACTTAAAAGCTATCTAAATCTAGATTAATGTGAGTTTACTCAATATGTCACTAATAATTTCTATATTATTTTAATGACTCGCCTGTCCTTTCTTTTCTGTCGTCTTCGCTGTTCCACGCTCACTAACACGAGTTTTCTTTTATCTTGCAAAATCACGCATTCCAATCAATTACTGGTGTGAATCATTTTTTAGAACTCAAGAAAAATGCACAACGTTGTTTTTTTAACCGCTTTCAACTTAGTAACTTGGGCCAGAAGAGTAAGAGCGCTTTTTACTCCGCGCAGGCTCTTTTATAGCCTTTCCCCCCGTCTGGTACCCCACTACATCATTATCGGCTACAATCTTTAAATCTACCGAGATTTCATAATTTCTCGGCTTGCCATTACTGCGCTACCCGTCTTGCCCTCGCCTCCAAGTGAGGCCAGCTGGTCGCTGACCTGGTGTTTACGGCAGCGAGAGAATTCCGGAGGTGTGACGTAGCTCGTTTTTGTCACAGGTCCGGGTTCAGTAGCCTGGTGCCCACAAACCTCGCAATATTCGGACGTAATCTTGGTTCTTATAATCGTTCGAAATAATAGTGTAAGCTAGAAGAACTTGTCACTATATTACGAGGGTCGATCAATAAATAGTCGGCTTGGTAAAGAAAATCGCGTTTTTTTGGACTAAATCTTTTTATTTTTCAACATAATCTCCTTTCAGCTCAATACACTTATTCCAACGATTTTCCAATTTTTTGATGCCCTCCGAATAATACGATTTCGGAAGGTCCTCAAAATAGGTCTTTGTTTCGGCGATGAGGACATCTCTGGAACCAAATCTCTTTTCGCCAAGCCATTTTTTCAGGTTTGGAAACAGAAAGTAGTCGGAGGGGGCCAACTCGGGAGAATACGGTGGATGCGAAAGCAATTCGTATTTAAATTCATGAACTTTGGCCATCAGCTACACGTTCTCTTTGATGGTCGACAGTGAGCAAACGCGGCACCCATCTTGCGGATAACTTTTTCATATCCAACTGATCACTCAGCATTGAAATCACTGAGCCATATGATATGCGTGTGGCCTCAGCAACCTCGCGCACTTTTAGTCTCCGATCATTTAACGCCATATCGTGGACTTTTTCATTGTTTCTGGTATGACGACCTCATTTGGACGACCTGGACGTTCATCGTCAACAATGCTCGTACGACCGCGTTTAAATTCAGCTGTCCAATATTTAATGGTTGATAACGAAGGTGCAAGGTCTATATAAACTTCGTCTAGCTCCGCTTTGATTTCATTGTTTGTTTTCTTTTTCAAAAACAAAAATCAAATCACTGCACGATACTCAATTTTTTCCATTTTTGTAAAAACACAAAAGTTGTTTGTCTTTCGACGTTGTCAAACGCAAACTAAACATCGCAGCGAGCTGAAACGTTGACAATAGTCATGTGAAGGATGGCACTACTAAACGTCGCTATTGATTTCTTTCTTTGACCAACAGATGACGCAAGGCCGACTATTTATTGATCGACCCTCGTACATCGTCGGTGAAACTCCATAATTTAGTACATGACAGGGTCTAATATTTACATCACCATCGCTAAATATTTCCATGGACCTTGCTTTTGAAAAGTGATTGTGTGCGGCCATCTTCTGGGTTAGTCGTATTCATTAAATCGCTGCAGTATATGCAAAGAGAGAAAGAGAAAAAGAGCGTATTTAACGAATATATATAAAAGCGTGCTTTTATATATATTGTAACGATATTAAGCGTTAACATTGCCCTTAAAGGGCTTGTTCGGACTCGAGCAGGAAGGAAAGTAATTTTTAGGCTTTTGTAATAGGTAGAAGTAGGGTTTATTCAAAGTCACACAAAATTTAGTTATATGATACAATAGAAAATTCAATTATTTCACCCTTTTCTCTCGGAATTATGGCTACCTCGTGCCTTACAATTTATTATTCCCGGGCACACGAGTGCATTTATAATCGTGTCCGCGGGTAATTTTAAAGAATATTAATATGTGAGCGAAAACATTGATAATTTTGTAATCCTAATGCCAGATATTTGGAAACTAAGATTGAATTGATAATGGTAAAATACGCGTCGTTCTATAATTTTTATCTCTCCGTTACATTCCCTGGATAACAAGTTTAGCATAGGGACCGTCGGTAACTAACCGGCCGTTACTTGAATCTACTGCTGAGTGGTCTACTTTCCAACTCTACCGGCCAGTTGGTGGGAGTGGATATATATTTTTTTAGAGGTCAACTTACGCGTCCACCCGACCGCCGCTACGATCTGGCGTCGTCGGTGGGATGCACTCGGAGTGCATGCGCAGCTTTATCAGGATCGTACCCGGTTAACTTAGCGCCCTGTATATTTTCCCTAAATTATATTTCTAACTGACGACGCTATCCTAATCTAGTGGTTTTCTATCTGAAGATTATTTTATGTCGTCGTTATTTTAAATATTACGCCAAGCATTTCATGTCAGAGAGAGTAGACCGCTGTTCGCTTGATCCTCTGCTACCAGAGTGAGAGGAAAAGAGACAGAGATAGGCCGCTTTGTTGTTGTTTGGGGCTGCGGGGTTTTGGTCTCGAGCGCAGCACCGACTCAGCTGCTTCTCATTTTAAATATCTGTCAGGTACCACAGCTGGGCTCTCTGGTATCCGTGCGCCTGCACCTAGTTATGGCTTATGTTGGCTTCCTTCCTTGGAGATTGACGTCTGCGTCGGCGGGACCTGCGAACAAAACTGTTCCCCGAGTGCCGAAATTCTGGTCTTTTTATACCAGAATCCCCTCCAGCTGGCCCATGCTTTTAGTATGACTATAGTTCGTGGCGGTCCTGTAGCCCATGTCCTGTAGCCCACTGGTACTTCATTTTTAAAAATCGTCGTTGGTTTTTAATATTTCGTTATTCGTATTTTTCGGACGGAATAACGGGACTTGGTCACCGATATGCCGGCCTAGCTTGTGTGAGTGACGCTCGGTAGCGGTGCTTTGTTGTGTGCGTACCGAGCGTCGTGAGCTGCCGAGTATAGGCCGGTCTTACCCTGTGTGCGTAACGCGCGGTAGCGATGCCTTCGTGTGTGTACCGCGCGTTCTCAGATAGTTAGTATGTCTCAATATTCGTATAATAATATTAAATATTTAAATATATTTATATATATTCCGCTTTGAAAGATAAGTAATTGTCCGATTAACTGCGGTTATTACTACTCTAACAGCACAATCATGGTCAAGGTGGTTAAACTCTCATTGATAAGAAAATTGATATAGTATATTGAAGCGTAAGCCGTCGTTAAGTTCGTGATGGGGGAGAAGAAATGTTCAGATCACACTATGGAAACTTCCGACGCAAGCGGTTGTTCGTAAGATTCGCGGTATGCTGTGCGAGCGTCTTCGTATTGGATTGTTTGACAACCAAATAATGATTGATTCGGTGGTGCGTGTTATTCGTTGACGTGGGTGGCTGAATAAGCCTGCTATGCAGCCCATACTCAGTGAGAGATGTAGGTAATATACTGTGCTATTTATTTTCATTTTATTTCGTTTAACACAAGATTTTTATATAAATTCACTATATGAAGAAGGAGAAATGGGATCCGATACCTATGATTTCGATGAGGAAAGCAGAGCCGATTCAAATGATCACATCAGAGATAACGATGGTGACAGCGCTGCAGGGAACCGTTGGATACCGTTCTACGGATATAAGCCCACGAACGGTCTTTTCATGGTCAGTCCTACGAAAGAACCAGATGGAGCCGTCGCAGGTCCTTCGCGACAATACAGTTCAAGCGATGATACCAATAGCAATACAGACGACGACGAGGAAGAAGAAGAAGAAAAAGAACGGGTGGAGTAGGAGGACATGGCGGAAGACGACGTGAAGAGGGAGGTGAATGATGACGAGGCGGAGGAGGACGATGAGAATGACGAGGAGGAAGACCCGGTAGATTCAGGTAAGCTTTTAATAATACAATTACTATTGTATCAGTAAAACTGAAAAATTAGCATACGAGTCGGGCCCAAACGTTTTTTGCTTTGCACGATTCACTGTGCCGAGTCCGCCGACGATCGAATTGGTTTACGAAATGCGTCGGCGGTTCCCGGGTGCAGTCGAGAGATTTGAGGACTAGAAGGACATATAAGTTTTTAATTCTTACGTTACACAATTTTTATACATAGTATATAGACAGCAACAAATAAAAATTTTAATAAATTGAATTAAATGAAAAATTCTAATAAATCGTTTAATTATGCTTGCAGGTGGACAGACTGGCGGCGGAAGGACTACGATACGGGGAGGTGATATTTTGCCGCCTGGTGAACCCTTCGGTATCGACAATGAACAGAGGCAAGATTTTCCACGCTTTAAAATGTAGGGTTGGGAAACAGATTTTTCTTTTCGTCAGTCACCGGACGGTATTGATCGTCTGACTTGGTTCGAAGGCGGTATACGAGATGTTCGCACTCGCCTTACAGAATCGTCTGAGGGACATGATTATCTGGGTATGACTCTGAACGTGCCATCTTTCGCACAAGGACTTGTATGGTTATCATTTCGAACAGCGCGTGACATCGTTTCTGACAGTATATATGGCGACTAATTAATAGTGTAGTTCAGAGCGCACGCCAATTTTGAATACACGATGGTTCCTGTAGAATGACGACGTGTATAGTACGAGGCGTCAAAGGCGCCCGTGGGGGCGATATGTTTATGACGATCGCTTGTTGCAGCCCGACCGCATGTCGAACGTGGTTAAATTCGTACCGGCGAGCTACACAGACGATGGTGTCAAATTCGGAATGGATTTCAAGCACCGCAATATACAGCAGCAATAGAACTCACGCGTAATGCGGGGATTACGTCGCCGTCTATAGGGTGCGGAGTGCGCGAGATTGAACTCTTTCAGGAGTACTTGTTCAGAGGGTATGGCAATCGTTGTTTATAAATTTCTCACTTTCGGAAAACGCGTTCCGGCTCTATCCGATGGGCGAAAATCCGTAGTCTCGGCAATAGGTAAAATTAATCATATGCTCTTTATTCTCTATTACGAGCGTCCTCATAATAACCGGCCAATATCAAATCTGGCCGGTGCGTTAGGTAGTCGGAAGTTCTGCACACAGTATAATTCTAAGTATAAGCGAATACTCGAGCATCGCTGTAGCTATCGATGTGCTCGGTATTAATCAACTTATTGCAACGGTAATAGAGACTGTTGGAGGAGATTTAAATTACCCGTGCAAACAGCGAGTAGCGAAGGCACTAGCTCCGCGCGAGCGCCGCGCTCGATCACGGCCGAGCAGTAACGGTGAGGCCCGTTTTTTTTTTTTTTTTCTTCACCAGACAACAGTAAAACGTCGTAAAAGGAACAACTGTATCAGTGTTTGTATTTATCTCAAATATATTTTGCGTTGTCGATCAATGGAACGAGTTTTCTATATTAATTCCAACATTGGTCTTTTTCGAGCCGGATTCAAGAACGTGAATTATCTACGGTTGTGATACAGTCCACAATAAATTACAAGTAAAAAGCGTCGAGGGAAACATCGTTCCGAGCAAAAAATGATAAATATCACGAACCTTCGCAAGCAGCGCGGGAGCGTGAAAGCAAAAATGACGAGACTCGAGGCAAAAATCGAGCAAGCATCAGAAACCGAAGTGAGTCGAGAAGCAACAGAAGTATATCTAGTAAGGTTGGATGGTATTCGAAGCGAATTCGAGAAAATCCAGCTGGCGATCGTCGTCTCGGGTCCAGGAGAAAAGGCGGGACCGACTGTTGCAGACTCGACAGAGGAAGCGGAGTTCGAAGAAAAGTATTTCGAACTGAAAATAAAGTTAAAACAATGGTTAAACAGGCTGCTGGCACAGCCACCAGACGCACAGCCGTCGTCAGCAAGTGACGAGACGTTGCAACGCATGCTGCAGCAGCAAAGCGAGTTTCTGCGACAGCTAAGCGGCAGAAACAGGGAGCCGGGCTCGTAAGACTGCGCGTCGGAAGCGTCCAATGACAATAGTGACACGGTAACGAGGCTGCTCGAGCAGCAGACAGCGTTGATGTGGCAATTCGTCGAGGCAGTTTCAATATTTGGTGATGGCGTTGTCTGGCGTCGCGGCAAAAATGATCGAATCGATCGATCTTACCGAGGAAAACTACGATGTTGCGTGGGAGCTACTCAAGAAACGATTCGATGATCCAAGAGCGATTAAGAAGAAACATATCGAGTGTCTCTTTGCAATGCCGAGCGTAGACAGAGAATCTGCAGCTGAGATTTGCAGCCTCATGGACTATACGTTAAAGCACGTACGCGTTCTAAAACCATTGGAGTCACCAACGGACTCATGGGCTGAACTTATTATTATAGTCCACATGATCGAAACAAAACTCGATACGACTACTCTACGTGTGTGCGAGCAAGAGGGCAATACTGACGAGGCAACTCTTGGCACGCTAACAGATTTTTTAGAAACCGGGTGCCAAATGTTGGAACGAATTGAAGCGAGAACCAAAGAAGGGAGGTTTCGAAGAAAAGTGAATTAGACAAGCAAAGGTCAAAGACATGCAGTCATCAAAAATATTCGGAGGAAAGAGCTACAGCGCTGACTACTTCGACCGACGCAGGAAAATGCTATCTTTGTCGCGGTGATCACTTTCTGTATCACTGCGAAAAATTCTTGTCGATGTCGATCGATGACCGAGTCAAGGAGGTCCGTCGATTGAAACTGTGTCCCTACTGCCTTCGCAATGACCATTTTGTGAAGACCTGCAAGATGGGATCTTGCCGAGAGTGCTTAGGAAGGCACAACACGCTGTGCCATCGTTCCACAGATGAAAAGAACCCGAGGAAGGAGGACAGCAGCGAGCCGAGAGCTCACATTTTGAGTGACGCTACGACCAACAACGGAGTTGTCCATCACGTGACGAATCGGCCTACTAGCAGACACATGCTAATGGCTACTGCAATCGTCAACGCAGGGCAATAAAAGGGAGCCTTCACACCAATACGTATCGTTCTCGATAGAGCTAGCGAAGTACATTTGATTACGCACTCTGCGTGTGGCTAGGCTTAAAACGCGAGCGAACTTCTGGAATCGTCACGGGACTGAGCGAAATAGAAAGCGTCATAAGCGAAAGTTGCGAGGTCGTGTTACAGTCTAAAGTTTCAGATTTCGGGGCAGTAGTTTGCAGTTTTGTTGTGCTAAAAATAACAAAAAAATTACCGTCAGTCGAGATAGATCGCAACGCGCTTAAAGTCCCGTCGAATATAAAGTTCGCGGATTCAGAATTTTACAAAAGAGGCGAAGAAATTGCCAGTGTTACAGAACACAAAGCTCGGTTGGGTAGTTGCTGGACCTATCGAATGCATGCCGCAATCGACTTTGCTTTGCCATCAAGAAACAACAGCTACGTTAACATGTTCATTAGAACAATGCGAGATACTGAATCGAACCTTAAAGAGATTATGGGAAATTGAAAATTGTCATTCGGACCAACGTCAAGCTCCTTCGGAGGAGGCGCGTGGGAGCGAGAAGTTTTTGTACAGACTACTACACGCGACGACAATGGGCGCTTCATGATACGACTTCCGTTCCTCGAAGATCCGAAAACATTAGGCGAATCTCGAGAGGGGGCGAACAAACGTTTGGCTCAATTAGAGCGCCGATTCAAAGGTAATAAAATATTGCGCGACAGATACGTAGAATTCATGCGTGATATATATCGAGAGCGGACACATGTCGCCGGCGACCGATGAAATTGGACATCGCGATCGTCCAATAGTTTACTTGCCGCATCACGGCGTAATCAAGGAATCTAGTACCAGTACAAAACTCCGTGCAGTTTTCGACGCGTTGAGCAAAACTCGCTCGGGGAAATCGCTCAACGATGTTCTCCGCGTTGGGCCCACGATACAAGGTAGTTTACACGAAGTTGTCGTTTGTTTCCGGTTTTACAATGTCGCGTTAATCGGAGATATCAGAAAAATATATCGTCAAGTGCTCGTGCACCCAGACGATAGAGATTGTCCGAGGTAACTGTGGCGGTTTTCCACAGACAAGCGAGTATAAGAGTTTCGACTAAATACTGTAACTTACGGCGAGGCGAGCTCAGCCTATTTAGCAATTAGATGTATTCGTAAGTTAGCAGAAGAGGCAAAGGACGATTTGTGAGACGAAGCTCACAAATGGGTTTCCAACCGCCCCGAGACACTAGAGCGAGTACTTTGCAATTGAGAGAAGACACGTCTAAGCTCAGTATCGACACCCACGATACTATCGACATTCTCGGGCTCAACTGGAGGCCGATTGACGATCATTTTGAATTCTGCGTCCAAAAAATTCCTTTCACCCCGCTCGCCTCACATGGGCGGACTTTGGGAAGCAGGGGTAAAATCCTGCAAATTCCACTTGAAACGCGTTATGGGAAATGCGTTGTTTACGTTCGAAAAACTGTCCACCGCATTGACACAAATAGAGGCTTGCCTCAACTCTAGGCCATTGACCGCTTTGACTTCGGATTCATCAGATTTGCAGTCCCTCACACCAGCATATTTTCTGCTAGGAGGGCCACTCACCAGTCTACCAGACACTGATGTAACGGACGTTGGATTGAATCGCTTGGATCGCTGGAAGCTCGTGCAACGAGTTTTGCAGGATTTTTGGAAGCGGTGGGCAGCCGAATACCTCACCAGTTTGCAGGGGTGCACTAAATGGAAACGCGAGCAAGCTAATCTCAAAATTGGTAAACAGTCGCGCAAGGCCGTCGTATGGCTCGTATGGCTCGAGCGCAAGCTCAACTGCATTATCGCTCATGCTGGACGCACGAGAGAGTATCGCCCTCCGACTGGCGTACCAGCGGTTGACGGATACTACGTGAAGGCGGGGGTCCATCACTTCTCCAATTTCGCGGCTGCTTTTGGCATGGATGTCCGCGATGTTATCGTGTGAATAGAGGTCCTCGAATGAAATTCGGCGATACAATGGATGAGCGATACGAGCGTACCGTTCTTGTTTCCGGGCGAATCAGATCGAACGGGTACATTCTAAACGAGATATGGGAATGTGATTTTGACAGATTACTCGAGATTAACGAGGAAATTTCATTATATTTGAAAAACCACGCCATGGTCGAGCAGACGACTCTCGAACCACGCGATGCATTTTTTGGCGGTCGAACGGAAAATATTGTGAGTCTGTAAGTAGAAGGGGCTCTTTATAGAAAGACAGGGCGTGGCTCCTCCCTGACCCCTTTGGCGCCAGGGCGTGTCTAGAATAGCCACGCTACCTCTCCGACCCATGCTGCATCTCATTGGTGGGTCTTCTAATGTATAGGGGGCGTGTCTGCCCCCACCACTTTACCCTTGTTCCTGATTGGTCCCCCAGCGGTCCCCACTCCCAAACCACCTATCCCAGTGTTATGATTGGTGCTGCACCGCCGCGCCATCTGACGGATTTTGACCCATACTTAATTTCCGATGCGCCATTTACTATTGGTAATCGTGTTACCGATACTCGGTAAAGTAGACCGAATGTTGTCAACCAGTCGATCGGTTGTCGATCGCAGGTATTTAACCGACCATCGCTAGAGCAAATTTGGGACTTACGTAAAACAAGTAGATTGGGCCTTACGGTAAATAATATTGTGTACCCTTCTGCCGGTAAAACATGCCCCGTCGTTGATAACCGAGCCCCGTCCATAGCTTTTTAAAAAATATTTTTTTAGCGAATAAAAATTTATTTTTGAAATCTTTTCAACTGTTCATAATATTCATGATAAGCGAAAACGTTCGTTATTTTTCAGCTCCATAAAAAACTGTTCTATTTTGACATTTTCGTATAAGAAACTGCAGTTACGGCGAAATGGTGGTGAACTGTTAACCCCTTGCACTACGCTGAAATTCGGAACAAGCCGTGCCTAACTTATGCACCCGAATGGTTGCGAAAAGAGCCGAAGCGGCGGAGCCGGAGTGTCGGAACTTATACAATATCTTGCAACTAAGTGCAAGATAGCCGCACTAATGTTTACTTCACGTGATGGTGCTCTTGTGAATTTTAAATGAATTTGAATCAAAAACTTTTAAAAAGTATTTTAATTATTACATATTATTTCAACAAATTCTGTATAAGTAATAATAATATGATTAATTAATAGCAAAACACAAATACGTTGAAGCGAATCTACGGCAGTAATATTTGAATTGAAATAAATTTTCAGATTGTCATAATCACCAGGCATAAAAATGAAAAATACAATATAAATAAACAATTAAATATCAACAAACTGTTTTATTGAAAAATACAAGTTTAAAATTAATAAATCTGCACAGTATGGTACTTTATAATACATTCCAGTACATGGGTTGGAAAATCAGCTGGCGCACGGCGATCGATATTCGCCGTGCGTCGACCTGTTGCTGCTGTGTAGCACGCCGCGCTCGGTTGGATCGGAAATAGCCGAGGAAGGGCCTCGCGGAGCCGAGGCTGTGCCTCACTGGCATGCCGCGTTAAGCAAGAGGTTATCTCTCTCGCTTGACTTTGGCTTCGCTCACCGACTATCTCCCTCATTTGACTCCAGCGCTCAACGACGCTTTCGTATTACGCAGCTGTTGGAAATTCAGCTGGCGCACGGCGATCGATAATCGTCGTGCGCCTACCTGTTGCGCTGCTTTGCTACACGTTGTTCGGTTGAGTCGGAGATAGCCGAAGCATGGGCTTCGCGAAGCCGAGGATGTGCCTCGTCGGCACGCCGCGTCAAGCGAGAGGATGTCTCTCTCGCTTGACTTCGGTTTCGCTCACCGGCTATCTCGCTCAACTGACTCCAGCGCTCAACGTAAATTTCATACTTGCAGCCATCTTGAGAATTTGGCACTTTTGCGACACACATCCACTGGACAGCACGCGCATCCATAGGACTCTCACGCATATTTCTCGGACATTATTCATCGGATTTGCTCAACTTCACGCTCATCAGGACTCATTGCTCAAGGTAAGAGTGCTCTGGCATAATTACGTCATTAATTCACTGTCAGAGAGGAGAAAATGGTACATCAGCACTTGGTCTCACTCGTGGCGTGCGTTGCAGCACATGCTGTACCACGTTCTCCTCATGTCTTTTGCTGGCTTAATTAATATAATTAAGCATGTGCCTCGCATTCACTGTATTTTCCCGCAGTAAATCTGCTGGGAGAGTACAGTGAATATAATTTTGCTCAACCATATAGCCTCAATATCTGTTTGCGGTGTGCTAAGCAGTACTGATTGCTTAGCGGGTCGCACACAAAATCACTGCACTCAGATACGGGTTATGGTACATTCTCTCATTAATTCGCTGCAATCACTTTGCAATACAGTGTTGAGTGATTGCAGTGAATTACACACAAAGTTTCGCACTCAAGGCATCGGCGTGTCGTGCTGCGTGGCTGGTGCTACGCTGCACGCACCGCTGTCTCAAATTCATATTCAGCACACAATGATGTAATCGTGTGCTGCTCACATTATAATTCTAAATTCCATTTACTAACTCATTTATGTTTTGCACTCAACGGTCTGAGCGTGTCATGCAGCGTAGCTAGCACTGCGTTGCATGCACCGCTCGCTCATGTGTTCACTCAGCGCACAATTGATAATTGTGTGCTGCTCATTAATATTCAGAAATTCAATTTGTTTATTTATTATTATAATTTGTACCTTTTTTCTAAATTCATGTTTTGACTGATTTTCTAAATTAACTTATTTTGGCATTTATTTTCAATTTTAGTGACCACACATTTTGTATTAAAATTGTACTTTGTACCACGGTTTTGGAAGGTAGAATAAACTACTTCCTCACGATAACATCTACTTGGTCTGGTTTTATTTTCCTCTTGCCTCGAGTGAGTACTCACATTCCGTCAATATATTCACAGGTCGGTCAAGCCATCACCGGACGGATTCTCAACATTCTTGTTGAATTCTCAACAGCAGCCATATTGCTATTTTTGACACTTCTGTGAAAGGCCGCCTGGACAGCGCACACATCCTCGGTACACTCTCGGATTTTTCACCAGCTCACCGGATTTTCTCAGCATTTTCAAACTCAACAGGAAAAAATACATGGTAAGAGTACACCGTCACAATTCAGTGCAATTCAATGTCGGTGAGGAGTAGAAAATGAGTCGGTACATCAACATAAAGGTCTCACACTTTGGCGTGCTCTGTAGCACTGGCTGTACCACGGTTTTCATCACTACATTTTGCCTGCTCGATTGATATAATTGCGCATGTGCTCTCTGGGAAAATACTGTGAATATTTCTACTCATTTGTGCATCCTCAAACTCTCATTTTGTTGTGCAGTGCAGCGTTGACTGCTTCACAGTCCGTTCTAATAGAATTCCAGCACTCAAGTACCAGAGTTGCATGTGCCAGCACTGACTCTCTGTGCATTCAAATTTTCTAGCTTATTAAGAAGTTCCTGGAATTAGTAAAATCAATCTGCACATTCACATATCTCATTGCGTGGCGTGCTCCGCAGCACTGGCTGCAGCACGTACACTGCTCTCTATAATCACAGCACACAATTAATATAACTGTGTGCTACTCAAGTAACTCATAAATGCAGCACACAATTAATGTAATTATGTGCTGCTCAAATGTTTCACTCAAATCAAAATCTAACTTCAATTTTTGTATTTTAATTTTATTAAGAGTGGATGGTAGAATAAAAACCACTTTCTCTATAGACCATCTTTCTGTCTGGTTTTATTTTTCCCTGCGTCGAGTGAATACTCATATTTTTTCAATATCTTCTCAGATTCCATCCAACACATCTGGACGGATTCTCAGACAACATGTAAAGCTACCTTACATTTTGAACATTCCCGAGTCGTTTCGCTTCGTTATTTGTATTTGTAACAGACTTTACACACTCTAGTTGGGTGTTGCTTTCTAGGCGTTCCATCAATATGATTCGCGAAATGAGCCCAATATTGTGTTTGTAATCGTAATGGTGTTGCATTTTCTGCGGATTACACACGTCTTGTATAGTCAGGTAGCTGTACATATTTTTAAATTCCCTCAGCTATATCTACTCTATAATTCACGTATGATTGTCTTCCTGAATCTTGTAATTTATTTTTGATAATGTACGTATTAAATAGAGCCATGTCAGACATGTAAAAAAATAGTTTTTTTATGACCCTTGAGGTATTTCCTCATAATAGGAAAACATGCCAGCATTTGGTCATTGAGGTCAATTCCACCCATTCCTTTGTTGTACTCAATCACGCAGTTGGGCTTCAATTTCGTCCTATCTTGCTTGTCTCTTACTTCGGTGAATTCCACAGATGCATGTTTGGTTGTCAACATATAGACATCACGTTTCTCCTTCCAACTTAAAGCTAACAATCCATTGCACGTTCTGTGTACATGTTCTCCGGGTTTTAACTTGTTGATTGGAAGATCCTTTGGCATATTTTTCCTGTTTTTTCGTACGGTGCCGATAACATTTATCTTTTGTTTGTGCAATCATAGAAAGAGAGCGGGTGAGGAATACCAATTGTCAACGCACAATGTGTATCCATTATTTACTACCGATTACTATCGATATACTTGGCCAGTATATATTTTAAACTTGCTGCAGAGTCCCGTATTTGCTTTATACAGTTTATATATTTTCAATCCAAACCTGGCTCGTTTGGATGAGTTAAATTGTTTATATTTTAAGCGGCCTTTAATAAAGTGCATTAATGATTCATCAATGTTAATGTTTTTATCTGGTGTGTAAATCTTATTAAATTTTTCGTTCCAGTAACTAATGATTGGTCTTATTTTATAAAGACGGTCGTTCTTGCAATGCGGTACATTATTCGAGAAATGCAAACATCGTGATATCTGCGTAAATCTTTTGAGCGGCATTACTTTCCCAAATATAGGTGCTTCTACCACTTCTCGTTTCGACCAATACATTTGTATATTCGGTTTTTTGACTTGACTCGTCAAAATACGGAGCGCATAATAAGCCATCATTTCATTCTGGGTAACTGGAAACCAACCATCATCCAGTTTTTTTCTTCTCTCATCATTCATAATTTGTTGCGCGTAAATATTTGTTTGGGTAACTAATAAGTCCCACAAATTTTCGTCGAATACAACAAAAGATAAATCTAATAATTCGTGATTTGCGCCTAACTGATTT
Organism: Cylloceria caligata; assembly: GCA_963942595.1. Lineage (NCBI taxonomy): Eukaryota > Metazoa > Arthropoda > Insecta > Hymenoptera > Ichneumonidae > Cylloceria > Cylloceria caligata. Next base: position 24,780,964 of record OZ012710.1, read on the forward strand.
AAAACATAGTCTTTTACACCAGGAGACTCGGAATACTTCCAAATTATTGGTCTGTTATCAGTTTCCTTCCAATCCCATTCAACATTCACATCATGTCTGATATTTTCTTCTTCACTACTGTCATATATAATTGAACTTCTTGCGCGATTCATCACTGGCATAATGACACTGCTGTCACTAGAATTTTCATCACTGCTTATAACTCTTTCAATTTCTATCGATTGACTGCTTGAAACATTGGAAGCCTTTCCACTACTCTTACTTCCACGCGAACTACTTGCTTTTTTAATAATTTTGCTCCTTTTTTTATACATGCTGGAGGGTTTGACAAAATTAAAAATGATCAAGAATATTACTTTTTGTGAAGAAGACTGTACAAAACGTGTGCACCTCGTGTGATGGAATAGTAAGAACTGAAGAACGACTGAAGCTTTCTTGGTCTCGCCGAATGCATATGTTTACTTTGTTTTCAAATGCTATCTGGACTACAACAATGTATCCTAAGTAGCACGTAAACTGCATTAGGACACAAGATACATAAAATACCCATTCATATAAAGAAGAGAAAAGTAGAGATAAGAGCCCATTCAGACGTCCTTGTTTAGCCCGAGATTAAGACCCCGAGTACGGCTCGTGATATTCATGTTTGGCCCGAAATATCGATTACGAGCCAGACTCGTGATATTCACGTTTGACATGAAATTAAACAACGAGCCTGACTCGTGATATTTAAGTTTGGCCTAAAATTTTCATCACGAGTCAGACTCGTGAAAATAGTGCAAGGGGTTAATACGTGTTTTCATACCCGATTTGTTGAAATATAATAGTGCTCCGCTTTGGTATAAATATATCATTTATTTTGGTATAATATATAAATAAATTCGCATATATTAATCGTTTTAACACACATACATATATACAAACTACAATAATATTCATGAAGAATAAAAATTATTTAAAAAACTGTATACACAAACGTTCGCATTTACACACACTCACTGCATCTGTATTTACATTACACATATACAGTAGCGGACAAAAGTTTAAGACGATGAATTACAATTTGGTTCATAGATCTGTCATACAAGTACTAACGTTTCCTTCGGCTTGTTGTTTTTTTACAATACATGTGTATGTTTGACCTTCATAATGTAGAAGTCTCGGTCGTCAAATGTAAACAATATAGATTATACAATTTTTTTTTTCTTCCAACCATCTGTAAACAGCGGACATTAGTTTAAGACGATCTGTCGAACAAGATACCCGTAGTCGATCCACGCAATAATTTGATATATTAATACTGTAAATAGTTTGTGGTGTATCATCCAGTGTCTTAAGTTTAATTACGTACGAAAAGAGTATGGGTAAAGCCCGTAATTTGTCATCAACTGAACGAAAACTAATCGTGTCTCTACGGAAGCAATGAGACATTTTCTTCAATTGCAACTCAAATGAATCGATCAGAAACTTCTTGTAAGCAAGCGTGGTACAAGTTTGTGAAGACTGGGGACTATTTTGATCGACCAAAAAACAGTAGACCGCGGAAAACCACGCCAACGCTGGATCGTCGGATTCATCGATTAAGCGAGAGAGATCGTTTTCGTTCAGCAGTCGATATCAGAGCTGAAATATCCAGTAATAATAATGCACAAATTAGTGTAAGAACTGTCCGAAGACGATTAGACGAATTCAATTTGAAAGCACGAAAGCCACGGAAGAAGCCGATGCTCAGTAAAAAGAATTAAAAAATACGACTGCAATTTGCTAAGGCTCATCGGCATTGGACAAGTGAGGATTGGCAAAATGTGCTATTTTCGGACGAATGCAAATTCAACCGAATTTTTTCTGACGGGATACTGTATGTAAGACGTCGAATTGGCGAAGATTTAAATCCTCGATGTGTTTTACCGACAGTTAAGCATGGAGGTGGAAACGTAATGGTGTGGGCATGTTTTTCTCGCAATGGTCCTGGACCAATACGCCGAATTAATGGAATCATGGACCGTTTTCAATACTTGGATATATTGAAAAATACTATGTTACCGTATGCCTACGAAAATATGGGTGATAATTTTATTTATCAACAAGATAATGACCCAAAGCATACGGCTCGGGTAGTGAAAAGTTTTTTTCAAGATGAAGAAATCACTTTATTATCGTGGCCGTCGCAGTCGCCGGATTAAAATCCAATTGAAAACTTATGGTGTACCATAAAAAGAAGGGTTCAAAGAAATAAACCAGAAAATTTTGACGATTTGTACTCTTTGGTTGAAAAAACGTGGAATGAAACAACTGTGGACGACTGCAAAAAATTAATTGATTCAATGCCTCAAAGATGTGCTGATCTGATAAAAAATAATGGACTGTGGACACAGTATTGAAGGCAGGAAAATATCTGTATATTTTCTACTAAAAAATATTTTTTTACGTATAGTCTTGAACTTTTGTCCCCGAAGATATCAAACAAATTTATGTTTTCTTTGTTTATTGTATCTAATATTGTTACGCGCAAAATTGAATTTATGTAATAAATATATGAATTAATGATTAATTAGCTAATACAAAAAAAAATCCACTGAGTCAATTCTTTTCATAAAAAAATCAACGATTACTTTTTTTTTCCTCTCCGTCTTAAACTTTTGTCCGCTACTGTATATTAAGACGACGAATTCGTCTTATACCAAATTATACTTCAGAGTAACTAGCCTAAACTATACCAAACACATGCAAATAGAGGGATCCATACTACTATACCCACACTATGAAGACCATCAATAAACTACCGTTACTCAAGCTATAGTAATACCATCGAGCAGTAAGACTATAGTACCAAGAGAGGTGTGAAAAACAATCCACGAGGAACACATTAATCACCATAACCGAAAAGAAGAAATTAACGGGACAAATGGGCTACAGGATGACTATCAGATACAGTAATACCCTTCTATACCGGCAGAGCTTAGAAGAAGAGCGGGGAAGTCGGTATAAAAGGGCCCGACATACCACAGTCGGAAAGAATTCTGTTCACAGACTTTCACCAACATCCAGAACCAACCAAAGGAAGGCCAGCTAACTAACTAAAGGAGGACCACCTAGCCAATCCAAGGAGAAGCATCTTAAACCGCACCACTCCAAGGACCATGCCTGATACCTCTGAGCCCGCTAAAATGAACATCGTCCAAGGACAACCCCTGAGCCACCAGTCGTCCAAGTAGCCCAGCATCCGAGTCAACGAGATCTCACCTCGAAAAGAAACCAGCGTGGTATGGACAAAAACATATTAAATCCATGGGGAATTAAAAAAACAGCCTAAAAATTAGCTAGGGACGCTCCTGTCGTCGTTCCGATGCGCCGATGCACCGAAGATGCATCTCGCTGATGCCTCCACCACAGCAGCGGCGAGGCCAGCGAGTAGATAGCGTAGTCAGCAAAGCTCGAGCGAGAACTCTGTCCCCACTCCGGTCCACTCGATATAGATATAGGATAGGCTAGCTACGAAGGCGAGGAATAAAAACAAAGCCAGCATAGGTAAATTATCGATAGAAAACCCGGTAGGATAACATTCTCTCTTGCCTAGCGTAGAAACCATACTGCCATACCATTAGAGAAAATATTTCAATAATTTAATATCAAATCTCCTACTTTTTGCGGACACGATTATATAGGCATGCGTAAGCCCGGGTCAAGTTTTTTGTAAGGTGCTGTAACATAGTTACACTCTTTAACTTATTTTATTATTTCGAACGGCTATAAGAGCCGAGAGTATATGCATAAATACCTGCGAAATTAAACTCGATACAAAAGCACCGAGGTTTGCGGGCATGAGGCCATCGCACCTAGTATAAAAACTAGAGCTGTCGCCGCTCCGGAATTCCCTCGCTGACGTAAACAGCAGGTCAGCGACCAGCTGGCCTTGCTCGGTGGCGAGGGGAAGGCGGTGAGCGCGGCAGCGGCGAACCGCAAAAGTCTAAAGATGGGTTACATTTAAAATTACGATGGAATAATAGGCAGGGGGGACTGAGGCAAAGGGAAGCCTATAAAAGGTCGGTGCGGGGAGAGAGGAGCTCTCTTAGCGCCGATAACACCAGTAAAATCGTACAAGGCAATCAAGAAACGAAACATTCTAAAATTACGAGTTAATATAAAAAAATTTATCATCGATTATACTTTGTAAAAATTCGGGTTTCGATAAATAAAAAATCGAGTCAGTGAAAAACGGAGATCGCAGAAAAAGGAGAGACAGGAGAGTCTTATTGATAATATAAAAAAACTCGCATCAGTTCAATGAATATATTTAAGGAAATAGTTAGCTAAGCGAATAGAGTAAGTGCATAGAATTAATTAAATACGATTAAGCGAATAGGTGTAAAATGAATAGAATTAAGTAAATAGAGTTAAGTAGAGAAAATCGATGAAATACAGGGTGCGCCATCTCAATCTGGTCGATGGAAGTATTGAATAACTTAGAGAATTTTCAACAGATTTCACAAAGTCGTATTTTTTTATTAAATTTGATTCATTACAATTTATTTTGATTAGTTTCCAAAAACCACATCGATCAAATGTCCGCCTTTATTACTGAGACAAAAATGAGCTCTTTTTTCGGCATTTTCCATTGTATTTGCCAGCGTCTCGGGCGATATCGCTGCGATATCGGCTCGAATGTTGTTTTTTAGCTCCTCTATGGTCTTCGGCTTGTTGGCATAGACTTTACTTTTCAAAAATCCCCACAAGAAGAAGTCCGGTGCAGTCAAATCCGGCGATCTTGGTGGACAGTCAATATCACCTTTCTTTGATATCACACGTCCTGGGAACTTCCGACGCAAATAGTCCATTGTTGAGCGCCGCGGCTTGTCAGTTTCCAATAATCTTTGAGTCAACTGCACTTTGTACGGAAACATGTGAAGATCTTACTTTAAAATCCTTCTCAAAGTGGTTCCACTGATGTTTAATTGCTGAGACCGGCGGCGGTATGAGACATTTGGATTTTCTGCAACACTCTGTCGAACAGCTTCGATATTTTCATTTGAACGACCTGGACGCGGTCGAGCTTGATGTTGGAGATTCGCTACAGACCCGTGCTCCATGAAATTTGAAGCTAAATGACGGATAGTGTCGCCTTTGGGCGCAGAACGTCCGGGATATTTTTTACGATACGCACGCTGAGTTGACACAACTGAACGATTATTTTCAATGTAAAGCGAAACTTTTTCGGCGCATTCTTTCGGCGTATAGCGATACATGGTTGAAATTGTACTGAAATAACCTATACCAAACGTGTTGTACGACGCTGGTCGGTTAAAATCTGTCAGAGTTATTCAATACTTCTATCGACCAGATTGAGATGGCGCACCCTGTAGAATTAGGTCAGAAATATTCAAAGGAAATAAAAGTAGGTCGGCTAGCATTTAAACAGGAAGGATGATCGAAAAGAGTATAAGCAAGTGAGAGTGCGAAAGAGAACGCCAGACGGTGAATCGTGTGTCAGATAGAGAGGAAAAGAGAGCAACGAGCATTGGTTCGACGAGCGAGGTAGGCGAGGCTGGTGGTGTGTGTGTGTGTGTGCAACGAGCGTACAGCTCCATACCAGCGTCCGAAATCATAACAGGCATTGCAAGCCGAGAATACGGAGAATGTGTAGACGAAATAAAATAAGAATTATAAAATAATCATCGAAATTACGAAATTTAACGTAGAGTACGGGATATCGGCAGCCAGAAATTAAATAGTGACATTTTATCAAATTGTTTCTTTGTGAATAAAGCCTCACTCTCAACCACCACGAAGTCTACAGTAATTAGTCCTGTGATCGAGCCCGTATCCCCACGAAAAATAAAAATATTTGTTAACGATAAAAAATAACCGTTACAGTGCATAATCACCAAAATTTAGTAAAAAGGAGTGCATTTAACTATCAGGGGTACAAATTGAAAATGCGGGTTTGATAACAGATGGCGTTACTAACGCTATACGCATCAGGCAGTACTGTGACTATGTTCATGTCAAAGCTACGTCTTATAGCTTTAATTTTCAGTATGTGTCAATTTGTCGCAGTGTCAAATTCATAGTTTTTTTGAGCTCTCAATATGTCGAGTTTCGTGCCAACAAAACAGCATTTGCGGGAAGTTTTAATTTACTTCTTTAATTTGAAGAAAAGTGCTGCTGAAGCACATCGATTGGTCTCCGAGGCTTATCCGAGTCATGTTCCATCGGTTTCAACGTGCGAGAGATGGTTTGTGCGGTTTAGAAGTGGTGATTTTGACGTTGAGGACAAAGAGCGGCCGGGCCAAGTGAAAAAGTTTGAGAATGCTGAATTGGAGGCAATACTCAATGAAGACTCGTGTCAAACTCAACAAGAGCTCGCAGATTCATTGGGAGTGACACAACAAGCCATTTCCCATCGTATAAAAGCCCTCGGAATGATCCAAAAGCAAGGACATTGGGTGCCGTATGAGCTGAAGCCGAGAGACGTCGAGCGCCGTTTTTTTGCATGCGAACTGCTGCTCGAACGGCAAAAACGGAAGGGTTTTTTGCATCGCATTGTCACTGGTGATGAAAAGTGGATCCATTACGATAACCCGAAGCGCAAAAAATCATATGGTTACCCCGGCCATGCATCATCATCGACGGCCAAACCAAATATTCACGGCGCCAAGCTCATGCTCTGTATTTGGTGGGACCAGCTGGGTGTGGTGTATTATGAGCTATTGAAATCGAACGAAACCATCACAGGAGCACTATACCGAACTCAATTGATGCGTTTGAGCCGCGCACTCAAAGAAAAACGGCCACAATACGAGCAAAGACACGACAAAGTAATTTTGCAACATGACAACGCTCGGCCACATGTTGCAGCGCCGGTCAAAACATACCTACAAACGCTGAAATGGGAAGTCTTACCCCACCCGCCGTATAGCCCAGATATTGCTCCTTCCGATTACCACCTTTTCCGATCGATGACACATGGCCTAGCTGACCAGCGCTTCCATTCTTACGAAGAAGCCCAAAAATGGGTCGATGACTGGATAGCAGCCAAGCCGGCCGAATTTTTTCGCGACGGTATCCGTAAATTGCCAGAAAGATGGGAAAAAGTTGTGGCTAGCGATGGACAATACTTTGAATAATTCATTTGTTACCATTTTTTCAGAATAAACGTTCAAAAATAGAAAAAAATCCCGCATTTTCAATTTGTACTCCTGATATCATTCGTAATATTCAACATTTATCTGTATAATTTATTACATTTGTCGAATAAACCCTACTTTTTCCTAATATTGAAGCCTGTATTAATTTCCTCCCTGGTCGAGTCCGATCTAAAACCCTTTCAGGGTAATGATAACGTAAAATACCTTTACAATATATACAAAGTAACAAGTACAAACACACTTGTAAAAAATGATTTATAAACTATATACATAAACGATCACACACGCACGCACACACACACGCGCGCGCGCGCGCTATTTACATATTTACAAAGTTTATATTACATAGTTCTTTCTAGCCATCATCAGCAACGCTATCTTTAAATCCAAACGGTAGTGATAATCTGTGTGAAATATGGCAACGTTTACGGCATACGACACGACAGGTGTTGTACATTGTACGGGTGATGACGTTGCGGAGGGGTGTTCTTTGATGTGATTTGAATTTTAAATTAAGCAATGTATTACTAAACGACGGCATTTCTGATTTTATAAGTTGACTTATTGAGTTAAAATTAATTGTTTGTGAGTTTTTATAATTCAAACTTATGCCCTTCACTTTGCAAACAGTGTTCACCACCGTTTTGGGATCCACGGTAGTCGTAGCCGTGTAACTATCAAATGTCGGGCCTCCGGAGATGAATGAATTGATATAAGCGTTCGGAGCCACCGATATCAACTCGTTGGTCATGTCACCGAGGAGATTACCTACCGAGGGCTCCCAAGCATCATCACCAGTACTCACGTAAATAATGGATTCCGTGTCGTAGTACAAAACCCGTCTGTCCAATAGCTCGAGGTAGCTATAAAGTTTCAGACGGGCCAATGCCGTTGTAAATGCAGCGATAACCACACTAGTTAAGGGGCTAGGGACAATAGCCTCATCGCGAGATACCCAGTTCAAATATAACAAATCATCGTTAACCGGTAGCAGGCGTTGAATTTCGTTCTTATTGTCGTACAAATACAACAATAGCTCCTCACGAGTTTGAATTATTTCCGTGCGCGTCAGGTTATCCCGCTGACCGAACTTACCCCAGAACGAATTTAAGCAAAGCTTAGCAACTGAGCGTAAGCCCTGATTACGCGTAATGTTGCTTGCGTTCAGCCGAATACCTTCCACGCGCTCGTAATAATTTATATATTCCTCGCGAGACGCTTCGTCAATATAGTGCTCGGACCAACCGCCTGCCTCCTGTTTAATCTTCAAAAATGTATTTGGATAAGCGGCAAACAATCCACCCTCGCGTGTATCCGGATTGTACATTGTAGTTTTGTACGCCCAAATCATAAAAATTTTAAAGATTTTTTAGCCCATATCTATTCGTATATATGTATATTCGAGCCGTGAACGTTTGAAGCTGGTATCCACGAGTTCAATTTTGCCGGATATCCCACCCAACTCACGAAAATTTGTTTTTTCGCACCGTGTCCATTTGTCCGTAAAACTTGATCAATCTTGAATTCTTTATTCTTCTCCACACGCTTCTCATGAACACTCGTTAATTCTTCGGGGTAAAAGAAACCATCGATAGTTACGTCTTCGAGATCACACAAGACATACACATACAATCCCTGCCTATGTAAAACTTTTTTGATACAGAAAATTTCTTCACTCCAATTTTTCTCGTAAACTTTTTCGAAGGTGTCTTTAGTTCTACTGATTCGAACGTAATCGCCGGGTTTGTATTTATACGTTGTGAAACGTTTCTTTTCACGTCGCTTTACGGCACTAATTGTCAAATTAGTGTATAGCATGATTGTACGCATAAACCATTTGTTGTAGTATATCGATGTAACGATGAGTATTACGATGTGTGAAGTAACGTCACATCCGCTCCTTGAGAGTGCGATTAAAACGCTGGATAATCGAGGCTTTTACATCCGGATTACGATCAACGCGAAATTGTATGTTTTTATCTTTGAGATATTTTTGGAATTGACCACCGAGGAATTCTTTTCCACTGTCGGTTTGTAGTGAAATAGGTGTACGACCATCGTTACGCTCGAGAATACGTTTAAATGCCTTTGTTACCTCGCGGAAAGTTTTGTCCTGCGAGGGTTCAACCCAGGCATATTTGGTGAGAACGTCAATTACCATAAGCAGGTAGGAGACGTTGTCATTATAGCTTCTCAATGAACGTAAATCCAGGAGATCGACCTTCCAGACATCGTCAATATTTGTAACATTGTAATACAGTCGTGGACAACACGGTGCACGGGTCTATGAATGGTATAACTATCCTGCTGAGTCAGTCAGTCATACACGGAGTCTGCTTTATTTTTGTTACTGATTAAACGCCGCGCACCAGCGTATCCAGCTGGATGCGAATGATCATAGTACACTTTTTCGAAAGACATCTTTCACCGCTCGTTATGCAACTTGTTCTAAATCTTTATCCACTTTTCAAACACTTTTATTACTTCTGTTTTCCGACGTTTTAAAGAAGTATTCCCCGGGTGTATATCATTGCCGTCGTCGTAGTCGTTGTGATAAGTTATATTGCATGTTATGGTCATTATTCCGATTTGTCGAGTAAATTATATCTCTGTGAGAACAAGAGAGAGCAAATAATCTCTACTACCGAAAATAAAGTTATGCGTATGAAAATTTTTGGCACAACGTAATTGTTGAAGTTTTTTAATAACTATTACATACTTCGAAATATAACATAGTTAGCCTTCCTTTTTTAATGTTAAAAAATCTTTGTGAATACACGTTGGAGTTTTTAAGCGTCATTAATGTTTTGCTAATTCTATGATAGATTAGTTTTTTTCTAAAGATAATATCATCCATATCTACATTTAGAATTTTTGTATGTATTAGGTGTAGTATTTTTTTAAATCTTGGTCGATTTTTCTATAAAAAATTTCTAAGTTGTAAAGTACAGTAGAATTGAAATGTTTCTGGATTAGACCGTCCTAACGAGAGCAGACGAGAAATTCGGGTTGTTCTTGACGACGTAGTTCCTTTTCATTAGTCCCCTTACAAATTTTGAAATTGTTGTAGATGCGGAGATCCAAATCTTCTATATAAATAAATAAAAACTTCTAAATAAATTCATGTTTATTTGTATACCAGTGCATATAATCGTTTGTAAACGCAGTAACCGCTTTCGTTGTAAATTTACATCTCATACATACATACTCATACATACTCATCTAATTAGATAAGTATTTTACAAAGTTAATTAAATTCGAATTCAAAGCCAACTGATCGCAGCACTAACAATACAACAAATAACTATTCCATTATCCATCTTAAGACTATTTTCAACAGACTCGTAACTTACAACTCATACAAAAGTTTCACAAAATGCTGGTTGATCAATCTATCCAGTATTTTCTATCGGATGAACCTAAATTTTGTAATACTTACTCACAAAGAAAGACAAAGGTGCCATTCATAAAGTTATTTCTGAATTTGAATCACAGTCAAATTTGATTCAGAAAGATAAGTTAAGTAATGCGAGACGCTTACTAACTAATATTTGAAATAAATTACATTGCACTAATACAAAAAAGACACTAGTAAAGTCATACTTGATAGTAAGATATCTTTATCTTCACACCGTGATATAAAAATCACCAGAGATGACAAAGTGAATAGCACTATTGTTCTAAAGTCTGTTGATTACGTACAAAAATCCCTTGCATTCTTAAATGATGAAAATTATTTACGAGTTTATGGCAACTGATACAACAAAAATTGTACACAAATCAGTTACTACACGTCTAGATATCTGATATCGAGCAAAATTCATTAATGAAACTAACTATCATTACTTAAGACTTGATAATTTAAATTTAGCTAGAATATACACTTTGGCATGTTACCGACCGTAATTAATGTCGAGTGGGCATACAGTTGGCAAAGCAGGCTATATACGTACAGTCGATAAGCAGATTAGGCCGGACGGCTGGTGAAAAATCTTGCGCCGCCGATAAATTAATTTGGGGCCTACATTCTATAACGATTCGGCCTTACCGACGGTAAAGAAGATTGCATCCAGCCACAGATAAAAAACGATGTCCTGTCATCGACAAACAGATATGGATCCTACGACCTGTAAAACAGACTGGAGTCTTATTGCTGACAGTTAGATTTGAGTCTTGCCTTTGATTATCAGAATGGTATCCTATCGTCGATAAACAGATTAGGTCCTTCGTATCGACATGTTTTACCTTTTGATGTTTCTACTCTGTTGAATCTTTACTTTGATCTAGTCGATATTAACGGCCTGTGAGGAAAGAACTCAGGTATAGAGAATGAGACATACAAATTATTGATAATATATAATACGTTTGATCTTTAATGATAATTGGATGATACAGTGATACTCTCTGCTAGCGTGACGAAAGACGACTAACTAACTTGGCCGCCGCTTTCAGCACCTCGCACGATCCCGACCGCAATTGGAGATACCCGAAGCTAAAGCGCGTCGTACGGTGGCTCTCTCTTTCTTGTCGTACGCGAGAAACCAACTGCCTCAATACTACCGCCGTTTGAGCGTACATTTTTAACTGAGGTTATGTTTATTATTTCGCATAACTTCCTGAATCGATCACGTGGCAGCGCTTTAGTAAGAATATCGGTACGCTGTAATTCGGACGGAATATACATGATACTTATTTCGTTATTTTCCGATTTCTCGCGAATATAGTGGTACTTAATATCTATATGCTTTGTACGCCTGTGGTATACAGGATTTTTCACGAGGCGTATTGCGCTTTGGTTGTCTACATATAGGTCTAGCTTGTGATCACACGAGTATCCTAAGTCACAGATTAATTTTCTTAGCCATATGGCCTCTTTGGTCGCTGTCGCAGCTGCTACATATTCGGACTCTGTTGTGCTTAGTACGACTAATTTCTGTCTCTGTGAGGACCATGATACTGGCCCGTTTGTCATACAGAATATGTACCCTGTTGTTGACCTTCGTGTTTCAATGTCGTTCGCATAATCTGCGTCTGAAAGCCCCGTTAAGTTTTGATCACTACCGCCGCTTTTATACTCAAGTCCGTAGTCTTTTGTTCCCTGTAAATATGCGAAAATTCGCTTGATCGCACGCCAGTTTTCTGAACTATGCTTGTTTAGAAACTTGCTCATATTATTGACCGCGTAGGCTATGTCCGGACGAGACACAGCTGCGAGAAAAACAAGGGAACCGATTGCCTCTCGGTAAGGCACAGTGTTTAGTGTCTCACCGTTTTCTTCGACTGGATACAAAATTACTTGTGGGTCGGCTGGTACGCTTACGGGTTTTGCATCTCGCATCCCAAATTTATCTAGAATTTTGTCAACATACGCTCGTTGATGAATCGAAAGGGTTTTATTGACTCTATCTCGCTCTATCTGCATACCGACAAAGGAACTTGAGTCACCGATTTTTACTTTAAAAACTTCGCGGAGTTGTCTCGCTATGTGATTCAAGGTTGACTCTGACTTTGCCACGACAAGACCGTCGTGTATAAATAGGGCTAGGTACACGGTTTAGCCGTTTACTTGTCCTACAAAAATACACTGATCCGCTTCGCTACACTTGACATCGAACTGGCTTACGAAACTCAGGAATTTCTTATTCCAGCACCGAGGTGCTTGCTTAAGCCCATACAGTGACTTATTCAATTTGCACACCACTTTTCTCACTTCACTTTTTCGATTTTTAGCCCGTCGAGGATCTCTATGAAGATATATTCCTCTAGTTCTCCATAGAGGAAGGCCGTCTGGACGTCAAATTGTAGCAGCTCGAGATCCTTCTCGGTTACTGCTGCCAAAAGTACTCGAAGTGAGTCGTATCTCACGACTGGTGCAAATGTCTCCGTAAAGTCGATCCCGCGCTGCTGCTGGGATCCACGAGCACACAGCCTGGCCTTGAATCGTTGAGTCTTCTTGTTTGGGTCTTCTTTGAATTTGAAAACCCACTTGGAATCGATTGTTTTCGTTTCTGGTGTTTTTGGCATGATTGTCCAGGTTTTGTTTGTATCGTGCGCAAGCAACTCTTCGTCGATAGCATGCGCCCACTGCGCGGCGTCAATGCTTCGTGTTGCCACTTCAACCGTTGTAGGTGTCTCGTATTCGGCAATATCAGCCTCGAATTGATATCTCGCAGGTGGACGAATCGAGTCTCGATCTCGCAGTAATCGTTCTTGATTCACGAGCGGTCTTTGAGACGGTTGTTGCTGTTCTTGCTCGTCTCGAGCTTCACGACCTCCATTATCGACCTCTCTTACCTCTTCATTTTGAGGGTTCTCTTGCTCGTACGGATCGTCGCGTTCCGCGACTTCTTCCTGTTGATTTGACCGAAATACTATCGTGTCGTCATCCGCGTCTCTCTCTTCGCAGAAGTTTTCTTTCCCGATTCGCTCGTGAAAGGTTGCGTCGTGTGTAACTTTCACTTGCTTTGTTATCGGATCATAAACTCGATAGTTTCTAGACTCATTCTCATACCCGACAAGAATAATTTTTTTGACCCTGCAGATCAAATTTCTTTGTGAATTGTTTGGGTATATAAACGAACGCGACTGAACCGAAGATTCGCAAAAGATCTATTCTTGACTTCTTGCCAACCCATTCTTCGTACGGTGTGGCTGTGCCGCCCGACGCACTGTACAATTCAACACATGTACTTCGGTATTAACAGCCTCGGCCCACAGACTTAGTGGAAGATTCTTTGTGTGAATCATTGTCCGAGCGCTCTCGACAATGGTTCGATTGTCTCTCTCCGCCTTGCCGTTTTGCTGGGGAGAGTACGGTGCAGTGTTCTCCTTCTTGATGCCATGATTTTCCAGATAATCATCCATTTTCTGGTTGCAGAACTCTTTGTCATTGTCTGATCGTAGAATTTTCATGGAGCGGCCGTACTTGTTCGAAACTAACCTCTCGAAAATTTTGAACTTGTCGAAAACATCGGATTTGTGTCGCAAGAAGTACACATGTCTGAATCCGGTGGCGTCGTCCTTGAACGTGAGGAAGAACCTTGAGCCTCCTGTCGATTCGACGGACATTGGGCCGCAAACATCAGTATGAAAGACTTCTTCGGGTTCTCTCGACACTTTCTCTCGTAGTTTGAATGGCAGCCGATGTGCTTTCCCCAGGTGGTACATCTTGCACACGAAATCCGTCGTGTCTGTCACTGACACCCCACGAACGAGTCCTTTGTCCACAAACTCACGTATCGTGCGTTTATCAACGTGGTCGAGTCTCTCGTGCCACACACATAGGTTATGCGCGGCTGTATATGCTTCTTCCGCGCGAGATTTCGCGACACGAAGGAACATCCGGTAGATGTCGTTGTTTTGCCTCATGCCCGATGCGACTATCTCTTTACCACGCATTATATTTACGTGGTTATTTTTGAATGTTACCTCGAAAACTTTTTTCGTACAGGCACCGACAGAAAATATATTTCTTTTCAGCCCGGGAACGTAGAAAACGTTTTCGATCCGAGCGTCACACCACAACAGGTTCACAAGTCTTTGCGCGAGTACAACCCCCTCGCCGGAGATGTTACACTCTTCGCCGTCACCGAGCGTCACTGTTCCACCATTCGAGAACGGTCGGTAATCTGTGAGCCAGTCGCGTCGATATGTCATGTGCCTTTAAGCATCACTGTCTGTAAGCCAGATTTCTTTTTGATCGACCATAGGCAACTCTCGTGACTGTCCTGCGAACGCACTTGTCTCACATTGCGCCCGTTTGTTTTTCTCACCGACGAAAGTACAATCGTTTGATCGTTCGTTACCACCATTGTTCTCGCTTTTCTTTGTCGGACACTCATATGCATAGTGCCCCTTCCTCGACACTTGTAACACTCTACATTTTGTTTATTGTAGCTGCTTTTCCTGAATTTTCCTTTTTTGTTAATCTTCTTTTTGTTCTCGTCCTTCACGGCCGAGAGCGCACTTGCCCCGTCCTCGTTTTGTCTCAACCTCGCTTCTTCGAGAATAAGTCTCTCTTCGAGATTTTCCAGAGTCTGACGCGCTGGATCAACACTATCCCATGCGGTTTGAAGCGTGCTGAACTTTGACGATAGGCTGCCCAGTATCTTGGCCATCACGGTTAGATTTGACACATTTTCGCCGACATCTTCGATTTGCGCTGCTAGATTACGAATTTTCGAGATAGGCTGGACTGCCGAGTCGCTCGATTCCATGCGATACTCGTGACATTTTTGCATCAATCAGAGTTTGTTCGTCGCGGATTTTTGTTCGTGTATACGACACAAATTATCCCACATTTCTTTTGATGTTTTGCACACTAGCAACGGCTCGAGCTGAGCATGTTCGAGCGCTGACGAGATGAGGAACATTGCCTTTGCATTGTCACGTAACCAAGATTTGGCTTCGGCGTTCGTTCGATCTTCCGACAAAACTAGCGTGCCGTTTACAACGTCGTCGATCTCGTTTGCCACAAATAATGCGTTGAACTGAAACTTCCAACCTTGAAAATTGGATCCGTCAAATTTCTTGACGTGTCTCGCTGAGATCTCTTGAGCCATGTCGGGTGCAAATCACTCGCGTACCGAAACAAAGAACTCTCTACGTGCTTGACCGCCACAAAGACGTTCGCAGCGAACGCCCCGTGATCGCGACCTCTCGCTATCTCTCATTCACAGTCAGATATGCAGTCTTGCGTGATCTGGGCCCATAACCTGTTAAATCTTTACTTTGATCTAGTTTATATTAACGGCCTGTGAGGAAAGAACTCAGGTATAGAGAATAAGACACAAATTATTGATAAAGTATAATACGTTTGATATTTAATGATAATTGGATAATACAGTGATACTCTCTGCTAGCGTGACGGAAGACTACTAACTAACTTGGCCACCGCTTTCAGATCCTCGCACGATCCCGAACGCAATCGGAGATACCCGAAGCTAAAGCGCGTCGTACGGTGGCTCTCTCTTTCTTGTCGTACGCGAGAAACCAACTACCTCAATATACTCTAAATTCAATTTTGTTTTTCGAATTTTTGCAACGAATTATTCTTAATAATGGTGGTAAGGAGGAACACGTTTACATGGCATATAGTTTTCGGAATTAGAGTGATATTGTGTAGCGTTCATGGCGGACAGAAAAAAGTCAAAGAACTTCCATTACGTTTCGACTCTGATTCTCTTCTGAAACCTCTTCACAAGTTTCACTACAATTGCTGTAATATCGTTGACAAAAATAATAATATCAGGAGTACAAATTGAAAATGCGGGATTTTTTTCTATTTTTGAACGTTTATTCTGAAAAAAATGGTAACAAATGAATTATTCAAAGTATTGTCCATCGCTAGCCACAACTTTTTCCCATCTTTCTGGCAATTTACGGATACCGTCGCGAAAAAATTCGGCCGGCTTGGCTGCTATCCAGTCATCGACCCATTTTTGGGCTTCTTCGTAAGAATGGAAGCGCTGGTCAGCTAGGCCATGTGTCATCGATCGGAAAAGGTGGTAATCGGAAGGAGCAATATCTGGGCTATACGGCGGGTGGGGTAAGACTTCCCATTTCAGCGTTTGTAGGTATGTTTTGACCGGCGCTGCAACATGTGGCCGAGCGTTGTCATGTTGCAAAATTACTTTGTCGTGTCTTTGCTCGTATTGTGGCCGTTTTTCTTTGAGTGCGCGGCTCAAACGCATCAATTGAGTTCGGTATAGTGCTCCTGTGATGGTTTCGTTCGATTTCAATAGCTCATAATACACCACACCCAGCTGGTCCCACCAAATACAGAGCATGAGCTTGGCGCCGTGAATATTTGGTTTGGCCGTCGATGACGATGCATCGCCGGGGTAACCATATGATTTTTTGCGCTTCGGGTTATCGTAATGGATCCACTTTTCATCACCAGTGACAATGCGATGCAAAAAACCCTTCCGTTTTTGCCGTTCGAGCAGCAGTTCGCATGCAAAAAAACGGCGCTCGACGTCTCTCGGCTTCAGCTCATACGGCACCCAATGTCCTTGCTTTTGGATCATTCCGAGGGCTTTTATACGATGGGAAATGGCTTGTTGTGTCACTCCCAATGAATCTGCGAGCTCTTGTTGAGTTTGACACGAGTCTTCATTGAGTATTGCCTCCAATTCAGCATTCTCAAACTTTTTCACTTGGCCCGGCCGCTCTTTGTCCTCAACGTCAAAATCACCACTTCTAAACCGCACAAACCATCTCTCGCACCTTGAAACCGATGGAACATGACTCGGATAAGCCTCGGAGACCAATCGATGTGCTTCAGCAGCACTTTTCTTCAAATTAAAGAAGTAAATTAAAACTTCCCGCAAATGCTGTTTTGTTGGCACGAAACTCGACATATTGAGAGCTCAAAAAAACTATGAATTTGACACTGCGACAAATTGACACATACTGAAAATTAAAGCTATAAGACGTAGCTTTGACATGAACATAGTCACAGTACTGCCTGATGCGTATAGCGTTAGTAACGCCATCTGTTATCAAACCCGCATTTTCAATTTGTACCCCTGATATATAACTTAATAATAATCATATATTTGACATCGCAGCGATAACATGCACCAAATGTGAAACATAATCATATGACTTTAGAAAGTAAGCTCCAACCATATCTTTTATTACAGATATGATGAGAAATTTGTTTGGAAAACCTTTGTCCAAATTGTGTAGTATGTGTATTTAAAAAAAAAATGATTATGAAATTATTTAAGTGAGAAGAACATATTGTAGATAAGCATTTACTAAAATAAATGAACAACTCCGTAACAGGGTATTCCAGTTGATAAGTTTAGATTTTTAATTCTTCGTGACATCTGCAAAAGTTAGGTTATGTATGGCAATAGTTATTTTGTGTTTCCTATAACTGTCATGTTGAGTAAAGTAATGTATATGAAAACACGCTGACAAGGAAGCATAGCTTGGTGTCCCTCTCCGATTTTGATGAAACTCACGTATGTTGTAGAGCATCGAAAATTAAGAGACACGTATTTTTTTATATCGGCGGATAAACATTTCTAAGGGGCGAAATCGCCCTTCAAAGTTAGGCATGTCGAGGGGTGATTATGCAGTTATACCCAGAAGGCGTCAACCGATTTTAATTTAACAAAAACCAATATACTCCTCATTGAAGACAATAAAAATTCCACGTGAAGTTCAAGAAAAAAATTCATTTGCAGGGTCAAAACTGCATAATCACCCCTAACTTTAAAGGTCGATTTGAGCCCTTAGAAATGTTTTTCCGCCGATAAAAAAAAATACGTTTCTTTTAGTTTTTGATGCTCTACAACATACGTGAGTTTCATCAAAATCGGAGGGGGACACCAAACTATCCTTCCTTGTAAGTTACTTCAAATGAAAAAAATGAAACTACTGTAACGTGGCAGAATATTTAGGCCACGTCCTTCTCGGGCGACGGCGGCCTACACGATCGCACAGGGTTGAAGGGGGTGATTTTCAGGTTTTATTTATTCTTTATTTTTATCTTTTTTTTTCTTGTTTTATTTTTTTTTATATCTATAATGCGATTGATACGACCGAGGGATGGAGAGGAAGTACGAGGAAGAGGAAAGCAATGTAACAACTGGAAACTTCGGACCGATATTCTATGTCTTTCTTGGTCGGGATATGCCATTTTCCCGACGACGCACAGTGGGGCCGATTCACGAAAAGTTGGTCAAAAGTTGAAAAATGAAGTTTCATTTTATAGGATTTAGAGTATATAGGTGGATAGAGTAATGTTTAAAGAATATAATGGAACATTTTATAAGGGCTAGTGAAGTATACCTGGCAAGTATAAGCCAGTACAAAAGAGACCTTCGCGCAAGTAATAGCTCGATCGTTCGAGCTCATATTCAAGCGTCATATTAAAAAATTCGTAGAAAATCGTAAAGTTGGTGTTTCGTAATTCTGCAAAATGGAGGTTTCAGGTTGAAGAAAGTAGTTTATTATCATATGCGTCGAAAATTATAACAGATACATATAAATTAATAGCTAAACAATGTCTAAAGTAGAAAAAAAAGAAAAATTATGTGCAATCATTTTAGAAAAACAGGGAAAAAGTTAAAAGTTCCGCAGTGTTCCGCAACGAAAGAAGTTTTAAATTAAAGTTTGTACTGTTATGTAACAAAATTAGTAAAAATTAGCTGCAGCTAGCTGCGACTTTGTTTTTAGTGCACATTTGAATATAAAAAATTACAAATTCACATTAACCACTTGTTGCACGTTTTTTTCATATGAATATAATTTTGTGAAACTTGTTACTCGGGGGTTTTTGGGGTCGCTGAATACGAATCCGGTGTCAAAAAAACTAAATTCAAAATGGCGGATCCAATATGGCGGACGCAATTTTCTAAATCGATTGGATTCGCTTGAAACTTGTTACTCGCGGGTTTGGGTGGTCGCTGAATACGAATCCGGTGTCAAAAAACCAAAATTCAGAATGGCGGATCCAATATGGCGGACGCAATTTTCGTGTTTCTTATTACACTTTTTTATATATTTGAATTATACATTTTTCAATATTTTTATAAATGATTAAAAATGTAATTACTTATCTGAAATCTGTACAAAATATTTCTTTTAAACAATAAAATCATTTGTATGAAACTTAGTTTCTGTTAGTTTTCGAGGTCGCTGAATACGAATCCGGTGTGAAAAAAACAAAATTCAAAATAGCGGATCCAATATGGCGGACGCAATTTTCGTAATCGGCCGTATTCACTTGAAACTTGTTATTTGGGGGTTTTTGAGGTCGCTGAATACAAATCCGGTGTGAAAAAAAAACAAAATTCGGAATGGCGGATCCAATATGGCGGACGCAATTTTCGTAATCGGCCGGATTCGCTTGAAACTTGTTATTTGGGGGTTTTCGAGGTCGCTAAATATGAATCCGGTGTGAAACAAACAAAATTCAAAATGATGGTTCCAATATGGCGGACGCAATTTTCGAAATAAACCGGATTTGCTTGAAACTTGTTACTCGGAGGTTTTTGAGGTCGCTGAACATGAATCCGATGTGAAAAAGACAAAATTCAAAATGGCAGAACCAAAATAGCGATTATAAAAATTTATTAACTTTTTATAAAACTGTAAGTAAATTATATATTTGATAAAAAGTAATAAAACATCTACTTTTACATCTATAATTGTATTGATTAAAATCACTCTTGAAAGACTTATTTTATACTATTTACAAGTTACATTTCCTTTTTTTATTGAAGTGAATGTACTTCAGTTACATGCAAGTAATTTTTTCCTTGAAGCACATATTTCTTAAAATCATTTTCTGAAACAAAATAGATTTTGTGAAATAAAATTAACATGTTCAAACAGTTAATTTATAATTATTTTAGTTTAAGTAAACATTTTTTAAGATTACTGTATAATAATTTGATTTACAGTTTTTAAATAAATGTATTTGGATTGCAGAGTAATGATTTTCTTGTTTAAAAGAAATATTTTGTACATATTTCAGATAAGTAATTACATTTTTAATCATTTATAAAAAGATTGAAAAATGTATAATTCAAATATATAAGAAAGTGTAATAAGGAACACGATTTTTTAAATACTAACATATTTATTTGAGAAATACAATACAAAGCCAAATTCAAAAAATAAATTTATATTAACAAGAATATTGTTCTAATATTAACATAAAAATTAGTCTTCATCAAGAGTCGAATTGTCTGTATAAAAATCTGAAGAATCTGACATCGAAAAAGAAGAGATAGAATCATCAGTAGACGCATAAACAGTTGGTGAAGTAAGCAAAGCAATTGTTTTCGGAAATAAGGATTTTAATTTCTTATGTAGCAATTTCTTTAAGCTTGATATATACGGATCAGATGCCACTAGCAAGCGCAAGAAAAGATCTTCCATCGATTTTGTTCTGCTGCATTTTCGTGCAAAATCTTCACGGTATCTTTTAATATATTTATTACAAGACTCATGTGCATCTTCAGACATTTGTCCGATTGGCAATAAAGCAGATTGTATTATTTCAGAGCCGTGAATTAAAAGTTTGTGAACAGAAGTAGGCATGTAGAACCAGGGATATAAGTCGACGAATTTTCGAGCTGTTTCTATTGTGTATTCTTGGAAATGTGGTACATTAATTTCATGACCACTTGAAATAGCTTGTAAAATAACATGGAACCTTTTAATAACGTCTTCGTCAACGCCCGTTATAGTAGCGGAAATTGATGCATTTTCGAAAAATCGTCGAGCAGTGTTCCCATCATTCGTACTACCATATCCAGGCTTTGGTTGATCCACAATAAGTCCTAACTGTTGGCGAAAACCTTTTTAAATATTTTTTTTTCTATTTTCTGTCGCTTTCTTATCTTCACTTGTTCGCGCTTGCCATTTTTTAATATCCAATTTATACGAAACATGCAAACAACATTCAAATAATCGAATCCACATATGTAATGTAGATAAGCCAAAAGTTAAATTATATCTATTAATTTCTTTTTTCAAAAGTACATCGATCTTATTGAAATCTTTACTAGTAGCATTACATAAATAGCAACGTTGAGTAGAAGCAGTTGCAGTAGTTGCGTTACAAACTTTACCATCAATCATAGTTAAAGCAAGTTCGTAAGTAACAATGATCTCTTTTCCATTTATTACAGTTTTAAAAGGCATAAATTTGTCCGCTTGTTCTTTTATATACTCTGTTTGTTTAACAGTGGCCTCAGTAGTTTCATGCAAAAATTCAATTTTTATTGGCCTACAAAAGCGTGGTGATGATGATCTCGGATTTTTCCATACAATGATTTTTGCAAATGTATTTTTATCGATCGATATTAGTTGCACTGGAACAAGCGAAGTGAAAAAGATACTAGCATCTGATTTACTTCCATCATCATCACTAAATTTTTGCTTGTACATACTTTGGCCAGAACTGCCATCACAACCCCACTTACAAATTAAATTAAAATTAGAAAGTTGTTGATCCGGCAAACTTTTTACGACATCCATTTGAGTCGTCAACAGTCGGCTGATTGTATGGTCTAATAAAGTTTGTAGTTTAACTTCTGCATTGGTTTCACATATACTAATACTACCTTTTTCAGGATAATATTTACACTTAGCTTTCTGTACTAATTTTTAAGATGGATATAATATAGATTTCTTTTTTTTACTTATACTCCTTAATCCCTGGTATTGACTTCGCGATAGTTTTTGCTCGATTACAAGTGAAACAGCTTCATCAGCAGAAAGATTGACTTGAGGAATGAACTTCAAAGATTTTCTATACTTTCGAGCTTTAGGTGGACTACTCGAAGTTATATCTTTAACAATTTTAGCAGCTTCCACGTTTCCTTCGATTCGTAAATTCATCTGTGTTGCGTAGGAGAGCTCTTCAGTACTTGATCCCGATCGAATGTCTTCGGTTCTCCTTCGCTTCGTTCTTTCACTGGATTGTGCAAATTGCTGTTTTGGGCAGCCCATATGTGTTTCAGCTGACGTGGTTTGTGGTGGTGATCTATCTTCTTTCTTTTCATGGAAATAAACGATGCCATTTAGCCATTGCTGATTCTTCTCCAGAAATTTTTGTTCTATCCGCCAAACTTCCTGCCACTTTGCTTTTAATTTATGTAATAGTATACGAACGACAGATTTCGCATTGTCTGATAACGTAAAAGATCGCTGTAATTTTGTAGACAAATTATTTTCAATTTTTTCAAAAGCTATTTTAGCACTGTCATTTAAGTTGTCTTTCAGTAATCTAAAAATTTCTACCCTTGACAAACCAGAAATTTGTTTGGTACTATCAGCACCTGAAACAAAAAAGAAAGTTTTTAATTTATAACACGTTGAAGTGAAAGCAAAAACTTTTGCTAAAAATTTATATAAACTATAGTTTACAATGATTTTGTGAATAAAAGTTTACAAAACATGACTTTTTTTGTATGTTAACTGAAACGTTTACACGTTATTTTTCACTTGTAATCTTTGAGCATTGTGTAAATATGAATGAAATGAATAATAACAATATATCTTTATTATTATTTGTTAAACATGTAAAAATGATGCACTTACTTGCACTTGAAGCGTCCATTTTTCAAAACGATCCACTTCACGATGTTTGGCAAACTTTTGAATATTCTTTTACTTTGTACGATCCAACACAACAGCTCCTACTCCAAGAAAGATCACTTCGCCACTGCCTCGTAACTCGTAACCAGAGTTGCATCAAGCATATCCCCTTGCCAGATGCGTGCCCTTTTCAGGCATGCGAAGTGCATGCGAAAGAATTTCCAGGCATGTATATTGTGACGTAGTCACAATCTGAAAAGGATAAAAGAAAAACAGAATAAAATAAGAAAAAGGAAAAAAACAAATCACTGAAAATAAAACCATTCATTACATTTATTTATTTATTACATACAAAGAGTAGGAAGAATAAAGTAAGAATAAGAAAAGATTAAATTGGCAATAGAGTCTGGGCGAGACCACGAACAAGCTGGATCCTGTCACATTCCTTCGCTGCCGAAAAACAGCGGGTCAGCGACCGGCTGGCCTCGCTCGGGCAGTGAGGGGATGTAGGGGCAGGATGGCGGGGCTAGCTGAAACAAAAGAAATTACATGAGACAATAGAAAAAGAAGAGTTAAAATAAGAGAGTGGGAAAGGAGAGAAAGGTATAAAAGCGAGCTGAAAACCAAGGAGGGGCCTCTTATTCGTTTCAACAGTCGACAAAGTCAGAACTAGCTGGTGCACAGCAGTAGAATTTTTGCTAAATCTGGAAATTTCATATTAAATCTAAGAATTCTAACAGAAAAGGGTGTGAGTCAGCCCTACAAATTTATTTGAACATTAACAGATAAAAAAAAAATAAATACAGTGCAAGTTAGTGAAGGAACAAATATAAAGATTAATAGCGGACAGTATCGGACCGGGTGAATAGAACAAGAAATATTCTAAAAAGCCAGATTAAGAAGAGAAAGTTGGTGGTATTAAAATAAATAATTAGGGTTTAGTTTAGGAGAATTAAGAAAATATTGAATTGAATAGTATAAGAGAGTTTAGATAGAATAATTAGAAATAAGTCGGAATAGTTTATAAGAAGAATTGTCAACGCAGCGTATCGATAAGTTTGAAAGACTGGACTTGTGGCACCTAGAGGTCTCCAAATTAGAAACTTTGAAAAGGTAAAAAGTGGAATAACACAGAAAAAGAAAGGAGAAAAACAAACAATATTTAGAAAAATTATAACACAGAGACTTGATACAGTGAACTTGAGACTCTCGGTAAATCAGTTACCGCATCAAAAAGCAACAGGGCTTTGGAGTCAAAAGGTGAAAGGAAGTTAGGAAAAATATTTAATAGATAGAATTAGGAGGGCATTAGTCAGCCCGACCAATAGAAACTAGATTTAGAATTTTTAGATAATTAGAAAAATAATTAGGAGGGAAACAATTTTTGTCAGCACTGTCAAGCGCGTCGCATTAGGAGGACACTACTCAATAGACATAAAAGGGAAGAGAACGATAAAGTAAAAGACCAACTCACCAAGAGAGAAGAACAACAGAAACGTCCACGTCCAACATCGAAGATCCCTGGATAGAGCCGATAACTAATTGATAAACAATTAAGAGACACTGAAAAATCTCGAGACGGAAACTGTCATCGTTAGACACACGAAGAAGATAATTCGCGAACTGGGACCACTATCACAACTATAAAAACACACTGAAATTACGTGGGGACGCCACGACTATAATAAACGAAGAGCCCGAACGCGGAACAACACGGAAAACAACGTTTTTTTGATTATTAAATAAAACGACGCGTACGCGGACACAAACCCGGCGTCCATACCGGCTGACCAACGCGCCAGCAACAACGACGCAAGCCCAGCAGACAGCACGTCAGCAGCCAGGCGGGAAAAAGATCAAGACGGCTGAGCTCGATACTGCTTAATTGAGATATCCACCGCTCAGCGCAGAAGTCGAGAATCTGATAACCTCGCGGGTAAAGAAGAGCGTGGAACCATCAGAGCAATTAAACACCACTGATAAATTGTACGGTTAAAGGCGCCAAAAAGCCTCACAACACAAAATTCTATGAAACTTATTGAATAAACCTTACTTATACCTCCTATAGAAGTCTAAAATTAATTATCGTCGTGTTCGAGCCCGAATTCTTCCCCTCAGAAGGATAAAATTTAATGTTAACGTAAAAATACCGTTACAATATAGCAATAAGGAACCCATATATTTTCCAACAAATAACTACCCTTATAAAAATTTAACGCAACTTGTGATAAATTAAGCAGTAATAAATTATTGAGCGACAGTAATTTATTATTAGTTGATTTATCATAGCCGGTATTAAATTTCTATAAAAATAACATCTCTCTTTCAAAATAAGGGCTATATATACCTTTAAATAGTTGAACTAAGTACTTCACTGATGAACACGTGGATGCCAAACTGAATGGGCATGCGCGAAAAAGATACGTATCAGGCAACTCTGCTCGTAACTGCCACAGGCCCACAGGTAGGCCTATCGACCCTTTGTGACGTGATCGACCCTTTTTAAATATTCCATTACCCTCGCAAAAAGTCTATCTGTTCCACTATGTATAGGTAGACCTACATATTGCAGGTAGGTCTATGTATACAGTCGACTCTTTTCAAATGTTCCGTTATCCTCTATAAATGTTAGAATCCAACAATATATACTCTAAAACGAAATACGTTATTTATAACATTAAAATAATTATTAAAATTATGAAAATTGCTGAATTAATTTAACTACAATTTTATTAAATAATTATTATGCAAAATAAAAAAAATCACCTACACGAGATTTGAACTGAGAACAATAATGTACGAGTCCAACGTGTAAGCCACTACTCTACGGAACTATTCACGTTGCATAGCCAAGAAAAAACAAAATTAAAAATGGTGGTTTTATTTCGAAAATTATGTTCGCCGTATTGAATCCGCCATTTTGAGTTTTGTTTTTTTGACACCGGATTCGTATTCAGCGATCCCAAAAACCACCGAGTAACAAGCTTCAAGCGAATCCGACCGATTTCGAAAGATGCGTCCGCCATTTTGGATCCGCCATTTTGAATTTTGTTCTTTTGGCACCGGATTCGTATTCAGCGACCCCCAAAACCCCCGCGTAACAAGTTTCAAGCGAATCCAAGCGATTTCGAAAATTGCGTCCGCCATATTGGATCCGCCATTTTGAATTTAGTTTTTTTTACACCGGATTCGTATTCAGCGACCCCAAAAACCCCCAAGTGATAAGTTTCACAAAATTATATTCATTTGAAAAAAATGTGCAACAAGTGGTTAATGTGAATTTGTAATTTTTTATATTCAAATATGCACTAAAAACAAAGTTGCAGCTAGCTGCAGCTGATTTTTACTAATCTTGTTACATAACAGTACAAACTTTAATTTAAAACTTGTTTCGTTGCGGAACACTGCGGAACTTTGAACTTTTTCCCTGTTTTTCTAAAATGATTGCACATAATTTTTCATTTTTTTCTACTTTAGACATTGTTTAGCTATTAATTTATATGTATCTATTATAATTTTCGACGCATATGATAATAAACTACTTTCTTCAACCTGAAACCTCCATTTTGCAGAATTAAGAAACACCAATTTTACGATTTTCTACGAATTTTTTAATATGACGCTTGAATATGAGCTCGAACCATCGAGCTATTACTTGCGCGAAGGTCTCTTTTGTACTGGCTTATACTTGCCAGGTATACTTCACTAGCCCTTATAAAATGTTCCATTATATTCTTTAAACATTACTCTATACACCTATGCACTCTAAATCTTATAACATGAAACTTCATTTTTCGACTTTTGACCAGCTTTTCGGGAATCGGCCCCACTGTGCGGCATCCCCTCCATCCACCCTATATTTTTGATATCACTATATTAGTGGTGGTACTTTAGCCCATCGATGGCCTTGGTCCTCTTTAAATTTCGTCGTTTGTCTTTAACGATGGTTTTTAATTCCCAACTGGTCTCAGATGGCGCTCCCCTAATCGTGCTTTTCTGACCGAAAACGGGACTTGGTCCTTGACGTGCCGGCCTACATGGTGTGAGTGACGCGCGGTAGCGGCGCTTAGTTGTGTGCACCGCGCGTCATGACATGACAAGTACAAGCCGGTCTATGCGGTGTGAGTAACGTGCGTTATTAGATGACCAGTACGTTCCAGGAATTGTCTCACAAAGCGGGCCGAGCAAGGCTAAATTGTTGAGTCTGAACATTTTTTCCTCCCCTAATATATGAGAAAACTGAACCCCACTGATAAAAGAGGCGCGATGCACGACGAAATATAATTGCAATCTGGTATAACTGGATACTTTTTTGTCGGTCGTGGTATCGTAACACGGCCAATAAATGTTTAGGTTAATATTGTATTATATATTCAGCTTCTAGGACCACTACAGTAGTCGTACCGATGTTGATTGGAAGTTACCTACCAATATCTCGATTTGCGACATCCATGCTACGTTCATTATGCATCGTGCTATTATATAACGATATAAAGGCGATACAGAAGATACTCGTACATACGCAGGATAACGTATAGTGTAGTTGTATGAATCTCGGCAGTGGACCTGCTGTTTAGGTCGTCTACTACCAAAGCCCACAAAGCTATATCTTGATATACTACTACCGAATTCTTGTCTTCATAATGGATAGTATTGGGTCTGTGAAAAAGATCGTGGCGTTTTTCCCGATAGATGGCATTAATTGCAAATAAGTCAGGAAACACAGATCGCAGCGACACGACTAAACGCTCGTTGGAAAGGTGACACTTTGAGCGTTATTTTGAGTGTATAAACATCGAAATTGGTGCAGTGGTTGGAAAGTTATTTGCGTTTGAAAATGGAGAAAAGTAATGAAAAATTGCGCTCTATTTTGCAATATTATTACGACAAAGGGAAGAACGCTGCGCAGGCCTGTTAACAAATTTGTGCTGTGTACCGTGAAGGTTATCAAAATCTGCTGCGCGGAAATGGTTCGCTCGCTTTCATTCTGGTAATTTTTATGTGAAAGATGAGTCACGCTCTGGTCGTCCAATCACTGAAAAAGCTAATGAAATTCTTGAAAAAGTCCAGCAAGATAAGCATATCAGCAGTGTCGATATCGGTACGGAGCTAGGCTTTGACCAGAAAACTGTTTTAAACCATTTACACAAAGCTGGCTACAAAAAGAAGCTCGATGTATGGGTTCCTCTTGAGTTGAGCGCGAAAAACATGATAGACCGAATTAACATCTGCGATGCGCTGCTGAAACACAATAGAATCGAGCCATTTCTGAAACGTGTCATAACCGGTGATGAAAAATGGATCACGTACGACAATCGGAAGCGTCAAAGATCGTGGACAAGGGATGGTGAGCCGTCACAAGCGTTCGCGAAGCCAGGATTGACGGCGAACGAGGTGATGCTGTGTGTGTGGTGGAACTGGAAGGGAATCGTCCACCATGAGCTACTTTCAGTTGGTCAGACGATTGATTCTCAACTCTACTGTAGACAACTAGAGAGATTACGCAGAGCAATTGAAAGAAAACGACCCGAATTGATTAATAGGAAACGTGTTGTCTTCCATCATGACAACGCCCGCCCACACACTTCTTTGATGACCCGTTAAAAATTGCGAGAGCTTGGTTGGGAAGTTTTGATGCATCCACCATATAGTCCAGACATAGCACCCTCTGACTATCACTTATTCCGATCTCTGCAGAACGCTCTCAATGGAATTAAGCTGCTTTCAAAAGAAGCCTGTGAAAACCACTTGATTCAGTTTTTCAACCAGAAACCACAGAAGTTCTTCACCGATGGCATCATGGCTCTACCTGAAAAATGGCGAAACATTATCGATAATAATGGAGGATATTTGGTTTAAAGAAATTCATTTTTACACTATAAAAAAACCAGTTGAATTTTACTAAAAAACGCCACGAACTTTTTCCCAGACCCAATATTTAAATTTGTTCTGTTCCAAAATATTCTAGTACATAACTGCCCGCGCTAAAATAAATAATCCGGAATGAATCCCAGGATGGAGTCTAGGATCGAGTCCGAGATAGAGTGGTAGAGAAAATTCAGAATGGACAACGGAATTTGGTCCGATCCCATTGCATCCTGGACTCCCGGAAATCGACTCCGGTTCCAATCCTGGACGTCCGAGACCCCATCTGGGTTACGACTTCTCTGTTGCATACTGTGTATGACCGCGTGATTTCGGAAATCTCAACTAATATCCTCGCTACTAACGATATTTGTATTTTTTTCCTTTTGTCCAAAATACGAGCATCCTGATCACTACAAACACGAATGACGCATGCAACCAACTATACTCCTAACCGTACACAGTGATGCCAGATGCGGGAATTTCTTCCCACATCAAGGTAGTTGGGTACCCTCTCCACTGGGTCTGGTTTAGCGCCTGCCGCGCGCGCATCCGGCGCACCGACAAATCAACAGTAAGGGAACGCGGATGTCACTCACTACGCGGCGCGCCGTTGAAACGTTCAAAGTACAAAATAAGTTAAAACAATTATTCGCCATACTATGATTTCTGTGTACTCTTAATCGATGCGTAAAGTGTTTGCTTTCCCTAATTATTGAAATTGTCGATCTTTTTATGTGTTTTTCATTTATATTTGTCAGAAATTCTTGACATTGTAGCGGTTTTTCAGTAAGAGTCGGGAAAATAAATCTTGTAATGTCAATGACATGGATACTTAGTAGGTCATATAACGAAATTTTTTGATTTTGTCTTTTTGTCGCAATAGTTCACTTTTTAACACTTTGCAACAATTGACTAGCTCGAGATTCGAACCTGTTATTTTTTTATTGTCAGTCTGGAACGCTACCACTGCGTTACCCAGCGTCTCTGGTATTCGATATTGCACTATTAATATCACTAATCCGTGCTGACGTTAGTATCGTTAATCATATGTATTTTTCCACATCAGCGCATAACTGCTTTATGGCAGTATAGTCTGTCATTTTATAGATTCTGTTTTGCGGGGAAAGAGCTTCCAGTACTGTAACGGTAACCTCACCCGTGATCGAAGTGTACACTGAGAAAAGAATTGATTTAATATTAACAAATCTTGAGTTGGATATAGAGAAATAAATGTTTAATTATTATAGCTAAATTAAAGTCGAGCCAAAGAATATTTTTTAATTATTAGCAAATGTTTTCTAGCTTTATTTTACCCAAACCAATATTATTTAGCCCAACTAAAATTATTATCAGCAAATTAGTGTCGAGCCAAAGAATAGTTATTAATTGTTAGCAAATGTTTTCTAGCTTTATTTTGACCAAACCAATATTATTTAGCCCAACTAAAATTTGGTAATGATAACTAAACATTTATTTTACCATATCCAACTCTAGATTTGTTAACATTAAATAAAATGTTTTCTCAGTGCACTTGCGTTAATGATGCAATCACAGTTCAAATATTGTTTCGTATGTGTCTAGCAGGATCAGACGAATGAAAAGTGTAGACCTTATATAGGTCTTATTGTCACGATAATGTATTTTCAAAACGTGAAAGTGAAGTGATTGTAATGTACTATTCCTTTGTTAATGGTTGTGAAATTAGTAAGCGTTTTATATGTTTCTTTAATTTCCTTATCTATTTATTTATATAATATTATATACTATTTATATATATTCATTAAATAATCTTTAATAACTCATTTCATAGAAGCCCGCGCGGTTGCTGTTGTGAACTGGGTGGGGCGAGACAGCGTAAAGCGCAATCGAGACGAGATTTATAACGAGGAGCATAAGTCTTCCCTTAAAACGCCCAGCACTGGCAGCATGATGGGGGCAGTAATAAAATATCCCTAACTCGCCGGCTGGCATCACTGACCTTACACGGCAATCCCCACATAAGCAGATTCTCTGTAAAAAAAAAGACGTCACGTACACTCTGTACAAAAAATATCTTCACTCCCAACAAAACCATGAAATAAATAAAAATGTCATCCCTCAAAAAATATTAAAAATCTACTTTAATCGTCAAGTGCGGTATATCTATTCATAAAAAAAATATTTGTTAATGGAGATTGAAATTTTGTCAAAAATTGAATCAATTTAATTGAAAAAAACAATTTTTTTTTAAATACAAAATAACGTGGCGCGTTTCACTTTCCATGTTTCATACATTATTTGTAGTTAAAACAAAAACGCGCCGATAATATTACAGAGAGAATATCGGACCGGTTACGTCACTCAATTATTACTACCAGAATCATCATACGCTCGACAACTACATCAATCTCTACACACACACATCGACTCGTTCTACGGAATCTGCCCGGTACGGAAAATAAGATAAAATAGAACGTAACAAACGCAATTAAAATCAGAAAATAAAACTTATTGTTTAGAATGGGTAAAATAATTAACGCAACAAATGGTGAATAACTAAAACAAAAGTCAAAAATAACATAGGATACGGAAAATGAAATAGCTAACTGTTTGAGAATACTGATGTTCTAATGTTGTGGACTGTCATATATTGAAAAAGGATGAATCGTGACTCGTGAATTGAAGGTGAGAAGCACATACAACTATATTAATTGCGTGCCATGTTAATAAAGTCCAAAGAGAGCGTGTAAGCAGCCCGAGCTGCAAAACATACTACGCAGTGAGACGAATGAAGATGCACTTATTTTGAGTAATTACCGTACACACACTGAGGAAAGTCGCTAAAATTATCAATGCGTCACCTTATCAGATGAAACTGCGTCCTATTGAGCACGATTTGACGCTGACAAGATCCGAACCAAGGTGTGAAATATACGAGACAAGTAGAAGCACCTGTTGCATGCTTGGCGTTGACGATAATAATCTAAGATGGCCTCCGTTTTAAAAACGACGTTGGTGACACTAACGCTACATGAGAGCACGATCGTCGTACCTATCCATGAGAGATGGGCCCGTGAGGTGCTGCCACGCAGCTGCCCGCACGCGAATCGAGCGAAGAAGGGCAACGGCACAGATGAGCTGTGACCATTGTCATAGCATGTGAGCTGTTTTCTCAACACTAACAAATTAGATCAAACGCAATAAAATGAATAAAAAGAACAGAGTTAGGTCACTCGGGATAGATTTTCGCACTCTTACATTCACCACAGGAAAATAGATTAACTTACGTAAATGGCCACAACAGATATTCGACCATATTCTCTCTCTCTCTCTCTCTCTCTCTCTCTCTCTCTCTCTCTCTCTCTCCTACTCGCGCGCGCGCGCGCGCACGTGTGTGTTTTGCATTTTGTCACATTTACATTTTGGTCCGCTATTTTTTATTTCGAGATTTTTAGTGAAGATTCCTGTTCAGCAACCTCGAATATTTCCGACTACCAATTTTCGTCGAAATCGCACTTGTGCGGCATTCCTCCGGGAATATA
This sequence comes from Cylloceria caligata, assembly GCA_963942595.1. NCBI lineage: Eukaryota > Metazoa > Arthropoda > Insecta > Hymenoptera > Ichneumonidae > Cylloceria > Cylloceria caligata. Next base: position 24,813,566 of record OZ012710.1, read on the forward strand.
CATAAAGAGTTGGTTTCGGTCTTCACGCAAAGCACTTCTAAGTTGCTTTTGCTGTCTTTATAGAGCTCGCATCGCGGCACTACTTCAAGTTAATTCAGAAGAATTAACCGTCGCGTAATGAATTACGCGACAGTTCGGATATTGTCTTCTATGATTTCCTAAAGTGTTATGCAAGTTGACCGATTTACGTTCGGTCCATTGGAGTGTATATATATGTGGGGCGGTTTTTCATGCGCTCATCGTAAACTATAGTGGATAGCGTATCTGTTGATTTTTGTTCTATTAATAAATATTGTTTCTTTATTTTTCCTTTAAGTATTCCGCTTTCTAGTGTGTAATCTCAGCAAAAAAATCGACGCTACGTAAAAATTACTTACGGTATTGTAACAGTATTTATCGTTAACATTACCCTGAAAAAGGTTTTAGTTTAGACTCGAGCAGTGTGGAAATTAATACAAGCTTCAATATTAGGTAAAAGTAGGGTTTATTAGACAAGATAAAATAATAGTGTATTATAAATAAAAAATAAGATTATCATTACTAATTATGAATTTGACTCCTTTTTAATGATTCTTGGCAACCATTCACCTTACAAAAAACTTTACCCGGGCTCACGCACGCCTATATAATCGTGTCCGCGAAAAAGGAGATTTTAAATTAATAAAATTGTTTCTCCAGTGGTATGAAAGTATACTTACTATAGAAGGAAAGAAAAAGCGTTGTTGTACCGGTCTCGTCATTGATCATTTATCAACGTAAGCGTGATCTATTGCTATTCTTCGCTTTTGGATTTGCCGTACCCTATACCTGTGGTGGGGACAGAGCTCTCGCTTGAGCTCCCCTGGCTACGTTATCTGCTCGCTTACCCGGCCGCTGCTGAAGTGAAGGCGTCCTCGGTGCATCGGCCCATCGAGATGACGACAGGGGCATCCCTAGCTATTTCAAGGGTGTTTTTAGGCCCCTGGATATTGTTCATTCATACTGCATTGGTATCTTTCCACAGTGAGGTATCGTTGACTGGGATGCAATGCTGCTGGTTCGGATGTCTTGTGACTCAGTGGCTGGATTTTCATGCCTTAGGAGATATTCCTCTTTGCTGACTCAGAGGTATCAGGCCTGGTCCTTGGAGCGGTGCTGGTGATAAGCTCGTCCTTTGGTTGGTTATCTGGTCTTTCTTCGGTTGGCTAACTGGTCCTGGACATCGGCAAGAACCTGTGAAGAAACGTTCCTCGATTCTCACATTTCGTGCCCTTCTATACTGGCTTCCCCGCTCTTCTTCCAAGTTGTGCCTGTATAAAAGGGTGTAACTATATTTGATAGTCGTCCTGTAGCCCATCTCCTGTAGCCCATTTATCCCATTAATTTCTTATCTCCGATTATTGTAATTAACGTGTCCCTCGTTGATTCCTTTCCATACATCATTTAGTACTATAGTGGATTGTACTATCATAGCTCGGGTACCGGTAGTTGGTTCCTCGGTACACTGTTCTTTATAGAGTTGGTAATGTGTAGTATAGGTCCCTCTGGCTATATATATCGCGTGTACATAGTCTGGTTGTTCTCTGTCGATTTTGGGTAATGCGTGGTGCCGGTGTTTCGCTATATTAGTCTTGCGTGTACTTCGGCTAGTTGCGTGGTACTGGTGCTTCGGTGTCCTGTGTGGGAAGATGAGATGAACTCGTCATCTCAGTATATCTATAATTCAACAAGTGTCATTTATTATGTCAAATTTCTTCCGGTTAATGCGTTCCTGTTATTAAATTTTCTCCCAACTGGGATTCACTGGACTCTTCAAAACAACCTTGCTCGACAATACTTGTATGTAAGCAGGCATTCAGCGCGGTAAGCTTGAAGTATCACGTCGCAACTCCGCGTGAATCGTTCACAGGGCCGAATTGTAGAAACCCTATCCGTAATTATGTAAAGTGATTAAACTCGAAACGTCATTATTAGTCTACTGGTATTATTATTTGGCTGTACCGTCAACCGCGGCCAACTACTATTCTGATTAGCTGGATTTACTTGTAGACAGAATATATCTATAATAATAGTGTAATTTGAAACAAAGCGTGGACAATATATCTTGGAAATATAATTGTTAACATCAAATTTTGTTCGCCTATTATGACCCGTGACTCTTTTTTAAGGTGACCGGGTTGCATATAACGGACGCAGTGAATACCTCTTGAATTCCATTCATTAAGGGGGCTGGGTCGTCTTAAAATCATAAAAATAAAATTCTGTGGCACATATCATATATTGCAACTTAACCAAAATAGAATTTGGAAATTCAAATAAAAAATACAAGAATTTTTTTTACTTTTTCTAGTATTCCGGTTGCACCGATGTACCTTATTGGCTTTTTAAGGTCTCCTTCCTTTTGTATGAAGATTCTATCCAGTCCGAGTATAGGAAATTCTATTTAAAACTCGTGCACAGAAGACATATGAGTACTTATTTTTGGAGTACGTTTTTCATCATTTAATCATTTTTTACGAAATTATCTGTGTACTTTTTGCGTAAGAGCTCCAAATGGAAAATATAAACTCGGACCGGATGGAGTAAGCTTATTAAGAAAACGACACCTTCAAAACTATTTTAGTATATCGGTGCAATCTGAACACTATAAGTTGAAAATAGATTCAAATATTTCCACTAATCAACCGGACTACAAAAAAAAATTCACTAATGAACATTGTTCGAGAATTCAGATGTTGGAGATAAATGGACTGTAAAATTGTAGCAGGTGAATTAATAGTCAGTACACAGATGGGGTTTACAGTAGCATTTATTGCTCCACCTGTCACGATGCCGTGGACGAAATTACATATATAAACAAGTAAAATATAGAAAATAAGGTATCAAAATAAGCGTATTAAAAGAGTTAATAAACGAGCTTTTTACCACACACGATTATATTAATCGGTGTAATTTGATGAGATGTGCTGTCACGATCGGGCCTCGTGGTGAAGCTGAATCCGGGTGCACGGCACGATGAGTCAAATGTTGATGTACTGGTAGGCCGATGTCAATATGTCAATGCTGATATGATGGATGAGTTTTGTGGAGACTGTAAGTCAACAGAGTTGAACGTTGAGAATAATTAAGATGCACAGAACTATGTTGAGCACACACGAATCACGGTAGCGATGAAAACCGTGTAAGAGCCAAAACGCAAGATGGCTACGTTATACAAAGCAGCCGTTGTCTCGTCAAGCAGTCGTAGAGCGCGTGCGCGCAGCGACCTGTTGCTTGTCACGCTGACCTAGTACGAGTTTACTGCTCCTGAGAGGTGCTGCCGCTAAGTAGCAACAGCAAGCAGTTGCCCACGCTAGCCTGCAGTGTGCAGTCCAGCAACGGGTAGCAGAATGCTCAAGCATTCTCAAACAAACATATTAATTTTTTTGGTGCTGTTAAGTGGTATTTTTTATCAAACATATCAATTTTTTTGGCCCCCATACCATAAAATCATGACATAAAATTATCTGTGTCTTCTACATGTGACAACTACAATAAGAGACTGTAATGTTGTTTGTGGAAGAATTTCTATGGAATTTCATTTGAATTATTTATTTCGTAATATGTCTAGATTTCAGAAAAAAACAAGATTGCATTGTAAAGTATGAATTTGTTTAACGCGTTACAGATATTGGACAACTGAAATTGGACAACAATCGGCAATAACGGATCAACCGTACGACAATAACAAAGCAGCAATATTACACAGCATTCTGTCGTCCTATCCGTTGCAGAGATCAAGTTATTCGCACTCAACTCCGACACCCTTTGCCATGCGACGATCTAAAAATCAGATACAGCAGCACTCAAGCCAGCCGAGAGATCCCGCCGACGAGAAAGCAAGATACGAGGGAAAGAATCTCCCGTCATCGTTGTTCTCCTCAAATTACTACAGAAAGGCACATATCTATGGGGACATTCAGAGAAGAATCGAGAATAAAACGAATCCTGAAGAATTAAATCATCGCCGTACATGGACTAATTCGACCCACATCACTAAGAAACTCAAGCACAGGCTCAGACTGAAACACCAGAGATTAGAGTCCAAAGGAAAGCGTCTTAGATTTTGTAAGGATCACATTTTTTTTCTCATTGTACGGATATATGTCATCTCCATAGGTATCGACTATTTTTGCTCTCTCATAGAGAAAGTTTTGTTTTTATTAAAATATTGTTTTCGAGTTTTCCATGTTAAAATTGTCTAAAACGTGGAGAAACGTCATTAAGAATAATGTCTGCATATGAGCGTGTGAGTGTGGTTTAAGACCTCGAAAAATGAAAAACTCTGTACCTCAGGAAATAATCGACCGGAAATAACGAACGGAGATTTCATGTTCAGGTTAAATAGAAATGTCCCTTTACTTGGTCAATAACTCGTGTCAATATTCATTATAACCTCAAAACTTTGAACACATTTTACTTGCAAGTAGGTGTATAAAATTAAGTGACATTTTGTTGGTTTTATTCATGCCATGATTCTACATTGATTGCTAGCAATTTATTGATGTTCACCTACTAATTCCGAACATTGATGCGTTGAAAGTTTTAAGGTGGAGCCGATTAATTTTAAAACAATCGCTTGTATGAATTTAACAAAAGTGAAAAGTGTTAAATTACCACTGTTTATAAAATATCGGGCAAGATATCGAGCAAGAATTATAGGTTCATCTGTAAAAAAAACCTTGATTTTTAAAATTTTATGGTCATTTCACTTAAAAATAAACAGAAAAATATATTAAGGTATTCCCGTAAGAGCCCGAAAAGTTTTGCGGAAGAGATACGTTTCAGATACAGTGAGTCTTCTACAAGACTCTCGCTCGCCAAATTTTTTCTGTTCGGGAAGATTTTACTTTGCATCCTTTTTATATTCTAGACAGAAAAAAATCCTATATATTAGGTGTATTACTTTGCTTCCGCCATTTTCCTAAAGATGGATTTAGCGGTAAGTAGTTTTCAAAATAAATAGATCATAGATGTCATGCAATAAACTTAGACATCTGTCAACATAACCTCATATAAACATTGGACGATTTGTGTCTCCATCATAAAGTTATTCTCGATTGAAAATGTCAGTTTACGAGCCAAATTCTGGTCATTTGTAGGAGGTTTTCATTTTCTGCTTCAATATAAAAAAATCTGCGGCTGAGGCTACTCGAATGCTCTCAAATATTTATGGTGAGGCCGCTATTAGTGAAAGAACGTATCGTGAGTGGTTTCAACGCTTCAATAACGGTAATTTTGACGTCGAAGACCGGCATAGCGGTGGAAGAGAGAAGGTTTTCGAAGATGCAGAATTGAAGGCATGACTTGATCACGACTCGTGTCAAAGTCAAGAAGAATTGGCAGGATCATTGGAGTGACTCAACAAGCAATTTTAAAATGCCTCAAACCTATGGGAATGATTCAGAAGCAAGGAAATTGGATGCCATACGAGTTGAAACCGAGAGATATTGAACGGCGTTTGTTTGCTTATGAACAGTTGCTTGAAAGGCAAAGACGGAACGGATTTCTGCATCGCATTGTGACTGGCGATGAAAAATGGGTTCATTACGATAGCCCCAAGCGCAGAAAATTATGGGGATTTCCCAACCATGCTTCCACGTCGACAGCCAAACCGAATATTCACGGTTCCAAGGTCATGATCTGTATTTGGTGAGACCAGCTCAGCGTCGTGTATTATGAGCTGTTAAAACCGACTGAAACAATCACAGCCGATCGTTATCGAATGCTATTAATGCGTTTGAGCCGAGCATTGAAAGACAAATGGCCACAATCCAACGAGAGACATGATACAGTGATTTTGCAGCATGACAATGCTCGGCCCCATGTTGCGAAAGTTGTCAAGACATACTTGAAAATGTTGAAATGGGAAGTCCTACCCCACCCGCCGTATTCTCTAGACGTTGCTCACTCTGACTATCGATCAATGACACTGTTGTGCCGCGGAATATTCCACTTCATAGTGTTTTCGGGAATATTCCATAGCCGAAACATTGGAATTCGTTCAAGACAGGAAACGAAGTCCAATGCCCGATCGTACGATCGACACCAAGAACGCTGACGCAGCATGAGTCGACTCGCTTGGCGATCGACGATAGGCTAACGCAAAAATTGCGAACTAAGGGATTTTCGCGAATATACTAGTAGTTAGCAACTGCTTTACGAAAATCAGTTCTAAAAGTAGACTCAAAGGGAACGGGTTGGTTCCTCGTCAATTACTCGAAACAATAAAATTATTGTATCAGGGGTACAAATTGAAAATGCGGGTTTGATAACAGATGGCGTTACTAACGCTATACGCATCAGGCAGTACTGTGACTATGTTCATGTCAAAGCTACGTCTTATAGCTTTAATTTTCAGTATGTGTCAATTTGTCGCAGTGTCAAATTCATAGTTTTTTTGAGCTCTCAATATGTCGAGTTTCGTGCCAACAAAACAGCATTTGCGGGAAGTTTTAATTTACTTCTTTAATTTGAAGAAAAGTGCTGCTGAAGCACATCGATTGGTCTCCGAGGCTTATCCGAGTCATGTTCCATCGGTTTCAACGTGCGAGAGATGGTTTGTGCGGTTTAGAAGTGGTGATTTTGACGTTGAGGACAAAGAGCGGCCGGGCCAAGTGAAAAAGTTTGAGAATGCTGAATTGGAGGCAATACTCAATGAAGACTCGTGTCAAACTCAACAAGAGCTCGCAGATTCATTGGGAGTGACACAACAAGCCATTTCCCATCGTATAAAAGCCCTCGGAATGATCCAAAAGCAAGGACATTGGGTGCCGTATGAGCTGAAGCCGAGAGACGTCGAGCGCCGTTTTTTTGCATGCGAACTGCTGCTCGAACGGCAAAAACGGAAGGGTTTTTTGCATCGCATTGTCACTGGTGATGAAAAGTGGATCCATTACGATAACCCGAAGCGCAAAAAATCATATGGTTACCCCGGCCATGCATCATCATCGACGGCCAAACCAAATATTCACGGCGCCAAGCTCATGCTCTGTATTTGGTGGGACCAGCTGGGTGTGGTGTATTATGAGCTATTGAAATCGAACGAAACCATCACAGGAGCACTATACCGAACTCAATTGATGCGTTTGAGCCGCGCACTCAAAGAAAAACGGCCACAATACGAGCAAAGACACGACAAAGTAATTTTGCAACATGACAACGCTCGGCCACATGTTGCAGCGCCGGTCAAAATATACCTACAAACGCTGAAATGGGAAGTCTTACCCCACCCGCCGTATAGCCTAGATATTGCTCCTTCCGATTACCACCTTTTCCGATCGATGACACATGGCCTAGCTGACCAGCGCTTCCATTCTTACGAAGAAGCCCAAAAATGGGTCGATGACTGGATAGCAGCCAAGCCGGCCGAATTTTTTCGCGACGGTATCCGTAAATTGCCAGAAAGATGGGAAAAAGTTGTGGCTAGCGATGGACAATACTTTGAATAATTCATTTGTTACCATTTTTTCAGAATAAACGTTCAAAAATAGAAAAAAATCCCGCATTTTCAATTTGTACTCCTGATACATTCTTTTTATTGACTTTTAAATAGACAACGGAAAGTTACCGTTGTCTATAATAAATACTTCCATTTATATAAATTCGCGTTTTCACTAATTACTCGAGATCCATCTCCTAATCGGCAAACGATCCAAAAAAATAATAACTTTTTAATATTATACCGAATAATCCAATTACGTGGTACCGACATAAGAACACACGACCTGGCTGACCAGCACTTTCGGTCTTCTGATGAAGTAAAAAATTGGATCGATTTGAGAATCACTTCAAAAGATGATTGTTCCGAAGTTCGATGTGACACGTGTGTGTGCGTGAAACATAAAACTAATCTTTACATTTCAAATTTATCGGAGAGATCAACCTTGGCAGGGATTACAGCTTTTGCCAGCGACCAACAGTGTGATATAATCGCCAATGTTGAACATGTATCGGTGCGAGAGAGTTACAATTATTCTTTCTGTCCCAAATTTCGCCACTAAGGATCATCTTTTGAATGAAGAACGGTGCCCTATGGAAATGTGAGACGGAGGTCCCTGTTCTCGACTTCTGCCTGATAAATCAACTGTGGCAGAGAAATTCGAATTACAGTTTTTGTTATTGGCCGAGTAGTTTCACATGGTGTCATGCCGGTACCGCGTAATTGGATTACTCGGTAATCGGTATAATATCAAAAAGTTATTATTTTTGGGATCGTTTGCCGATTAGGGGATAGATCTCGAGTAAATTGTGTAAACTTGAATTTATGGAAAACTGATAGTATTTATTATAAGAAACGGCAACTTTCCGTTGTTTATTCAAATGACAATAAAAGAATATTACAATAAATCGTTGTTTCCAGCCCGTTATGAAGAACCAACCTCTCTCGATTGAATCTACTAATAGAATCTGATATTTCTGGCGAGTCCGACCCGTGATCAATCGTTCAGGTTTATATTAAACTTTTGACTGATTTCGGTAAAGCAGTTATCCACTCCTTTGACCGAAATCGAATGTCGCAATAAATTTCACAATAAACATCGCTTGCAAATTCCAGCAAGTCGTAGCTCGAGTCGTTACTAGGTCGCTGCTCGCAGCTCGTAGCTTACGTTTGCACATTTTTTCTACTTCGGTGAGTAGCCTCACGCGAAGAAGGAACAATGGCGAAATAATGTACAATTAATTAATTCGCGAACATCCCTCCCCCTTTAATTTTTATATGGTTGGTAATAATTTTTTCTTTGGTTGGTTTCCCGTACCTTTTACAATTTGGTATCTTATGTCACAATACAATTTTTCATTTTTCATTTGTTATAAAAGTTTCGACAATTCTCGCTATTTTTCCCTTCATTGTCATTCTGGCAATCGCACTCGGTTGAGGGGACGAGTTTCCCGGGCCCTGGCCCGCTCGGATCGCAGTCGCTCGTGTGGCCATTGTCGTCTGAGTGACTTGAGGTTGATATTCATCTCGGCTGCTGCCGGGGTTGTTGCCTCGGTTGTCCTTGTCCGTGTCCGGTTCCATTTGTACCTGTAACATTTAAACAAAATGAAGCCGACCAAGGCTATTAGTGCTATTGCACTCAATGAGTAGAGGCTTATGTTGTGGGTATGCGAATTCCGCCTCCGGTAGCGTCGAGGTTTTCCAAAATATTTTCTGCTCGATTTCTAAGCTTTTGCAGCGCCTCCGGATCTCGCAGCACGCTTGATATTGAAACTTCTTCCTCGGTCCGTGTCGGAGGTGCCTGAGCCTCAATTTCCCTCAATTTTAAGTCGTACGGGGGAAGCTAATCTTTCCGGATGACTTGAGTTGTTCGCCCTGTTATATTTTACGTTGAAATCTGGGGCGGTTACTGTACATACGCCTATCAAAGTCAGTATTTCGGTTATTTGTGTCCATTTTCACGAATTTTAGGACTTCGCAGGGTGCGTCGTTTGTAATCGAAATTGTAGGGTATCGGCGGGCAAAAGTATCATAAGATTTGCTCAGTACCTTGCAATTTTTAAGTCATCAGTTGTCATCCTCAGGCATTTACGATTCTCGGTGTCAATGATTACGTGACTCCCAGTCGTGTCCACGTAGTACCCGCCGTTGCTTGCTCGCGTGTGTATAGGGTATACTTTTTGTATACTATACTATTGCTACCCGATCAGCGGTATACCAGGTGTATGCATAAGTTTTTTCCGGTTTTTTGGTAAAAAAACACGTAATTTTCAAGGGAAATTAATTTTTGTTTTATTCAAAATATTGGCCATCGGCTTCTACACATTTCGCCCATCTTTCAGGTAACTTATGAATACCATGCCAGAAAAACTGCTTGTCTTTTGCGGCAAACCATTCGTCGAGCCATTTTCCAACTTCCTCGAAATTGCTGAAGTGCTGCTCTGGGAGCGCGTGCCCCATTGATGCGAAGAGGTGATAGTCAGATGGCGCCAGGTCTGGCGAATACGGTGGGTGCGGAAGGATGTCCCATCCAAGCGATTTCAAGGTGTCTTTCACTGCTTTTGCTGTGTGAGACGGTGCATTGTCGTGTAACAAAATCACTTTGCCATGTCTTCTGGCCCATTCCGGTCGTCTTTCGATTAATGCGTGGTTTAAATTAATAATTTGTTGGCGATAGCGTTGTGTATTAACGGTTTCGCCGGGCTTCAAGAGTTCATAATACACAATACCGCTCTGGTCCCACCAGACACAGAGCATGGTCTTCTTGCCGAAGCGATTTGGTCTTGGTGTTGAAGGACCGGCTTCGCCAGGTGAAAGCCACGATTTTTTCCGCTTCGGGTTTTCAAAATAAATCCATTTTTCGTCACCCGTCACAATTCGATGCAAAAATGATTTCCTTTCGTGGCGTTGAAGCAGCACTTCACAAGTGACTTTGCGATTTTCTATTTGACGTTCATTCAAATCGTGTGGGACCCATTTACCGAGTTTATTGATCTTCCCCATTACTCGTAAACGTCTGCTGATTAATTCTTGTGACACATGTAATGCTTCTGCTAATTGCCGTTGAGTTTGAGCTGGGTCATCATCCAATAACTCCTGCAATTGCTGGTCTTCGCATTTTTTGGTCTACCAGAGCGCTCACTGTCTTTCACATTGAAATCACCACTTTTAAATTGTCGAAACCATGTCTCACATGTTCTAATCGATGGAGCGTGTTCACCATATGTTTCTACCAGCAAACGTTGACTTTCAGCAGCCTTTTTTTTTGATTAAATAAGAAAAGCAATGCGTGCCGCAAATGTTCTTTTTCAGGCACAAAACTCGACATGATCACTGAACGATAAAACAAAGACGCTAGTTTTTGGCGGACTCAACTTGTGTGTGTTTGTAGGTTAATGTCAGACGAACAAAATTACGTATGTGTCAAATTAATACGCTGCGTACTTTTCGCTGGCGCCATTTCTTAGTTAAATCGGAAAAAACTTATGCATACACCTTGTTTGAGAATGCTCGAATGTTCTGCCAAGCGTAGCGAGACTGCGCACTGCAGGCTAACAAGGGCAACTGCTTGCTGTTGCCACTCAGCGGCAGCACCACGCAGGAGCTGTAGATCCTACACTAGGTCAGCGTGCCAAGCTAAAGGTCGCTGCGCGCAAGCACACTACGACCGCTTGGCGAGAAAACGGCTGCTTCGTATTACGCAGCCATCTTGCGTTTTGCCCTCGGACAGCTCTCACCGTCATCGAGTTTCGTGCGTTCTCTCGACGATTAAGTGCATCGAAATCAGACTCACCGATCTACTCAGCCGACCTACAGTCTTATCAAACTCTTCGACCATATCAGCATTGATATATTGACGTCGGCACACCGGTACAGCATCATTGGACTCAACGTGTCGTGCACCCGGCATCAGCTTCCCCGCGGGGCCTCATCGCGACAGCACGTCTCATCACTTGCACACGATTAATACAATCGTGTGCGGTAATTAGCTCACCACATTTCATTTTCACTTTATTCTATCTTTTCTGTGCTCATTTTAATATATTATTTGCTGTATTTTACTTGTTTATTTGTATTCGTGTCTGCTGCACTTGACAGATGGAGCAATAAATTCTATTATAATTAACATCAGTGTACTGCGTTTTAATTCAACCTGCAATATTTTACAGTACACTACCTCTCCGACAACTGAATTCTCGAACACACCTGGTATCTAGCACGAGTACTACCGCATTGCCTTCTTCTTCATTCTGAAGCTTAACCAGTGTAATATTATATTTGTTCATACACATTAATATTGTCTGGAAATATGGAAATATCTTGGCATATTTCACTGTCATTTGCGGAAATCGAAATTAACCAATTAACATGTTGTTGAGAATTCGTCCGGTGTGACTTGACAGATCTGCGAATATATTGGAAAAGAATGTAGCCTCACTCGATACAGGGTGATAAATAAACCAGACACACTGCTGTTATCGTGAAAAAGCGGTTATTCTACCTTCCACTTATTACAAGAAACTGTCAAACTTTAAAAGATATTTGTGTTAAAATAAATTTGGAAAAATACAAAATTGATATAAAAAATAAATACACCAAAAAATGCGAATTACAATTATAACCAAAAATGTCTGAATTGAATTTTAATGCAAGAACTAAGAACCAGTACACAATTATACTAATTGTGTGCTGTCAGGATTGAGAGTGATGCGCGTGCCGCAGTCAGTGCTGCGTAGCATGCCACGCTAAGAGAAAAATAAGTGCATAGAATGTGTAAATTATTCACTGCAAGCTCTCAGCAGTTTTGTCGAAGAGAAGTTACAGTGAATAGATGAGAGCACTTGCAATTGAATTGCTTGAGTGCTGTGAATGGATGTGAGAACAGCTACGCAGTCAGCACTGCGTAGCACCATACAACATAGACTGAGGATGCACAAATGAGCAGAGTATAGGCACTGTATTTTCCCAGCAGATTTTCTGGGGGAAACTACAGTGAATATAAAGCACATGCATAATTATATTAATTAAGCCAGCAAAATAAAGTGAGGAGAACGTGGTGCAGCATGTGCTGCAGCGCACGCCACAAAGTGAGACAAAAAGTGCTGATGTACCGCGATTTTCCTCCTCACTGATAGTGAATTTCTCTGCATTATATCAGTGTACGCTTACCGAGAGCTATGAGTCCTGGTGAGCGAGAAGTTGAGCAAGTCCGATGTATTGTAACAAAGAAAACGGTCCGAGAGTCCTTTTGTGCGTGTGCTGTTCAGCCGATGCGTTGCGAAAGTGACCAATTTTTCAATATGGCTGCGGGTATGAAAGCGTTGTTGGGTGCTAAAGTCAATTGAGAGAGATAGCTGGTGAGCGAAGCCGAAGTCAAGCGAGAGAGACATCCTCTCGCTCAACGCTGCGTGCCTACGAGGCACAGCCTGGGCTCCGCGAAGCCTTGCCTCGGCTATCTCCGGCCCAACCAAACGCAGCGTACTAGAGCACAGCAACAGGTAGGCGCACGACGAATATCGATCGCCGTGCGCCAGCTGATTATCCAACACATGTGTATATCAACCGAATTGAGTGTGCATATTGGCTTATTTTTTTCAAAATTAAGTATGCTCTTGGAGGCTCTATTTTTTTTAATTTACTCGATATATTCTATTTACACTCTACACTGAACACTATCCTGCGTCAGCATTAATATTCTATACGATTTTCGGGGTGGTTTTCAAGCATGGTCTCAGTATTCCGTCACCTCTGGATAGCGTAATTAATCTGCAATTTCTTTTTAATTGTTTCGTTCAATATTTTTTTCCCTATGTATATTTTTCATGTATTTTCATCTCTGAATGACCCTTTTTCTTCTGTTGATAAAATTAGGTTTCATAAGACCTCTTCTACTTTATTGGAGCTTTCTACCCTACGCCCTGAGGGGCTCCTTGCCACATTTTTTTTCTAGCTAATATTTAGGTTTAACGAGCTATAAGTATTCAAATTCCTCAATTCCTAAGCTATTAGTGCTCGATAAAGAGAGCGGTTCGCATGCACCGCCTGAAGTGGTGTTGTAGGTAAACGTCGCTTACGGCAGCCACTCGTCCCAATTTTCTTGATCCTCGTCTATGACATTTTTCAGGTACTCGGCGAGGGTGCGATGCGATCTTTCTAGTGCGCCGTTCGACGCCGGATGGTAGGCAGTCATTTGTATCGTTTTAATTATCAACAGTCGACACATATCCTTAGAGGTCGAGCTGAGGAAGTTGGTGCCCTGATCCGACAGAATTGTTTCCGGCATCTCATGCCAGCAAATGAATTCCTCTACTAGTGCTCTAGCAACTGTCGAAGCCTCTTGGTTCGGCAGTGATATCGCCGCACTGTATTTCGTTAGCGCGTCCTGGTAGGTGAGTATGTATTTTTCCCCAGATGCGCTTTCCGGTAGCGGTCCTACGATGTCGACCGCTACTTTTTCGAATACCCTCGATGGGGTGTCTGTTACCACCATCGGTACTCGTTCCGTTTTCCGAATTTTGTTCTTTTGGCAAGACTCGCGTGACGAAATATATTCCTCCAGATCCCTCTTTATGCCGGGCCAGTCGTATTTGGTCCGGATCCGAAGGAGTGTACGCCGTATACCTTGGTGCCCTCGTATGGGGGTGTCGTGGTATTCGTTTATTATTTTCTGGCGGTCATCGGCAGAGGGGCTGGCTATGCCACTGCGGCAGTCGCTATACTCTTTTGTACCTCTCTCTTCGTTCGCGCTGCTGGAGGATTGGGGGCTACGGCCCCCGCCGTGCCTCGCTTCCTCAGCAGGCCTGTGGGGTGCGCTGTCCACAGTTTCTTCGCTCGGCGTGCCCACCGGTAGCTGCGCCATTGCGTCGCTCTCTGTTTCGAGCGGCCTTGCAACGTTTACTTTTCGCGGCTTTCCTCGCCTCACGGGTCGGCTATACTGTGCTGCGCTGCGCTGAATCTGTCCTTTTCGTCGATGCTCGCAGTCTTACTAATGTCTTGCGCTGCTCGCGTGTATGGTCTGCTCCTTCCCCGACCGCACGACTTCCGCGGCTGGGCTGTGGGGGTCAGTAGAGCAACCTGCATGCACGCGGCGAGTCTCTCTGTCCTCTTCTGAAGCATTGACAGGTGCTGCCTCTCGCTCTGCCGCGTCGCTTTTTCCTTTTCTGTCTCGTGGGCGAGCTCGATCTCTCGCTCCGACGAGCTACCATGGCTGTATGGGGTATCTTCGGCTCTCTTCTTTGTGCGGTCGCTCTCTGTGCTGAATTGCTCCTTCGTGCTATCCTCCTCAGATCCGCAGGTTACGTTCTTGGCTCTCTCTCTTGGGCCCTCGTAGTAATGAATATACGGCTTAGCGCATCTGCATTTGTATTACGCTTTCCTGCCTTATATTCGACGTTAAACTCATGTTCCGCCAATGCTATTTTCCAACGCAATAGTCTCAAACCTGGGTCCTTCAATTCGAACAGCCAGGTGAGCGATTGGTGGTATGTCACGACCGTGAAACGAGTACCATAAATATATAGTCGGAACTGAGCCAGGGCCCAAACTATTATATAAAGAGCGAGTAGCTCTTTTTCCGTGGTTGTATAATTCAACTCTGCCTTTGACATGGTGTAGCTCGCGTAGCATATGGGCAAATCGTTGCCGATCTTGCCTTGCGAAAAGGATCGCGCCGAGCGCTCTATCTGAGGCGTCTGTTGTCACGACGAACGGCTTCGTGAATTATGGATATTGCAGTATCGGTGCTGTGGTAAGTGCCGTCTTCAGTTCTTCGAAGGCGGCATCCCTTACTGCTATCCACTCAAATTCAACCCCTTTCTGGGTTAATTCTGTGAGTGGCTTTGCGGTTTTCGAAAAATCCCTTATGAATTTCCGTTAATACCCGGCTAGTCCAAGGAAGGATTGTATCCCCTTTACGTCGCGTGGCACCGGGAATTCCTTCACCGCTTCCAGCTTCTGGGGACCAGCACACACACCCTCTTCGGAGATGATGTGGCCGAGGTACTGCGTTTCTTTGCGCAGGAACTGGGACTTGCTCCGTTGCCAATTTGGCTTCTCTTAGCCGCTGTAGTATCGCATGCAGCCTGTCATTGTGCTCCTTGAAGGTTTTCCCGTGGATTACTATGTCGTCTAGGTACACATAGCATATGACTCCCTGTAGTTCAGCGCAAAGTTCATCAGCCTCTGGAAAGTCGGTGGCGCGTTCTTGAGTTCAAAAGGCATGCGGTTGTACTCGAAGTGACCCTGTGTAGTAGAAAATGCAGTCTTTTCCTTATTTTGCTGCGCCATGGGGATTTGGTGAAAGCCAGAGGCGGGGTCCAAGGTCGATTGTGGCTTCGTTCAATTTTCGAAAATCCACCACTACTCGCATCTTCCTTACTCCGGCGGCATCAGGTTTCATCGGCACAACCAACAGCGGCGCGTTCCACTGACTCCTGCTGGGCTGGACGATGCCTGGGCTGCACCCCTTCCTTAAAGGGTATCACGTGCTCTACCATAGGCTTACACCGCTGCCTATCCCCGGGTAGGTGGAATACATCCTCGTATTCCCTAGTGATTTCGCTAAGCGCTTCGCACTCTTCCTCGTTGAGGTTCACTGTGTCGAGCTCTCTGACCAGTCGCGCGAGGCGGTCGGCCCCTCGCTCCGTGCTGACGGTGCATACCTCCATTGCAGCTGCCTCGGCCGCTTGACCTACTGCTGCATCCTCGAGCGGCTCGAGTTTCACTAAGGGGCGTTGCACCTTGACCACCTGGTCGGTAGTGTTTATTAAACTGATGGCACAGCTACTTCCACGTGGCGGCGTAACGCAGGCGTCCATGATAATCCTGTCTTCGAGCACTACTCTCTAGAGCAATCCGACGAATTTGCTCGTCGTTGCGGCGTAGGTGACCGTCTCGCTGCGTAGCGGCAGATATACCCTCGTTGTGCCGTCCAGTAGTGGCATGCAGTGTCCGTACAATTTCAGCATCTCTCCGTGCAAGATATCTGCCTTGTAATACTTGATGAAATCTATACCTAGCAGTCCATTTACCCCTAGCGGCATGTTATTAGGAACTATATAGAACCAATGTTCTACACTTAGAGCCGGTGTCTCCAACACAATTTTTGCTACACCGAGGGGCATGAATTTTTCACCCACCACACCTTACAACTCCACGGTGTAGCTTCTCACCATGGTCTCGGGCTTGAGGCATCCTTCCTTCAGTATGCTGCACTGGACCCTAGTGTCCGCCTTAAGGGTGAGTATCCTGGTCACGGCCAACGATGCGACGATGTCAAAGTCGCTGACCATAGCGCTGGACGCCGGCAGCGTTACTTGCAGTAACTGCTGCGTTGTTTTCCTATTCCTGCGCGCGGGTTTCTGCTGGGCCGTGAGTGTGTTTAATCTCACTGTATCCAGCGGGCTGGCATCGGTATTTAATTGACTTGTACACGCAGTCACCGTAGACTTTTCATTCTTGCCCCCTGAGTCCCTTGGACGTCGGGGATGCTGTGCGGGCTAAGCAGACTCGCTCTTGTTCTGCGACAATCTCCGCCTGCAGTCTTTTCACTAGTGGCCCTTCTTTTGGCAGTAATTGCACATGATGTTGACGTAGTGTATCGACTTATTCTCACTCGGTTTAGGTAAGCGTATTCTTCCCGATCTCCGGGTGCAGTCCCGTGAGACGTGCCCTGGCCGCCCGCAGGTGAAACAATTTTCTCCCTGCCGGGGTGATGCACCTATGGACTTTTTGGGGTGGCTTAGTACCCCACGTCCCTTGGGCTGTACCATATTGGTGATTTCGATCGCTCCCGTTACCGCCTTGTGGAGAATGGTGTATTGCGCGATCTCATCAGAACTTGGACCTGCCGATGCAGTCTATTCTCGAAGCTGGCCTGGGCGCTCTTCCGCGTTATTTTTTCAATGATGCGCACTTCCGACGCCGTGGCGGGTTCCTCGCAGAGCTTTTCTGTAATGTCGACGGTAATACGCTCTGTTCTGGTGGCGTATACCGAGATATCTTCGCCCTGACCCTGCCAAAGGGAGTTGAATTCTACCTGTAACGCAGGCAGCCACTTCTGCTGCCCGTACAGGGCCTCCAGCTTGGCCTTGAGCTGCGCTAATCCGGCTGCGGAATCTACCCATTCGTCGGGCAACGTAGTATCCAGCGAGTTGTCCCTACGTTTTGGTCTCGCGCTTCTAGATCCCGGCATGTGGCTAATTTCGCGGTGGACTTTACTTTATTATATTCCCAAAAATCTCAAGGGAGATATACACGGTGCGCCATGTTTTATGGCGGTATGTAAACATTGAATAACTTTGACATTTATCAACCGATTGACTTGAGTAGACATGTTTTTGAAACGGCAATTCAGTACAATTTTAACCATGAATCGTTCACGTCGCTTGGAATACGGCCAAACAGTCGCTCGAATAGTTGACACTGAACCTGATTTTTGGAAGCAAATTTTGATGACCGACGAGGCCCATTTCACACTCTCTAGCGCCGTTAATATGCCAAATCGCCGCATTTGGGAAACGGAGAATTCACACGAGATCTATAAAACACCATTGCATGACCAAAAAGTGACTGTTTGGGCGGGCGTTTGCGCCAAAACCATCAATGGGCCATTTTTCTCCAGAGAAGGCGAAACAGTCGATGGGAATCGATATCGGTAGATGTTGGCTCATTACGTCTGCCCACAAATGTGTGAAAAAGGTCTGGACGGTTACTGGTTTCAACAAGACGGTGCGCGATGCCACACTGCAAATCAAACAATGCAATTTCTGCTACGAAAATTCCCTGGACGTGTGATGTCAAAAAATGGCAACATTGACTGGCTACCCAAATCTCCAGATTTGACCCCTCCGAAATTCTTTTTGTGGGGTTATTTGATACGCAAAGTGTACGCCAACAAGCCTCAGACGAGAGATGCTCGAAAAAGTGATGGAAAACGCAGCAAAAAGGGCACATTTTTCTTTGGCCAATAAAGGCGGCCACTTGATTGATGTTGTATTCACAAACTAGTCCAAATAAAATGTAAAGGACCAAATTAAATAAAAATACCTCATGTACGGAAATCGGTTGTTTTTTTAAGGTTATTCAATGTTTACATACCGATATAAAAGATGGCACACCCTGTATAATGTAACCGCCACTTACAGAAGGATGATCTTGTAGTCGATCCTTTCCATGGCGCTGTTCCTTGGGTGCTGTTGACTTGCTGTCATGTAGCTCCCCTCTAAAGTTGGTCCAGACGTTCTCCCTAGTGCTGTTGACCCGTTCCTTCGGTGGTTCCTGGGCTCGTCCTTAGTGCGTCGCCAATGATTGCGCGACGGCTTCGTCACTTTTTCTACTTCGGTGAGTGGCTTCACGCAAAGAAGGAACAATCGCGAAATAATGTACAATTAGTTAATTCGCGGCACAACAAAGGGTATCTATCAGACACATTTCCCTCGATCACATACTCATCACCCGATCATATACCGTCAGGGTATATGAGCGGGTCAGGGACCCGCTGACCTCGCTTGGCAGCGAGGGGAAAGCCTGAACGTGGCTACGGTAATCTTGAAAATGAAAAATTTCGTTAAAATTCAAATAAAATCAGAAAAGGCAAGAGGGTGATGAGGCAGGGGACAGGTATAAAACCTGGGGTTGGGAGGACTTGGCCCCTTCTTTAATGAAAAACCACCGCATTAAAAAGAACCAGGACCTGTTACTATAGGAATCGAAACGTTTAACGAAGAAATGTCTGATCATTGTCCGAAGTTATTCAGGAAGCAGGAGTAAGAAAATTGAAGCCCTCAATGGAGATTAGCCTGAGTTACAATGTTAAACATAGTTAAGGTAGAATATACATTAATGTTCAATTTATGATTTAAGTAGGTTAATTAGAAATTAATTAATTAGAAATAGGTGGAACTAGAATAATTGTAGGAACGGCGTACAAAGGACAGACGAATGGAGAATAGTTTAAACCATTTAGTAAATCAAATACAATAAGGAACGGACAATCTAAGGGAAATCTGGTAGATTATAATAATCCTGAGAGGAACAGGACAAGAAATAGTAAATAGCTGTAGGAGTCATAATAGGAAATAAGTTCGTAAAAGAAGATAGACCTTAGTGAGAACCACCGATATATTTAAGAAAATCTCATATTCGAGGGAAGGTCATAACAGAGGAGGAACAGGATAAAACAGGAAGCATTATTAAAATTATTGGGAGAAGGAAGCAAAATTCATATCATTAGGGATACAAAAGTAGAAGATTGGATATCTAGGGAAGAAAGGGCCTTCAGGACAGCTACGCCAGCAAAGGGAGCGTGGCGCACTGAAGCGGTAGGCTACCGTAGGGAGTAAGCAGAGTGAAGGCATAAAAAAGGAAAACTCATCCGAGTCAAGGATCCGTATACAGAAGTACGTGAGACTGGACCACCTACAACATTCATGACATCCCCCTGATAAATAAATTTAAAAAAAGCAATACTTACGACACATATGACGGTTAACATCATTACAGAAAACAGACACAACACCTGATTCCAAAGCAGCACCACCACCAGATGACCACGAGTTGAAGAACAGGGACAGCACACTTTCATCACGAGAATACTGACGAATAACGGCGAATAAAATTACAGACACCAAAATTCACTGTGAGCCGCGGTTCGTGGCATGCGGTGACGTGGACGCACCAGCAGACACCTTGCTGAGCAACGAACATCAGCGGATGGCGTACAACAGATGCTCTCAGCAGCCTACGACGGAAGCAGGGAGGTACCAAGTCCCACCACCGAGCCAGAGAGCGCATAAGTGGACGGCCTGCTACCGCCGGAGACAAAGAAGATCGGACGAAATTCTCTTTTATTGTTTTTGGAATTTATTGCGATGGCCGATGGTGCTACAAAGCGGGTCTCTGCAGATTTCCGTCCCGCAAATGAAGGAAACCCTACTTTTTTCTATCTCAGAAGACTACAATTAACTTTCTCACTGTTCCAGTTCGAATTCTTCTCTTAAAAATATAAAAAATTAATGTCGACTGGGAAATACCGTTACAGTACACACCCACACCGTCAGGAACATACACATTCGGAATTTTAACTGTTCGGGATTTTGACAGACTTATCATATCACCTTACGGTGAACTGACATATTGTCGTCGGTAACGGAAATCTGTTTTCCTATTTCCTTAGCCTTAGCTGATATTCTACGCAATAGTAAATTACAGTAGACAGTTTGCATACATGGAAACATTCTTTCAAATTTCATGTGTTTTTGAGAAAAAACAAAAATGCAATTCGATGCTTTAACCCTTGTGCGAATTCTGCGATATTGCAACAGTTGCTAATACGGTCCTGCACTAAATGTGGCCTGGGTACTAAGCGGTATTACATAGTACTGCTGCAGCACTGATCAACTACTGGCGCCGTGCTCCGCCAGTTCTGGCGACAAACCAAGTTGTTGCAATGTACAATTGTTGCAATTGTCATTCACTTTTCGTACGGACTGAACAATATTGACGATACGCGACCGATCGTCATCTTAGTACTAGATGTAGACTATGACGAAACTCGGCTTATTTCGGCGATCAAATTTTGTCAGTAACAGCTGGACATGCAACTTAGTACTGGGGTTACGTCTCAGTGCTGAACAGGTCTTAAAATGCCACTTGTCGTGTTGTTAGCGAGCAAAGTACGTGTAACTTGTAGTTCCTGAAAAATGTAGTCAATACATCGCTAAGCCTTGTCATAGAACTGGCCATCGGCGCAGCAAATGTTTTCGCTACATTTTTCAGATATTATTCTTTTGTTTTGTGTTCCCATGGCTACTAGGAGACTTTCTTGATAGCTTATAAAAATGGTTAAGAGGCAAGGTCAAGAGACAGGAAAGATTCGTGAGGCAGCGAAAAGTAGTACAAGTAAAGCTTCGAAAAGAGATAAAGGATACAATGAAGAGATTGGAGCGTAGATAGAAAAGACGCCCGAAGTACGGGTTTCCTGTGAAGGCTATAGAAAGTATCGGGCAATAGAAGATGCCCTTCGGTGCGAGACGGGGCGTGGATGCCCCCATGTCCCCCTGGCGCCAGGACGTGTCTTGATCCTCCCCCCCCCCCCCCATGTTGCCTTTACATTAGTGGGGTTCTTTGGCGCGAAAGGGGCGTGTCTCCCCCATTTCTGTTTGGTCCCCGACATCCCCACCACCCCACCCCCATTCCTGATTAGTCCCCCAGCAGCCTCTACCCCCTGAGCACGTATCCCAATGTTCTGTTTGGTGCACTTACCCCCGCGTCATCTGTCGGATTCTGGATCGTACTTAATTGCCGATGCACCATGTACTGTTGACAATCGGCCTGTTACCGAAATTCGGTAAAAGAGTTCGAATGTTGGCAGTGGGATGAGTAGATTATGTATCAGCAATCGGCAAGGTCTATCGGTTGTCAACCGTAGGTATGCTACCGATCGTCGGTAGGGCTTATTTGGGATTTAAAGTAGATAAGTAGATTGGATCTTACAGTTAATAAGATTGTCCACCCTTCCACCGGTTAAACATGCTCTGTCGTCGATAACCAAACCCCCTCCATATCTGTTGTTTGTTAAGTGTATGTCAATTTATTTTTGAAAACTTGAAAAAGTTCTCACTATTTATAATAATAATGGTAAGTGAAAACCCTCGTTATTTTTTTTTCAGCTTCATAAAAATTGTTTTATTTTTACATTCTCGTATAAGAAATTTACTTACATTATTCTCGTTTACTGCTCATTATCAATGACATCCTCCGCGATTCCTGTGAGCTGGTGGAAGACTATCAATATGTGTTCTGGTACCCGATTTGTTGTAATGTAAATAGCACGACATGTCGATCATGAGTATACGGTAAATAGTGTTCAGTACGGTTGCAAAGATAATTACACCACGACGTTACCAGGTGTACAAGTATGAAATGCGGTTTTCAGACAACAGATGGCGCACGAATGCAATTTGTGCTATAAAGATTCACACTGCGCCATTTTATTGTGTCATCAACAAGTGTCAGATGCGCACGAGTGATAAATTTGAAAAGTGTGTGCATAGTGTTGTGTTGTTGTGTTCAATATGTCGAAATTTATACCGAACAAAGAGCATTCGCGGACAACATTAATTTTAAGTTTTCGTTTGAAGAAAACTGCTGTTGAATAATGCCGGTACTTTGAGAAGCTTATGGTAAATATGCTCCATCGCAAGATACGTGTAAACAATAGTTTTGGCGTTTAAAAAACGGTCACTTCTATGTTACACACAAGGAACGTGAAAAGCCGCCAAAAAAATACGAAGATGTGGAATTGCAAGCATTATTAGACGAAGATAATTCGCAAACACAAAAACAACTTGCCGAGCAATTGAGCGTTAGTCAACAAGCTGTTTCCAATCGGCTACGAAAGATGGGAAAGGTTCAGAAGACCGGTAGATGGGTACCACATGAATTGAACACAGGCAAATGGAAAAGCGCAAAAACACATGTGACATTTTGCTCGCTCGCTACAAAAGGAAGTCGTTTTTGCATCGTACAGTTACAGGTAATGAAAGGTGGATTTATTTTGAGAATCCAAAGCGTAAAAAATCATGGGTAGACGCAGGCGCACCATCCACATCAATCGCAAGACCGAATCGCTTTGGCAGAAAGACGATGCTCTGTGTTTGGTGGAACCAGAGGAGCATGGTCTATTATGAGCTGTTAGAACCTTAGGGAAATGGTAAATACTAAACCTTACCAACAACAATTGACTGATTTGACCCGTTCGCTGCTTGATAAAAGGCCAGAATACCGAAAAAAGCAACACAAAGTCATTTTTCTTCATGACAATGCTCCATCACATACAGCAAAATCCGTTCGCGACACGTTGGAAGCACTCAGCTGGGAAGTTCTATCCCATGCGGCTTACTCACCAGACTTGGCTCCTTCCGATTACAACTTGTTTGCATCGATGGGTTACGGACTTGCTGAGCAACGCTTTGGTTCGTACGAAGATGTGAAAAAATGGCTCAATGAATGTTTTGCAGCAAAAGGGGAAGATTTTTACTGGCGTGGTATTCGCAAATTGCCCGAAAGATGGGAAAAATGTATAACAAGCGATGGAGCATACTTTGAATAAAGCACTTTTTATCATTCTTCCGAATTTAACATGTTTTTTTAGAAAAAAAATCCGTATTTAATACTTATATACCTAATATCTTTTCAAGTAACCCTTTTCAGCTATTACCATTATATTGGGTCTGGAAAAAAGTTCGTGGCGTTTTTCCCGATAGATGACATCGATTGCAAAAAAGTCAGGACAAACACAGATCGCAGCGACACCACTAAACGCTCGTTGGAAAGGTGAGACTTCGAGCGTTACTTTGAGTATATAAACATCGAAATTGGTGCGGTGGTTGGAAAGTTGTTTGCGTTTGAAAATGGAGAAAAGTAATGAAAAATTGCGCTATATTTTGCAATATTATTACGACCAAGGCAAGAACGTTGCGCAGGCTTGTGAAACAATTTGTGCTGTGTACGGTGAAGGTACTTTATTGAAATCTGCTGCGCGGAAGAGGTTCGCTCGCTTTCGTTCTGGTAATTTTGATGTGAAAGATGAGTCACGCTCTGATTGTCCAATCACTGAAAAAGCTGATAAATTTCTTGAAAAAGTCCAGCAAGATAAGCATATCAGCAGTGTCGATATTGGTAGGGAACTAGGCATTGACCACAAAACTTTTTTTAACTATTAACATAAAGCTGGCTACAAAAAGAAGCTCGATGTATGGGTTCCTCATGAGTTGAGCGCGAAAAACGTGGTAGACCGAATTAACATCTGCGATGTGCTGCTGAAACGCAATGAAATCGAGCCATTTCTGAAACGTGTCATAACCGGTGATGAAAAATGGATCATGTACGACAATTGGAGCGTCAAAGATCGTAGACAAGGAATGATGAGCCGTTACAAGCGTTCGCGGCCAGGATTGACGGTGCAAAAGGTGATGCTGTGTGTGTGGTGGGAATGTGTGTGTGGTCCACCATGAGCTACTTCCAGTTGGTCAGACGATTCATTTTCAACTCTACTGTGGACAACTAGAGAGATTACGCCAAGCAATTGAAAGAAAACGGAGAGGATGTCTCTCTCGCTTGACTTCGGCTTCGCTCACCGGCTATCTCTCTCAATTGACTTCAGCGTCCAACGACGCTTTCATATCCCGCAGTCATATTACTAATTTCGACACTTACGTGAAAACCCGCTCGAACAGCGCACGCACATTGCAAGGCTCAGACAAATATTCACATCTTCCACCGGATAATCTTAACCTTCGTTGGCTCACCAGGACTCAAATTAAGGTAAGCGTACACCGTCATAATTTAACGTAATTCACTGACGGTGAGGAGATTCATATATCGGTACATCCTCACAAAGGTCTCACACTGTAGCGTGCTCTGCAGCGCGGACTGCACCACGTTTTCACTCAATTATTAGCATGCTCGGTTAATATAATTGTGTGTGTTTTACCAATTCACTACACTTTCGACCAATTAAACTTGCTGGAAAAGTGTAGTGAATTCAGTCTGATCATTTTATGCATCCTCAAGCTCACATTGCTATGCTCTGAAGCGTAGACTGCTTCATAGCCTGTCACACTAGAATTAGATACAGTGGCCAGATTTTCATGTGCTAGCACTCACTTGCTGCAAATTCTAATTCATTGTCTCATTGAGTATTTGGTGACCGGCATTGAATTTGTCTACGCACCATCTATCTCATTGCGTGGCATGCTCCGCAGCACTGGCTGCGGCACGCACATCGCTCTCAGTACATACAGCACACAATTAATATAATTGTGTGCTGCTCAAGTCTCTCTGTCAAATTTAAAGTTGATTTATTTATTTACATACTATTTTAATTCTCTGTTTTTGGTGCATTTATTTTATATCAATTTTGTATTTTCCTAAATTTAGTCTATTTTGTACTATTCTCATTTTCTATGATTTTTTAAATTGCGTTATTTCATTGTTTGTGTGGAAAGTATAATGAACCACTTTCTCCAAATTCCATCTACAAGTCTGGTTTATTTTCACCCTGTCTTGAGTGAAGCTTCATTAGTTTCAATATATTAGCAGATCTGTCAAACACCATCAGACGGATTCTCAAACACACTTGATACAGTTTTTCAACCAGAAACCACAGAAGTTCTTCACCGATGGCATCATGGCTCTACCCGAAAAATGATGAAACATTGTCGATAATAATGGAGCATATTTGGTTTAAATAAATTCAGTTTCACACTATAAGAAAACCAGTTTAAATTTACTAAAAAAAACACCACGAACTTTTCCCTAGACCCAATATATACAGGGTGCGCCATCTCAATCTGGTCGATGGAAGTATTGAATAACTTAAAGAATTTTCAACAGATTTCACAAAGTCGTATTTTTTTATTAAATTTGATTCATTACAATTTATTTTGATTAGTTTCCGAAAACCACATCGATCAAATGTCCGCCTTTATTACTGAGACAAAAATGAGCTCTTTTTTCGGCATTTTCCATTGTATTTGCCAGCGTCTCGGGCGATATCGCTGCGATTTCGGCTCGAATGTTGTTTTTTAGCTCCTCTATGGTCTTCGGCTTGTTGGCATAGACTTTACTTTTCAAAAATCCCCACAAGAAGAAGTCCGGTGCAGTCAAATCCGGCGATCTTGGTGGCCAGTCAATATTACCTTTCTTTGATATCACACGTCCTGGGAACTTCCGACGCAAATAGTCCATTGTTGAGCGCGCAGTGTGACATGTCGCACCATCTTGTTGGAACCAAAATTCCTTAAGACCTTTTTCACGCATTTGTGGTAAAACAAAGTGTGCCAACATCCACCGATATCGATCCCCATTGACAGTTTCACCAGCTCTGAAGAAAAATGGTCCAATGGTGGTTTTTGAGCAAACATCGGCCCAAACTGTCACTTTCTCATTGTGCAATGGAGTTTCGTGAATAATATGAGGATTATCGGTGCCCCACATGCGACAGTTTTGTTTGTTGACAGCGCCAGAGAGGGTGAAATGAGCCTCGTCGGTCATCAGAATTCGCTCCCAAAAATCCGATTATTTTCAATGTAAAGCGAAACTATTTCGGCGCGTTCTTTCGGCGTATAGCGATACATGGTTGAAATTGTACTGAAATAACCTATACGAAACGTGTTGTACGACGCTGGTTGGTTAAAATCTGTCAGAGTTATTCAATACTTCCATCGACCAGATTGAGATGGCGCACCCTGTACATCTGGTAACTTTTTGATAGCAACTTAGTCGAATAGGAAGATGTGTGTGAGTTGGTGGGGGAACTTTCGAATAATAATAAAACGGAAAATACAAGGTTTCGAATTTATTCATAGTAATTCGTAAGTAGCATCCAAATTGTTCTGTACAAGTTTGTATACACGTGTTTTTATTATTTTATTTTACAAAATTACATAAATAAATGCACACATAGTAATCGTTTTTACACACGTACATATATACAAACTGCAATAATACTTACGAAAAATAAAAATAATTTACAAACTATATACATAAACGTAGATGTTGCGGATTTACCAGGACTATAAACATGAAACCGGAATGTTTGTATAGAAAATACACGTTTATTGTATGAAAATGATAAAAAATATTTTATTCGAAGTATTGCCCATCGCTAGCTATACATTTTTCCCACCTGTCTGACAATTTGTGGATGCCACGCCAAAAAAACTGTTGCTCTTTTGAGGCAAACCAGTCATCGAGCCAATTTCGTACATTTTCGTAAGAAGTAAAGCGCTGCTCAGCAAGTGCGTGTCCTATCGATACAAATAAGTAGTAATCGGACGGAGCCAAGTCTGGTGAGTAAGCCGCATGCGAAAGTATTTCCCAACTAAACGCTTCAATCGTTTCCTTGACCAGTGTCATGCTGTGTGTGATGGTGCATTGTCATGAAGCAAAATCACGTTGTGTTGCCTTTTTTGATATTCTGGTCGTTTTTCACGCAAACCTTGATTCAAATCGATCATTTGTTGTCGGTAGCGTTCAGTATTAACGGTTTCGCCAGGTTTTAGCAGCTCATAATAGATCACACCCTTCTGATCCCACCGAACACAGAGCATTGTCTTCCGTGCATAGCGATTTGGCCTTGTAGTCGATGTCGATGGTTCGCCTGGAGTTACCCATGATCTTTTACGCTTAGGATTCTCAAAATATATCCACTTTTCATCGCCAGTCACAATTCGATGGAGAAATGACTTTCTTTTGTACCTGGCGAGCAGCATTTCGCAAGTGGTTTTTCGGTTTTCCTGCTGTCTTTCATTCAGTTCATGTGGGCGCCATTTTCCCATCT
The DNA here is from genome assembly GCA_963942595.1 of Cylloceria caligata. Lineage (NCBI taxonomy): Eukaryota > Metazoa > Arthropoda > Insecta > Hymenoptera > Ichneumonidae > Cylloceria > Cylloceria caligata. The sequence continues at coordinate 24,841,369 of OZ012710.1, forward strand.
TCTGGATCTTTCCCATGGCTTTCAAACGTATGAAGACGGCTTCTTGTGTCACATTTAATTGATCCGCGAGTTGTTGTTGCGTTTGAGCGTCATCCTCATCCAATAATACTTGCAATTCGCTGTCTTCAAACTTTTTCGGTGGTCTTCCACGTTCTTCGTTTCTCACGTCAAAATCGCCACTTTTGAATTTTTTAAACCACTCAAAGCACTGTGATTTACCAAGAGCATGCTCACCGTAAGCTTCGACAAGCATTCGATGCGATTCTGCAGCAGTTTTCTTCAATTGGTAACAGAAAATCAATGCTGTCCGCAAATCGTAGTTACCAGGCACAAAATTCGACATGTTCAACGCTATTACAAATTATGCTGTTGTATGAAACTTGTATTGTTGTGAGTTGAAAATCTTTGTCAGAGATGTCAACGAGGAAATGGCGCCAATGATGCGGTTTGACGGTTACTACATTGACAGCTAGGGCTATCTATGAGCACATTCCGGTTTCATATTTATAGGCCTGGTATTCCTTGGTGTTGGTGGAACGAATCTGAAAGATATTGAAAATAATGAGATTTCACTCACGGCAGGGGATGAAATAACCAGGCTAGCAGAGAAAATGGTCATTTATTCTAAAGGGTGGTTAAATTTTAAGGGCCGATGTTGATTTTGAATAAAACACAAATTATTTAGGAAATTATTGTCAATTCTTTTTATTATGATAATATGGTATGGTTCAATTATGTATGGAACAAAATATCGGCCAAATGGCCGCCGCGACCTCGGCGGCACACCTCCATCCGATGGTCCAAATTTTCGATGACGCTTAGGCATAATTGAGGTTCTATGCCGTTAATGTGCCGAATTATCTCATCCTTTAGCTCTTGAATTGTTGCTGGCTTATCGACGTACACCTTTTCTTTCAAATAACCCCAAAGAAAGAAGTCCAACGGTGTCAAATCACATGATCTTGGCGGCCAATTGACATCGCCACCACGCGAGATAACACGGCCATTGAATTTGTCGCGCAAAAGAGCCATTGTTTCGTTAGCTGTGTGGCAAGTGGCACCATCCTGTTGAAACCACATATCGCCCACATCCATATCTTCCAATTCGGGCCATGAAAAGTTCGTTATCATCTCACGATAGCGAACACCATTCACAGTAACTGCCTGACCGGCTTCATTTTGGAAAAAATACGGCCCGATGATGCCGCCAGCCCATAAACCGCACCAAACAGTCACTCTTTGTGGGTGCATTGGTTTTTCGACAATCACTCTTGGATTATGATTCGCCCAAATGCGGCAATTCTGCTTATTGACGAATCCACTGAGGTGAAAATGTGCCTCATCACTGAAGATGATTTTCTTCGAAAATTGATCATCCACTGTTGCCATTTCTTGCCACCATTCTGACCATTGACGACGTTTGGAATGGTCAAGAGGCTTTAGTTCTTGAGTCAACTGCACCTTATAAGCGTGTAAATCCAAGTCTTTATGCATAATGTTCATCAACGACGAGCGTGAGAGGTGCAATTGTTGGGCACGACGACGAGTTGAGGTGGACGGCTCTTCAGCCACACTATCGCGAACAGCAGCAATATTTTCTGCAGTACGAGCTGTACGAGCATGCACTGGTGTTTTAATATCTCCTACAGACCCGGTTTGCTCAAATTTTTGCACGATTTTTCCGATTGTACGCACATTTGGACGATTAAATTGACCGAAAAAATCACGAAGTGCACGATATGCATTTTGATTTGAACGCCCATTTTCATCATAAGCCTGAATAACTTTAACGCGTTGCTCGATTGTGTATCTTTCCATGGTTCAAACTGAGTTAGTCTGAAATTGAGAAATGTCAAATGAAATGCAGAAAAATACTTGACGTTTAGGTGTGGTTCACATTCAATATCGGCCCTTACAATTTAACCACCCTTTACCATCGACCTCATCAGTACAAAATAATATATATAAAAATTACAAATAAATTTTAAGTGAATTTTGAATGACTTCTTCGAGGAGAAGCACACAATTATATTAATTGTGTGGTGTCTTTTCCTGAGTGGTGAATGTGATGCAGCCAGCGCTGCAGAGCATGACACAAAATGAGAATCTTGAGGATGCACAATTGAGGCAAATATATTCACAGTAAATTCCCAGCACGTTTAATTGAGGGAAAGTATTATAAATGAATAAGAGTACATACAATTATATTAATTGAGTGCTAAAAGTTTGATGTGAAACATGGTGCAGCCCGCGCTGCAGAGCACGCCACGCAATGAGACTTTTATGAGGATGCACCGATGAGATTTACTCGCCTCACAGTCATTCAATTTAGAGAAATCGTAACGATGTACTTTTACCGTGTATTTGAGTCTTAGTGAGCACGAAAATGTTGAGAAGAACCGGTGAGATGATGAAAAGTCCCAAGGTGTGTACAGAGGATGTGTGCGCTGTCCAAGCGGGTTTTCACGAAAGTGTCTAATTTTGCAAAATGGCTACGCTTTCCAAAAGCGTCATTGTGCGACGCTGAATTCAAGCGAACGAGATAGCTGGTGAGCGATGCCGCTGCCTGAGCAAGCAGCATGCCTGCGAAGCACTGCCTCGACTATTTCCGTTATAGGCGAGCGCAGCATGCTACCCAGCAGCAACAGGTCGGCGCACAGCGAATATCGATCGCCGTGCGTCAGCTAATTTTCCTACATTTCCGCCCGCCATCAGCAACGGGGTTGCTGATCAATTTCCCTGCTTTTATGCGTTGGTTGAGACGGGCACGACAGCTAATTTCGAGATTGGCCTGGTGAGTGTAGTGGTAGCAGTCCGGAGTGTCACCACCCTGGTGAGCCCAGCTTTGCCTGGATGCAACGCTGTGACCCGTGCGAGTCGCTACTTATACGGAGGAAAGAGCTCATCCGTCAGCAGAACCAAAGAGTCGATTTTTATGATATTGTTAGGGTGATGCCACTTTGAGATTGACTACTCGAATTGTAAATAATGAGCAGACCATTGCCGCCAAAATTGTTGGACCTTCTGCTGCAATAAATGCCATCTTGACAGCCGTGAGATTGCTAAATTCTCTAGAGTTGGCTCTAGAACAGTTGTGAGTGTTTCATCCATGAGAAAATATCCAGGTGTAAGAGCTGATGAGTCATCAGAATCATCGCCGAAAGGTTGCAGAGACCTTGAGTTGAGAATGGCCTCGATTTGAGCCAGCAGTGTCAGCTCCTTGAATGTGAGTGCTGTATCACCCGCCGTTCATCACAAATGAAATTTCACAGATGTTACTGCTGCTTCCCATTTGCCACCCATGTGTGGAGCAGCAGGTGGATTGAACTTCCCCGCAATTTTATGGTTTACGAGAGAAGATGCCATGATGTGATGCTCTTGAGAGGCCTTCCTGAACAACTGACGCATGGCCTTGTGAGCGCCAACGAAGTTGGTGCCACAGTCAGAGTACAGGATGTGAGAAATACCGCACCGAGATGAGAAGCGAGAACATTAAGAGAAAGCCATCAGCGGAGTAGTCACTGAGTATCCCGAGATGAACTAAAGTGGCGAGACACACAAAGACGCAGATCCAGCCTTTGTGTGTTTTGTTTCCTCATCCCTTCCAAGTTTTGAGTGTGATAGGGCCGGCGTAGTCAACTCCTGTGTAAGTTAACTCGCGCGTCGGTGTGACTCGTTGACGAGCACACATAACGCACTGTAAAATATGAGTTTTCACAGGAGCCTTTCCGCCGACGATCCAATGAGTTAGCCGTATTTGAGCTAATGTGAGTTGAGTGCCTCCGTGAAGAGTCCGCAGATGAGCTTGATAAATAATGAGAGTTGAGAGTCGAGAGTGACGAGGTAGAATGGCAAGATGCCTTCCTTCGTAAGTAAATGCTGATTGATCAAGGCGACCTCCTACTCTGAGTACATCCTCATGGTCGATGAAAGCTGTTAGTCGACTGAAGGCGTCAGAAGATGGGAGAAAAGAGCTTGACTGTAGCACTTGTAATTGGAGTTTAAAAAACACGGCTTGTGTTGTTTTCGTCCAAAAGACGTTAGCTGCAGTCAGCTCTTTTGCTGTGAGTGGAGGTGTTCCTGCCGATTCTAACCTCCTCCTTATTCTGGTCACTACTCTGACACAAAATGAGGTGAGACGACACAGTTTTGTGAGTCATGAGCACCAATGAATGAGATCCCAATGGTACTCAGGCGTCAGAGTTGCAGCGAGGTAAGCTACCCCCTGTCGGGCTCCCAAAATGCTCAAATCTTCAGAATCAGGTGATGTTGATGGCCAAAATTCAATAGGTTTCACCATCCATGGTGGACCTGACCACCACAGCTGATGAGAAGCCAATTAAGAAGTTGTGATACCCCGTGAGGCACAATCAGCTGGATTGCTTGTGCCTGACACGTGACGCTATTGAGCTGGGTGCGAGTTCCTGAATTTGCGCAACTCTGTTTCGGACGTAATCTTTGCACCGAGCCGGATGAGCATTGATCCAGGTGAGAGTTACCGATGAGTCCGTCCACAGGTGAGTTGATGAGATTTCAACCTTGAGTGTGGCTTGAACGTATGCAACTAATTTTGCAAGCAACAGTGCAGCTGTCAGTTCAAGCCGTGGTATGCTGAGCTTCTTGAGTGGTGCCGCGCCCGTTTTTGAGCAGACAAATGAAACCACCTTTCCTGTGGTGAATGAGTTAACAGTGATATAAATCACTGCAGCCATGGCTAGTTGAGATGCATCAGAGAAGCCAGGCAATTCCACCATTGAGTTGCTCCATGTGTTGAACCACCGAGGAATTGAGAGTCTGGCCAGACAAGCGAGATCTTCTCTGATTACAATCCATCGTATTGAGACCTGAGATGGCAGTGGATCATCCCAGTTGAGCTCGTAAAGCCAAAGCTCTTGTAAGAGTATTTTGGCTCTGATCACAATCGGTGAGACGAAATCAAGCGGATCAAAGAGTTGAGCCACCTCAGAGAGAACGAGGCGTTTTGTGAAAATTTCCTGTGTTGAATTAAACCTAGATGCGAATGTGAACTTGTCTTCGTGAGGAAGCCAAGTCAAACCAAGTATTTTTGTCTCGCAGTCACCCATTGAGATTGACAGATCATCCGCTGAGCTTGACATTGATGAAGAAATACTAGCAAGGGCCTTGAGGTCCGACGAGTGCCACATACAGGGATACATCTAGGTCCTGCCTAGGGCCTCACTAGATAGTCAGGGTTTATTTGTGGAACCCCCTACAGGTCCACACATATCAGCCTATAAAGGCCCCAGTCTACGAAATGTGACATACCTATAAAGGCATTCGTTAGATTTCCCTTCTAGGCCCTGGAAAGAGTTCGGGAAGACTAGAAGGGCCCATAGAAGACTCCTAACTAAATGTCTGCACGGGGGGGGGGGGGGGGGTCGCCACCCGGCCAGAAAGCGTAGTAGTGGAAGGCCCACTATTACTGAAGACAAAGAATATCGAAGAATCACTTTTGTATCATATCTCATGGAGATTATTTGTAATGGCAAACGGCGCCACTAACATTGGGACCTCCAGGTACGTGGAACACCGATTCGGACCAAATTTTTTTACAGGTAGGTCGCACCCAGGGGTAATATAGGTGCAAGTAATAGGATGGTATACTCAGCCGTTTTCGAGATATAAAATATTTGAAATTTCCGAGCGTTCATATACTCTCTATATACTCTCTGCGTTAAATCATATTTAACAATAGCGCGTAGCGGAGTCGGCAACGTCTCTGCTTCGTAAGCGCTGGGTCGCGGGATCGAATCCCGGCGCGGACTTTTTAAAATTTTATTATTATTATTATTATTTTTTAATCATTTCTACGGCAACTACTATGCGATTATATTAATATTTCCGTAATGGAATGAATAAATATTTTTTATTGTTGATCATTTTGGTGCTATAAGGAAAAACGTGCAGCTTTTTTCATTTATTTATTTTTTGGTTGAAAGGTAGGGATAGAATTGTGACAAATGAATACATAAGTTTAAAAGAATAATCAATCTTTTTATTAACTTTTCATTGGTTATCACAACTACAAGAACTAGGGTGGTACTGATCATAAAAACATTTAAAAAACATAAAAACAACCCTGGGTGCGACCTACCTGTAAAAAAATTTAGTCCGAATCGGTGTTCCACGTACCTGGAGGTCGCCTTGTAAGCCGAACACAGCAGTATTCTTCACTGATATTTGAATAAGCCCTACTTGTACCTACCTAAGAAGTCTAAACTAGTTTTCTCAATTTTCGAGTCCAAATATTTCTTCTCAGAAGACTAAAAATTATTGCTAATAGAAAAACACCGTTACAATATTCAAAATAAACGCCTCGTGAGAGTATATCACATTCTGATGAATTGTAGATAAAATTTGAAACCGAAATTTTTAAAAACATATATTAGTATTGCGGCTATTGAGTTTAGTGCGACTAGCTCTATTTGAAATTTTTTAAATACTGGTGCAGGCCAATACTGTATCACTAATATATTCCCATTAAAACACTGGCATAATAAAGCTAATGGCATAAAACTCTAAAAAGTAGCCGAAAAGGGAGGACTTGGTACCAATAACAATTGCGGTAGTGCCTCGATATTGACAGTGACCTGCTAATATTGAGGTGTGACATCGTCAGGATGATTCAATACCTTAACAAATGTTATACTCGACGTCGAAACGCCATCGCGTCTCATGATACTGATAATTGGCATGTACCAGTGTCTGTAAAAATACGTAACTGCGGTACCTGCTGGCGTAAGGCAATATGGCTGAACATTTAATGATTAATCGTCTGACACATCTAGAGCCCGTTGGTTCTTGTTCTGGCGAGTAGGATAAAGGGTGGCCAAAAAGGCTTAGTGAGCAGGTGTGAAATGATAGCTTTCTGACTAATCGGTAATCTTAATTGACGACGTACATTTACACTAACATTTAACAACGTTACTTTCTGTCTGTTCAGGTCAGCCGAGGGACTGCAAAGTCGACTACTGGGGTCCCTGGAGTGCGTGCAGTCGTAGCTGTGGGATCGGCGAAACTCAGAGAACGCGAAAAGTTAAGATAAGTCCGCACAGAGGTGGTACACCATGTCCACCGCTCAAAGAGACCAAGTGGTGCGGAAGTGCGAGTCCCTGCCCAGCCAACCCCGAATTCATTGAACCCATTATCGATATATTCCAGTGGTGAACAGGTCCAACGATTCTCTACCAGCCTTTATCAATGAATAAGAGGATATTTGCGCTTTATCAAAATATTGAATTATTGGATGATAATGACATGCTAGAACGATAAAACGTTCCTCGCGTTCGTGTTGAAGTGCGGCTGTAAATGCCTATGTAACGTTTGGAATGAAGAACGGAGATAGAAATATATTATATATTGACACCTTTTATCGTAGTTGCTAGGGAAAGGTACACGATGATACGAGAATATATGGATCGCCATTGATAAATACACTATAGTTTCTTGACCACCTGAGTGCGAGTACCGTGTGACAATACTCCCAATACATATTGGAATTATCATTGTCACTGTCGTTGATACTTTCCAACGCGGCGTTATACACAAGATGCTTTATGTAAATGAGAAAGTCACAACATTTCAGATTATCCAAAAACAGTTTTTTAATTTTTTTATTCGAATAGTAGTGAATTTATTCAGTTTATCGTGCCTGTAATCATACGCCGAAACGAAGCGACGTGAAAAGCTTGCAAATATCTAAGTCGTCTTGTAGTAAACAGTGTGTCAGTCAACATCCCTTGCCCTTACAACACAGATACAAATAAACAAATAAACATACTCGACGCTCCCGACAGATTCTCCAAAAAAGAAACTCCCCGCCTCGAATACAAAATCTCCATCTACCGTTCTCTACCATCTCGTCCTTCCCGATCCTTGAAAACGATGCAAAACCAATTATCTATTATATATTTACAGCGAGTTAAGCTCGACTTTTGCACAACGCGTGCGACTGCAAAATTTTACAAAAAGCGCGATATGAATAAGAACGACGAACAAAAACAAGACAAACAAACAAAAAGAAATATCATCAGGTATTATTGTGTTAGGTGAGTGTATTATATCTTAGGCCATAAAACTTAACGATAACAATTAATAACTAACGTTTAAACGTAAAATCCTAATTTATAGGTGACGTACTATTATTATTATCTGTAAAAGTGTCTACACGAGGCTCGGTCTCGGTCCTCCTCTCTGGTAAAAATACGAGTCGGCCATTTCCTGAGAGTCACATATTTATAATTCAATGACTCCCTTAAACATATATAATATTTGGCTGGAAGGAACCTAAACATATTCAATATAGGTATCTATTCGGCGCAATAGAAAACGTACAAAGTTCACTCTATTGGAAGCGAAGGGTAGGAGGAACCGGTCCCTAAAAATCTAAACGGTGTTTAGGTTAATGTTTCAGAAATTAGTACTAAGAGACGCGCACATAGGTGCTCTTATGTCCTCCTGCTTTCTCCTTTTTTTATGAGAGCGGCGACAGAGTGGAGAGTCTTTGGAGTACGTGTGGCTCTCTCAAGAGACGGTAAACAAAAGTGAGTAACAAAAAGAAGAAGAACAAAAAAAGATTTGCATTTTTCTTATCACGTGAGGAGAAAGGATAAAAAAACTGTGAAACAACTTGAGATCCTGATGCGACGAAATAACAACTTTACGGATAAAGACAATTCCAAAACAATAACGAAGAATACGAAGATGATATTCTGTACAAGATCTGTACATTTAAACTGTAAAGGTGATTCTGTAAGCTAACTCATAGAGCACAATATAGTATTAAGGGAAACATGTTACAATGTATAGCAATATATATAGCACATAAATTTATATTACATAATAAAATCTATCCAGAAACTATTTGCGTAAACTATTTTTTGTACCTAATAGACATTTCCCGAAAATATGAGGTATACATTGTTCTCAGGCTCTTGACTCAACTATTACTCTCGAGTTTTTTCGCCAAATAACTATTAGGTGCGCAACTAAGTTCCCGCTGTTTTTCAAGAGATGGCTCCAGTAGTAAGTGCTGGTCGATTGGGACATAACCAAAACGTCATGAACCAAGCTTAGACATATGGTAAACAAACCGCTTTTACACATCAGTAATTTTGTTTTTGCATCATATACTTTTGGTTGTGTGAAAATGTCTGATTTTGTGCCAAATAATCGTCATTTGCGGGAAGTGTTGCTTTTCTTCTTTCATTCGAAGAAAACGGCGGCTGAAGCGCATCGAGAACTCCAAAAAGTTTACGGAGATGCTGCTCTAAGTGAAACAACATGCCGTGATAGGTACCGTCGCTTCAAAGACGAAGATTTTGATGTTGACGACCGTTCGCGTGCAGGAAGGCCAAAAACCTTCGAAGACGCTGAATTGGAGGCATTGCTCGATGAGGATCCGTGCCAAACGCAAAAAGAGCTTGCTTCAGCATTAGGAGTTACCCGCCAAGCCATTTCCAAATAATTGCATGCGTTGGGAATGATTTAGAAACAAGGAACGTGGGTTCCTTATGATTTCAAGCCAAGAAACGTTGAGCGTCGTTTTTTCGCCTATGAACAACTGCTCCAGCGGCAAAAAAAGAAGAGTTTTCTTCATCGCATCGTTACGGGTGATGAAAAATGGATTCATTACAGCAACCCAAAGAGAACAAAATAATGGGGACTGCCTGTCATGCTTCTACGTCGTCGGCTCGGCCGAATATTCACGCTGCGAAGATTTTGCTGTGTATTTGGTGGGACCAGGGCGGTGTTATTTATTATGAGCTGTTGAAACCGAACGAAACCATCACTGGGGAACGGTTTCGAACTCAATTGATGCGATTGAGCCGAGCACTGCGCGAAAAGCGGCCACAATACGAGCAGAGGCAAGAAAAAGTAATTCTACAGCATGACAACGCTCGGCCTCACGTTGCCAAACCCGTTAAAACCTACTTACAAACGCTCAAATAGGAAGTCCTACCCCACCCGCTATATTCCCCAGATATTGCGCCGTCCGATCATTACTTGTTCCGTTCGATGGCACATGGTCTGGCTAATCAGCAGTTCAGCTAATATGAAGACATCTCAAAATGGCTTGATTCGTGGATAGCCTCAAAAGACGAACACTTCTATCGTGGCGGTATTCGAGCTCTGCCAGAAAGATGGGAAAAAGTTGTCGCTAGCGATGGGCAATATTTTGAATTCATTTGTAAACATTTTTTCACAATAAAGTTGCATTTTCATAAAAAAAAACAGTGGGAACTTAGTTGCGCACCTAATACATACTTTGTCTGCACTTCATCAGTAAATGTGGACCACGAAGATTCTCAGCCAAGAGTATTTACGGTGTAACCCTGATGGACTTGACCAACCAAAGACTGACTTAATATCAATGGTTGATTTTTGCTTAAAAACAAGCTTAAACGAACAATTAGAGATCGATTTACAGTTGCATTTCTAAAATCTAATGTTAATCCGACTTTTTCTATATCAACCTTTACTAATTGAATTATTGTCGAATTTTGAAAATCCGCCTGTAGGTAGCTATATTCGTTTAAGCGCTAGGATTTCAACTGGATGTCTTCAGCTCAATTGTAAATCAACATTTTATGTCATACACGAAATAAAATAAACACGAATGACTTTAAAAAAGGCAACCGCAAATCTACGATCAAAATCAAAATCCCACTCGGGACGAAATGAAAATTCAGACTCAACCAGAAATAACCATTATTCGAACAAACATTCATCAATGATAGTTTTATTTTCTAATAAGTATAAGTTATTATCCGAGAGCGACAAAATGATGAATTTTTTCTTCAATGAGGAAATTAAATGCTGGTAAATCTAATCGTTGCTTTTACTTAAGAATTTTCACAGGTATTCGATCTGAAAAATATTTTAGATACGTTTTTATTCGCATGTTACCCGTTCTTTGATCCAACCATAACACGACCAATAAACCGACTCAGTTCAGGGTTGCGTCAATCTGCGAAAGAAATTACGGATTAATACCATACACTCTTTCGTTCCTCAGTCTCGTAGAGGCGAAATATGACGGTCTGATCCTACTGCAAAGAAATTCGCGTTTATTATTCTTTTACAAACACGTGCGAAGAGCTAGTAGACGCCTCGGTGAACGTAATGCGACGACCAGCGGTCAAGCATACACCGATAGGCTGTTGTCGTGTATGCGAGGCATGCGATCCGACGTCACACATCAGCAAAGATGGACATAATATTGGGCCTGGGAAAAAGTTCGTGGCGTTTTTCCCGATAGATGGCATCAATTGAGAATAAGTCAGGAAATACAGATCGCAGCGACACCACTACACGCTCGTTGGAAAGGTGACACTTCGAGCGTTACTTTGAGTGTAAACATCGAAATTGGTGCGGTGGTTGGAAAGTTGTTTGCGTTTGAAAATGGAGAAAAGTAATGAAATATTGCGCTATATTTTGCAATATTATTACGACAAAGAGAAGAACGCTGCGCAGGCTTATGAAACAATTTGTGCTGTGTACGGTGAAGGTACTTTATCAAAATCTGCTGCGCGAAAATGGTTCGCTCGCTTTCGTTCTGGTAATTTTGATGTGAAAAATGAGTCACACTCTGGTCGTCCAATCACTGAAAAAGCTTATGAATTTCTTGAAAAAGTTAGGCAAGATAAGCATATCAGCAGTGTCGATATTGGTATGGAGCTAGGCATTAACCACAAAACTGTTTAGAACCATTTACACAAAGCTGGCTAAAACAAGAAGCTCGATGTATGGGTTCCTCATGAGTTGAGCGCAAAAAACATGATAGACCGAATTAACATGTGCGATGCGCTGCTGAAATGCAATGAAATCGAGCCATTTCTGAAACGTGTCATAACCGGTGATGAAAAATGGATCACGTACGACAATCGGAAGCATCAAAGATCGTGGACAAGGGTTGGTAAGGCTTCACGAGCGTTCGCGAAGCCAGGATTGACGGCGAAAAAGGTGATGCTGTGTGTGTGGTAGGACTGGAAGGGACTCGTCCACCATGAGCTACTTGCAGTTGGTGAGACGATTGATTCTTAACTCTACTGTGGATAACTAGAGAGATTACGCCAAGTAATTGAAAGAAAACGGCCCGAATTGATTAATAAGAAGGTGTTGTCTTCCATCATGACAACGCCCGACCACACACTTCTTTGATAACCCGTCAAAAGTTGCGAGAGCTTGGTTGGGAAGTTTTGATGCATCCACCGTATAGTCCAAACATAGCACCCTCTGACTATCACTCATTCCGATCTCTGCAGAACTCTCTCAATGGAATTAAGCAGCTTTCAAAAGAAGCCTGTGAAAACCACTTGATTCAGTTTTTCAACCAGAAACCACAGAAGTTCTTCACCGATGGCATCGTGGCTCTACCCGAAAAATGGCGAAACATTGTCGATAATAATGGAGCATATTTGGTACAAATAAATTCATTTTCACACTATAAGAAAACCAGTTGAATTTTACTAAAAAAACGCCACGAACTTTTTCTCAGACCCAATAGATGAGCTGGCGGCCGAAATTAAAAGAATGCGATAATCGTTTTTGTTAAAATTTAATATTTCAGAAAGGCGCGAGGCGACACGTCAAGGGCTAAATTCGGCACTTTTCCATTAAGTCGAAGCCGTATATCAAAGGTTGAAGGCGACAGTTTTTATAAAATCGAGTAAATAAAAACTGGAAAGTAGGAATGCGAAAACTCCAAACAAATATACAAGTTATATACGCGCCAGATGACAGGAGTGACAGAGAAAGAATGAGTCACAATCAGTATAAATAAGCGGGGACAGGGGAGCTCGGGATAGTCTTTTTGAATCCGTCGCGTATGCCAAATCGCTGCTATAATATCGAAAACTGTACGAATTTTTTTCAATCGTGTGAGAAATTTTAAATCTCACGAATTATTGGCAGCATGGTACTCAGCTTGTAAAGGGTGATTTTTTAAGAGCTTGAGAACTTTTTTTTAAAAAAAAACGCATAAAATTTGCAAAATCTCATCGGTTCTTTATTTGAAACGTTAGATTGGTCCATGACATTTACTTTTTGAAGATAATTTCATTTAAATGTTGACCGCGGCTGCGTCTTAGGTGGTCCATTCGGAAAGTCCAATTTTGGGCAACTTTTTCGAGCATTTCGGCCGGAATAGCCCGAATTTCTTCGGAAATGTTGTCTTCCAAAACTGGAATAGTTGCTGGCTTATTTCTGTAGACTTTAGACTTGACGTAGCCCCACAAAAAATAGTCTAAAGGCGTCAAATCGCATGATCTTGGTGGCCAACTTACCGGGCCATTTCTTGAGATGAATTGTTCTCCGAAGTTTTCGCTCAAAATGGCCATAGAATCGCGAGCTGTGTGGCATGTAGCGCCATCTTGTTGAAACCACATGTCAACTAAGTTCAGTTCTTCCATTTTTGGCAACAAAAAGTTTGTTAGCATCGAACGATAGCGATCGCCATTCACCGTAACGTTGCGTCCAACAGCATCTTTGAAAAAATACGGTCCAATGATTCCACCAGCGTACAAACCACACCAAACAGTGCATTTTTCGGGATGCATGGGCAGTTCTTGAACGGCTTCTGGTTGCTCTTCACTCCAAATGCGGCAATTTTGCCTATTTACGTAGCCATTCAACCAGAAATGAGCCTCATCGCTGAACAAAATTTGTCGATAAAAAAGCGGACTTTCCGAATGGACCACCTAAGACGCAGCCGCGGTCAACATTTAAATGAAATTATCTTCAAAAAGTAAATGTCATGGACCAATCTAACGTTTCAAATAAAGAACCGATGAGATTTTACAAATTTTATGCGTTTTTTTTTAAAAAAAAGTTCTCAAGCTCTTAAAAAATCACCCTTTATGATAACTGATAAGCTGCGTGAAGGCGCCGCCAAGATCCGAGAATTTATGCGAATTATTGATAATCTTGCCAATCGTAAGACATTATTAATATGACTCAGAAATATTGAAATTTTGCAAAATCCTTGAGAATTTTGATAAAATACCAGAACTTTTTCAAATAACAGAAAATATCGTGAAATAAACCCTACTTTTACCTCTTACAGAAGCTTCAATTAATTTCCTCACTGTTCGTGTCCAAATTCTAGACCTTTAGACAAATAAAATTAATACTAACAAGGAAAAACCGTTACAGACAGCAATGATAATTAATAGCATTTCCGTAAATATATGTACAGGTATGTTGAGCTAGCCATGGGCCATCTGCTAGTATGACCGGCGGCGGTGAGACTAAAAATAAAGGACACGGACAATTAAGCCAGAGAGAGGATTTTCATCGTACCGTATACGGCACTCGGCCCATAAGCTTCATATAACCATCAACTTCATATGGTTTTCCTTGTATATAATGCAGTTGTGACGCTGCGAAAGCTCGCACAGGCAGTCCTGCGATCTTCTCGTCCATCACCGTGGCTTCCTATCTCCTTGCAACTCCCCCTGCCTTCCCTTCGCCGGCTGTTCCTGATACATCTTCGCTTCCGTAACATGTACAAAGTCCTCTATGCCTATATCTCCTAAACCTATATTCCTGATCATATGCGCACTGTGCAAGTTTATATAGAATTGTATGCACAGGATACATAATGTAATTTTACATAACCAACAAATAAAGACGTGTAAGGTGTTTCGACGTGGGCTTTCCTTACGGTCACCAAGGAGAATAAATTCTTCCTTTACTACACCTGACAGGAAACACCGAAGACGCAAGCCCGTTTTTGAGTCTAACCTTTTAGAAAATTACTCGGGATAGGGCTGAGAGTGCGCGTTAATGGATTGCATTAACCGTCACTTGATCCGATACACTGGCTCTATAAGCTAGCCCATGGGGGAAGGGATATTGCGGAAAGGTGTCCGAAAGGGTGCGGAAATGACAGGTTAGTTGCACTTGGGGAAAAATTCCCTTGGACACTAAAAATATAAATTAAAAAGTTAAGCAAATATATTGTTGGTACTTCTTTCGTTGGTAATTGCTGTAGCATGCGCATGTGCACTGTAGTTAGTGACCAGCTAGAATTTTTTTTTATAAAAGTTCCGGAAGGCTTCCTTTTTTTCAAAATAAGTTTTATGCCTCCCAAAAAGTGTAAAACCAAGTTTCTGGGGTGGGAGGGATTAGCATAACGCTGTCATCTTCAAATTTGCTTTGTGCTGATAACTCGCAAGCCGCTCAACCTAGAGAAAAAATTATTGGTATCATTTTTGCAGCAAATATTTTGTTTTCGGTTAAATAAATCTATATATATAAAAAGAAGAGTCCTGACTGACTCACTCACTCACTCATCAACGCCCAGCCCAAACCCCTGGGCCTAGAAACTTGAAATTCTAGGGATATATTCCCTTCGTTTCGTAGACGCTCACTAAGAAGGGAATTTTAGAAATTCCACCCCTACAAATGTTTGAAAACCAATTTCAGGATTTTTAGAAATTCCACCCCTAAGGGGATGTAAAAGGGTTAAATACGTAAAAACATATTTAAAATTACATTTAAAGATACCCGTGGCAAAGCACGGGTAATATGCTAGTATTATATAAATAAATATCTTTTAATTCGTTGAATTAAGAGAAAAACTATTTACAATTTTTTTTTCCAAATTCCGCCTCAATGGCACCTTTAATCGTTGAAAAAATTATTACAAGTATTCTTTCTAACATGATTATGAACAATTGTTGTTTAAAACTTTTTTGTGTAAAATTAATATTTTACGAGGACAATGATGCCAAACGTCGACGTGATGAACTCAGCGCCTACAAATCAACGGACACATCAGTTATAATCGAACTCATTTCCACACTACTCAGGAGATGAGTTCCAGACGCTTTTTTTACATGTGGCATCCCCATTAGGCCTAATCCACAGTTGTTTTGGTATAATTATAGCTGCATGCTGCTGGGCGAAGGGTGCAAACTGAGTGATACCGCGATCATATCAGAATGCGCAGAATTAATTATGTCAGATATATTGTTTTTATCGCCATTGTCTAAAGTTGTGCGTGGAATGCAATTGTTGAGCATTTGACGCTCGATTTGCGGCAGATGTACGTTGCTCCGCATTTTTATTCACATTTGCATGATATCAGTTTCAGCACAGCACTGGTGCAGGAGGCATCGTATTCGAGATGGATATGAGTCCGTGGGGCGTTCTATACTATCCTCATTCTTCTGGAGCTTTAAAAATGCCTAGGCAAGACTGCACTTGATGATATTTTCGCAAAGAGTGGAGGCATGCTACCGCTCTTGTCGGTGGCAGTGAACTCAAATTAATTTTTATATTCATGCCAACTCCCAAAGCAATTATAAATCTTAGGGAATCTATGGATTCTTCGAACGTATTTCCCCCGTAGAGAGCGATAAAAATATGTCTCCTGCCAACGCAATCATAGCTTGGTCGATTTTGGAGCTGTAAAACAATTCCACCGCGCTAATGAAATTGGTGCATCTTTGAAGCACGGAAAACTACTGCGAGTTTCCGGCGTTGAAAATAGCGGATGTGGTATCCCAGCCGCATGAAATTATGGGTTAAGAGTATATCCTTCGCAATGATTTCGACGTATTTTAAACAAATGCAAGAATATATATTTTTCCAGGTCGCGGCCTTTTCCGGGCTTTTTAAAGAACATATTCTTTTGTTCCTTCGCTAATCCAGTTAACAATACCAGCAAATTCGCTTCATCGCCTGCGATGACCTAGCATTCGAAGGACGACGATCGTCGTATTGCGGTATTGATTATTAGTGTATCTGCATCCTCCATAGCTTATTCGATGTGATGCCTATACCATTGTAATTCTATTGTCAACATTTCGATGAAACACTTATTATTTATTAAAATTCCTAGAAATTGGTCCTATGATATTAGAGAAATATTCATCAGGATATCCGTCGAAGATAAACACCGCATTTTCGCCGAAATGATTTTGAATATACCGAACGTGCATGTGGCAAAGATCTTCGAATGAGACAATGCAGTCCCATACAACTCGGTGCAATAGGAAATCATCATCGACGACTTCTATTCGACTTGATAACAGCGAAAAATCGTTCGCGAGTGGTACGAAAGCATCATAAATCGTTGACTTCACATTTTCCCGCATTCCTTATTCTGTGAATAACGACAAAACGAAATGGTGCGAGCTCGTGCATTTAATGGTGTTTTAAATATTTCTCGGATTGCTTTGCAATGCACATCCGTTGAAAGAGATTGATCAGAATCGGAGCAGCATCGACTTTTATACTATGCGTTATGGTTGCTAGAGGAAGTATGCAGTCATTGCTTTTGAATTTTATATTGTCAGAGTTGAGGCCGACAATGCGAGACATAATTTTTTATGGCAATTGATGTTCGCATCTGCAATGTTTCCGCTGCCGAGCAATTCTTTCAGAGAAAGGGGCATGTTCTGTAAATCATGCATTGAGTTTTGCGGTATCAGCGTTGTCACGAGTTATGCGCAAGTTTCTAATATCAACGTGCTATTCCGTTGTTGCACTGGGTACCCCCCAAAGCGTTTCTATTTCTTCGCAAACATTTTGTAAAAATACCATACTCAATGTTCATCGCACCAGTACGTTGTCAGTAATTCCTCGTCCTTGCGTTAGGCCTCTGGATGTTTTCATTGCTCTCATGAGCGTCTGTTCAATGGTTTGATCGGACATTATTCCAGACCAAAACTTATTCGTTCATCTGATTGTGAAGTAGCCGTCCATTGTTAATTTTTCATATTCGTCGTGCGACATTTTTTCGTGCAAAACTACCATATCCTGTAGATATAGGTGAGCTCCTTTGATGTACATTAAGTGAGCTTGCGTGGAAGTATGGCAGCATCTTTTGAACAGCGTCCAGATACATGGCCAAGTTTCCTGAACGCTCTGTTTCGATGAATTGTTTAGTGAGAGTCACCATCCGAAAATATTGTATCCAGAGCTTCGTCGTCGGTCCCTTCGATTCAATTTTTTTCAATTCCTCATTAAATTTAGCGAACGCACTTTAGACGACAATATTTTCATATGTAGTGAGGATGTTAGTCTTCTTCAGGTCGCCGACAATCAAATCCATTTTATCTCAGTGATCATCAGTAAAATCGATAGAGTCCATGATTTATTGGGCCAGTCATAAATGACGCAACATGTAAGCTCGTACGGATCTTGAGTATGCGTGGTCTGACATCACTTTTTCTACACTGTTTGGAGCGTAGATCAGTTTGAGAACGTCTTGAAGGCCGCTGCCCACTATGATATATCCAATCGATCCGGGAAAAGACATCATTAAATGGCATTGTCCGAGGTGAACTAAAACATTCTTGAAATCGTGATTCGCTTGAGTATTTTTAATAATGTCGCGAGTTGTCAAATACAGCAGTAAATCCAACGTCACGATTCATTATGTTGGACTGATTCCTCTGCATTTTTCGATAGCGGTAAGGAGCACGGTGTAAATTGTATCGTAGTTGCTCGGCGGCGCATTTATAAATAGGAGGCACATTATTCTTGATTTGACGAATCTTTCATTTATCTTCCGCTCTTCCATAAATTCCTTCCACCCGGGGGTTGTGACAGTATAGGTTCACGTAAAATTCATAAAATACCATCCTGCGTCGGTGAAATATTCCGATTGATTGGTCGAATACGATCGACGTCTGCAAAAATGACTGCCGTTTCATCAGATGGTTTCGGTTATCCATATGTTACGAGTTCGGTATTATCAAAATGGCCTACGATCATTGTCGATGCTCCTGACAAAATACGTGAGATTTCTTAATTTTTATAGACTGCATCGAACGGTGTTAGGCATTGGATTCCTCCCATTACGTGGAAAGAACCGTGGCCAATCAACGTATTTACATTGAAATCAGCATTGTCAAAAATAAATTGTGAAAAAGAATCCGATGCGATTTGCGACTGTTTGCGCTGTATACAGGAACTTTAAAAAATCGTGATGTCTCGTTACGAGGCAGAAAATCTATACACTGACAACACGTCGATAAATCGTTACCAGCCATTTTTTTGGTATAAAAAACATCATAAGTAGAATAGGCCCAAGATCGCAAGACCTGTGGGCGTGGTCTCCCTTCTCCCTGCTGGCTTGTGATTGGACCCCCACCTCCTTACCCTCACCTCTCCCCTGCACCTGATTGGTCGCTCTACCCTAGGCCTCCGACTGACGCGCCACCTAGGCGACACGTGCGCCATCTGTCGGACGCTGGACCGTACATTGTTGCCGATGCGCCATCGATTGTAAATTGTCCACAGGAGGTATGTTACGGACAGCAGGTAAAACACAGCGACTATTCGACGATCATTAGTGAAGATTTGGTGCAGCTATCGATAACTAGATTGGGTTCTACAGGCGATACCATAGATTGGGCCTTACCATCGAAAAAAAGGATTGTAGCCTGTCATCGGTAAAAAGATTTGAATCTGGTCGTGTCCTATCACCGATAAACAGATTCGGGTCCTACACATCCGAGGTTTTGCTTTTGACTATTTGTCACTATGTGATTAAAAACAAAATCTTTCGAATCTTTAAAAGTAACTAAAATAATTAGGGTAAGTAAAAACACTGGTAATTATTTGAAGTTTGATAAAAGCTGTTTTGTTTATTTAAAAAGATTACCAGACGTATAAGAAATGCTTGTCTCATTCTAGCGGAACTGATGAATTATAATAACATCCTGTACAGTTCCTGCGAGCTGGTGCTGGACCGTCAATATGCATTTTCGAACCTGGTGTGTTCTGATATAAGCGGCACGGCAGGTATGTGGAAACCACGGAGTCATTCTTGAGGTGTTCAGGTAGTTTGTCCCACAGTGTTCAGTTTTCACGCCTACCAAGTACACACTCAACTCATGCACACGCTACATTCACAATCATCTGACGCCTCGCGTCATATGGTATAGCTCGCAGGTATGCTATATCAATTTATCAACCGCGCACTCATGCATATTGTCCATCTGCTCACATCCTCGATCAAAGCTCACTCAAGCGGCCAACGCTGTTAGCGTGGCCCTATCAGCAAGACCACTCACAAGGCTCGCCTTCCATCGCTGACAGCGAATCACAAGCAAGCTGTGACGCACGTCCGTCTTCTTGATACTCTGCCTCGTGGTCGACGGATGTGGCCATTGTTCTCACTCGAGTCGCTCGCAGTACACGTTCCCGCGTAAACTCACAGAGATATTCATTCGTTCCAATCACTTTTGTGCGCATTCATTATTATAGTGTAGTACATTCTTGATCAAATCACCCGTGTGTAAATTCAGTGTCAGTGCGAATCACAGCAACTCAACAGGACTAATGCAGCACTCACATAACCGTCAACGGCGTGGTTCGCTCATTGGCAGCAGAGACGCCATTCTGCCTTGCACCGATCATCGGCGTCCGGACACTCACCAGCCTGCCGTGTGGCTTTACTCGAGCTCTACAACCAGACTGTATCAGCAGGATCAACCACACGGAATCAACAGGTCAACTCAGAGGCCTGAGAACCTACTCACCAACAGTACATCAACACGCAGGCCAGACAAATCACAGTATATGTTTGTTATAATCACCAGGTATTTTTTATGCAATCACTGTTATATAATTTAAATAAACATTGAATTTATTATTGTTCATTACTGAGTGATTTTAATTATTTATACTTGTCACCAGGATCCTTAATCTTACTATTCGCATCTGTCACTTGACATGCTACGTGTGAATGTATCGACTTGCTACCTGTCGACAGATTAAAAATAATTTCAAACTCAAACTCAGTCTCATACTCATTATCATAACATTTTTTGGTCCTTCGAGCCGGATATAATGTACTCATACTCAATATCATACACACAGAATATATATTTTTGCTCCCGAATTTTTCATTCCAAGAATTATTCATTTAGGCAATTAACCTAGAATAATGTTATCCATAGTATCGCCAATGATCCCGCTATGCATCGTAAAAGCTTTAACGTCAACCCGTGTGATAAAATACTTTACGGTTGTTTTTGCAAGCATTTCGGCATAAGCTATCATTACGCCTGGTGCAATTTCTGCTCGATGAACGAGTAATGTAGCCTCGGTGATATGTAGTGAATGTGTCACACCAGCCGTAGGAGCCTCCATAAGACAAAAATCGTCTTTTGAGCGTACAAGTCGTAACCGTATGTCCACACCGTTCAGCAGAAATTTATCCTGATTAAAAATATCGCAGTGTAAATGTCCAATCATATCTAGAGTCCAGCCATGCTTTATGTATTTTCCACGATTATTCAGACCGATATTGGGGCTATTCGATGCACCTGGTAGAGTGTTTAACGTACCGGATGTGTCAGCGTATCATAGTGCGGTCGGTAAGCAGGAATTTTTAGCAGCCGGTCTATAATTGAGTAACGTCTCAATATATGCCAAATTTGTAACGAAAATTTGCTCCAACCAACCACGCGTTACCTATAGCCTGTCTGTGCTATTTTTCCTCCTTTTATTTTTTTGCTCTTTCCAGCTGGGCGCCAGGAGCTTACGAGCCGGGAAGAAAAATAACGATGCTGGTGACCAGGCTCAGCCCACGTTAGCTACAGGTGTTCAAGGTAGAGTGGGTGGCTCGGACTGTCGACGTGGTAATAAATAAATTCAATAAATAAAATCAAAAATAAATCGATAAATAACCTCAGACAATAACACAGAAGCGGGATTCACAAGTGTCTCTAAGGCCCATCATCTATTTATCAAAAAGCACTACTGATTTCTCAACACAGAAAACAAAAGTAATATATACCAAAATGGTAAAGAAAATATCCCGTAAAGTAGCCAAAGTAGTAGGTTTAGAACAATTTGTAAGCTCAATTCTTTCGGTAGTACAAATTATCACGGCACTCACTCCTTCTCTCACACATGCTCACGTAATCTTCGTTCGATCCGATTCCCTATACCCCTCGTTAAAAAAATTTAAATCGAACTCCAACTATTCGTCAGAGCAAAACAACGTCAAACCGAAGAAGGTAAAATAAGAATTCTCGAGAATAACTAGCTCGCGATACGGCCTGTGTCGGGTCAATCCTATACACACAAAACGACTCGATGACCACGGGAGGCCAGACGGTCACGTACGCGAAGCTTCTAACGGCTCGATCCTTTAATATTGGAAATCATATGATGTATAAAAGATAAAACCGATAATCTCCGCCCGACAGTAAAATATATATTAAATAATAAATAATGAATAATAAGTAAATAAAAAAACATAATAATAAAATAACTAACGTCAAAACAATAATAACAATCAATAAATAATTCACGGATAACAGATCCGTCATATACGCTCAAATAAAATATAATAAAACGTAACGGACAATTTAACAACGCGAGATACGTCTGTCCCGATACGAATAATACTTTGCGCGTGGTATGCAGAATCGCAGATACGACTAAGCTTTAATAATGTCAGTTGTTTTAACTCAAGATAAAATGACGAAAGACCATAGAGAGAAAAAAAGCTCACCGGGACGATGCAGCAGCGATATTCGACTTAAAAAATATAAATCTCGGCTGGTCCCCGTTCGCCTCACAACTTCCGAACATGCAAAGAAACTGGGAAGGTTCAGGCTCAATGACGAACTCAACCATTGTACGTTCCAGCCTCCCAGTCCAGTAACGCAATCGCTGGATGTGCTCTATATTCGGGACCTGAAATATTAAGCGGGGTACGGAAACCCCCCCTGGTCTTTCAGCTCGTACATCCCTGGCGACAAAACTCGGTTAATACGATATGGCCCTTGAAATTTAGGAGCTAACTTGGCTGCTACATGTTGCGAGGCTGAAGACAACACGCGTTGCCGGCGCAATACTTCGTCCCCCAACTTGAAGGTGACGGGACTACGACGCTTGTTATACTGTAGGGACTGCCTACGGTAAGCCTCCTCAAGATCGTGCTAAACTTTATCCCTGAGGGGTTGTAAATTGGCCATTCGAGCCGACCACATATGAGGATCCGTCGCAATAATCTCCTTTTCCCCAGGAACACTCCTGAAGACATGGTGAGGTCGTGGTTTTTGACCGAAGTTAAGGAACGCGGAACTAGTATCTATCGAGGAGTGGTACGCGGTGTTATATGCGAAGCAGAACTCTGCCAAATGCAAATCCCACTCCCAATGATCGTTCTGTAAGAAGGCCACAATCATGGTCTTTAGAACCCTGTTTTCCCTCTCCACAGGGTTGGCCTGGGGATGGTACGGCTGAGTAGTGGTGTGAAAAATACCATACTCAATCACCATCGCCCGTAAGTTCACATTGACAAGCTCGGTTCTATCATCCGCTCGGAGAACCCTTGGGGTACCCCACCTGGAGAAAACCTCTCTGAAGGACCTCTCTGATCTTTTCCCGGTGGCCTTCCTGAATGGGCATCACTCAACCCACTTGGTAAACAAATCTTGGATTACCAAAACATAAGTAAATTCTGACCGGCTGGGTGGAAAAGGTCTCATGATATCCGCGGCTACCACCGTCCAGTGTTCCTCAATAACCCGGCGGCCCGTCATGCCCATCGGTAGTCCCTGTGGCGACTTGGTACGCTGGCATATGTCACAGCGCTGTACGTATCTGGCGACGTCCTGACACAAACCCGATAAATAATATAAATTCACTATTCTCTTGAAAGTCTTATCTGTTCCCAGATGACCCGCTTGCGGAACGTCATGGTTCTCGTAGAGAATGGCAGCCCTCTGGTGTCGCGGGATAACAAGCTTCTAGACTGTGTCAGGTGCGTCCAGACGAGACATCCTTTGTCGCAGGAACAATTTATCATCTTTGTATTTCCAGTCATGGTAGCGATCTGGATCCTTCCGTACATCCGTAACCCTCCTCTAATACCAAGGGTCTCTCTCTCCGGGTGGTAGCGTGAGCAGCACGTTCGCAGAAGCCTGTATTGGCAAACCCACCACGTTAGGCCAATCATCCTCTTCAGTATCATTCCCAGGAGGAACAGGCTCGAACATTCCGGATAGAGCATCAGGCAGTTGATTTTGTAAGCGCTTTCGATGCAACACATCGACGTCTAAATTCATGAACTTCCATGTCCATCGGGCTACTCTCACCTTCGGTTCCTTTTGGAACAGTAACCACTTCAAACTCGCGTGATCGGTGATTACCGTAAAACGATACCCATTCGGATATGGTTTGAATTTTTATACTGACCATAGGATTGTTAGGCACTCAAACTCCCGGACATCATCATTACGCTCCGCACTGGCCAAACTACGACTAGCATAGACAATCGGATCTTCCGCCCCATCCGGTTCTTGCGTGAGAACCGCTTCTAAAGTGGTTAGACTTGCGTCTGGCTGTACTGTAAATTTCTTAGTATAATCGGGACGAGCTAACACTGGTGCCTCCGTCAACGCTTTCTTTAGGTAGTCGAAAGCTCTCTGTTGTTTATCCCCCCAGAACCATTCCTGTCGCTTACTGGTGAGCTTGGTGATCGCCTCAGCCACCTTCGCGTACTCGGGAATAAACCGTCTATACCACGAGGTAGCTCCCAAGAATTGTCTGACCTGTTTAATCGTCCTCGGGACTCGGATCTCAAGGACAGTTGATGTTTTATCCGGATCTACCAACATCCCGTCACGATTAATCAAAAATCCCAGGTATTTTAACTCTTTATGACAGAAATCGCACGTATCCGGGTTAATCAATAAACCTGCCGCTGTTATCTTCTCGAAAATCCGTTTTAGCCACTCCAGGTGTTCCTCGAAAGTGTCTGTAGCGATGACAATATCAACCAGATATGCAAACGCATGAGGCTGCATATCAGGACTAATAACCCCGTCTAATAAACGCTGAAACGTGGCTGGTGCTGTAGTCAGTCAATACGGCATTCTCTTAAACTGGAGCAGCCCCCTATGAGGAACTGTAAATACCGTTATCTCTCGAGACTCCGGATCCAACGGGATATGATGGAAGGCTTGACTCAAATCTAGAGTAGAGATGTATCTGGCCAACCTCAAGCAATCCAATGTATGGCTAATGTAAGACATTGGATACGCGTCCTTCTTTGAGACCTCGTTAACTTTTCGGAAATCTAGACAAAAACGGTAGGTGCCGTTTGGTTTAGCTGCCATCACGATCGGGGTGCTCCATTCGCTGGTGGAAGGGTCGATCACGTCGGCTTCCAACATGCGGTCGACTTCCTGATCCATAGCTTCCCTCATAACAGGGGTGAATAGGTACGATCGTTGTTTTTGGTCACGCATTACCAACATCGATATGATGTACGACCAAACTGGTAACGCCGGGAACTGATTTTAGTCTCGGAACTTGTACTGACAGAAACTCCTCAAATCTTGCTGTTTCTGCTTCTGTTAAATCAGTAATCGGCATCAAGATATTCATATTCTCCAGATCCTGTACTGGCTCAAAGTGGAATTCTTCGGTTGCACCCCTGAAAAACCACTTGCGTCTCTTTAGATCTACTCCAATCCCCAACAGGAAAAGAGAATCGAGGCCCAATAGCAACGGGACACTAAGGTCAGGATAGACTCGAGCAGTGAGCCTACTCCAACGACCCTTCGACGTTGCGGTGCATTCAACCTCCTCAATACAGGTTATCTGTTGTCCATTAGCAATGGTTCTCTGGTGTTCCGGTGATGGCCGTCTAGAATAGCCCGGCCCGGCCATCATCAATAGTCCATCTGTGATAATAAAGGAACTGGTCGCCCCGCAGTCCACCAAAACTGACTGTGGTCGACCATAAATCTCCAAGCAAATGACTAAGATGTGACGAGCCCCTCTATTATCCTTCACCGGACTGCACGAACACTCTGGTATTTTTATTGGGAAATTTTCCCGGTTTGAAGGAGACGCCCCTTCCCTTGTCGGTGACTCCCATACACGTTTCCCGAACAGTTGTGGGCTGTTTGAGTCGTTTCACTTTCCCTACCGCATCGGTAGCATCTGACAGTACAACGCACCGCCCATCCTTTCGAGAAGTGACCTTCGATACCGCAGTTGTGGCAGATGACTTACCCATCGATACGGGGAAACCCCGACGATGACCCTGTAGCTTCTCTAGGTGCCGGGACTACCGGCAGGAACGGGTAAGCATTAGTTGCAGTGAGACTTGGCCGAATGCTAGTCTCCGGTCGTACAGTTGGTCAAGCCGAAGCAGGTTCCTCCTCTTGGCCGATCCACGATGTTGGAATGATAGGGGGGGGGGTAAACGAAATTCCGTGGATTCCCACCTGCGAACGGATTATAGTAGTATGTGTACACCTTTGCTCCATCCCACTCCTATACCCACTCCTTCCCCACCACGCGGCTACCCACTCTGCTTAACTAGTGTTGGTAACGTGGAGACAGTAAAGTGAGGTGGTGTGGTTATTCCGGTGAACAAGGAAGAGTACAGATAAAAGCAGGCTGGAGCAAAGGTGCACACATACTTGGAAAAATGAATAAAATGATGTACTCACCACCACAGCTGTTGTCGGCATCTACCCTCCTTCCACAGCGATTTTTAACTCCTGTCTCTCGAATGCACGCACGCACACACACGCACACACACACACGCACACACACGCACACACACGCACACACACACACACACACACACACACACACACACACACACACACACACACACACACACACACACACACACACACACACACACACAGAGAGAGAGAGAGAGAGAGAGAGAGAGAGAGAGAAAGAGAGAGAGAGAGAGAGAGAGAGAGAGAGAGAGAGAGAGAGAGAGAGAGAGAGAGAGAGAGAGAGAGAGAGAGAGAGAGAGAGAGAGAGAGAGAGAGAGAGAGAGAGAGAGAGAGAGAGAGAGAGAGAGAGAGGGCACCGTGCCTTTAATTCCTTGCCACGTCCTACGTCAAAGCCTTCGTCCACGGCATCTATATTGTAGCCGATATCTATCTCATCACCGAGGGCCTCTATAATACCCGCTGCCACATCCGCGCATTCCCCGTTCGTTAGTCGAACCCGCGGAGCGTTATCGCAGGCAAGAGGTCGCATCATGACTGCGATCAAGGCACCGCTACCGCACGCTTATTCGATGAGATGCACAATACGTATACATCCACGCGTTCGTGTCTGTATATTGAACACTCCATGACAAGAGCCGGCAGCATACTTGCTAGAGGCTCCGGATGAAATGGGTGAGACCAGTCGATGTAAATGATCTCGCCGAAATCGAGTAACAGTACCGTGCAGTACCCATCAAAGTCCGGGTAAACCACTTCGCCAGAGACAACTCTATTGAAACGAGGCACAATACAGGACATTCCGATATAGAGTGCACCAAGTCCAACGGGTCTTCCTCGATGCTCCACTAAATACACGCTACTTAGGAGCTCTTCCAGCTCGTCGTACGCATCGCACCTGTGTACGTAGGAACACGCTCCTCACACTCTCGACTAAAATTACTCGGCACCAAAACGCGTCACTTAAAATCTCCTTGCCGTATCGCGGATACATATTGCTTTTTATTGTTTGCGTATAGGATGCCAAAGACAGACTAAATGCTCGAGATGCTGCTAGAGAGTATCACGGGAATAAAGATAACCTTTTATGAATCATAAATAGGTATCCAGCACTTTCAATGCAACGAAAGCGGTTTTCGAGAAGGTATAGTCTTGCGCTGTGTGCCTCGGCGAACGCTTGCTCTGCAGTAAAAGACATAGAATATGATTCCTCATAGAGAGAGAGAGACAGAGAGAGAGAGAGACTTCAATTATAATTCTCTAACTATTACGCTATAAAAATAAGAGACACAGTAAAATCAGTTTTTTTTTTCAAATTAATCAATATTTTATGGAAATCACTTTACACATTTACCGTCGTATGCAACAGCCCTGCAAACACGGTAATCTGCGCTCGGAGATTCCTCCACCGTTAATTGTATTATTATCGCTATAAGGAATCAATTTGTATTATCACTCGTAATATTGCTTTTAAATTATTTTTCGCTCGGGGTGTTGTCATCACAGTGTAATTCTGAAAAAAGAACGAAACAAGTATTTTATTGAAGGCACTAATCAATAAAAACAACGTGTACAGAATAATCGATACTGTCTTACCTGATATGCCTTGTCTCATTATACAAAGTTGGTAGCGTTGATGATTTGCTATCACCGACGTCAACGGCGGATGAGGATGGCGGGTGACACTTTTTTTTTCCGAAGCTAGATCTATCTGTACAGTGTTTGTATCCTCCTCTCGCTCTCTATAATACGAATAACGAACCCTCTGTATCGGTTTAAGGGTGGTTAAATTTTGAGGGCCGATGTTGATTTTGAATAAAACACAAATTATTTAGGAAATTATTGTCAATTCTTTTTATTATGATAATATGGTATGGTTCAATTATATATGGAACAAAATATCGGCCAAATGGCCGCCGCGACCTCGGCCTTATTTTGGAAAAAATACGGCCCGATGATGCCGCCAGCCCATAAACCGCACCAAACAGTCACTCTTTGTGGGTGCATTGGTTTTTCGACAATCACTCTTGGATTATGATTCGCCCAAATGCGGCAATTCTGCTTATTGACGAATCCACTGAGGTGAAAATGTGCCTCATCACTGAAGATGATTTTCTTCGAAAATTGATCATCCACTGTTGCCATTTCTTGCCACCATTCTGACCATTGACGACGTTTGGAATGGTCAAGAGGCTTTAGTTCTTGAGTCAACTGCACCTTATAAGCGTGTAAATCCAAGTCTTTATGCATAATGTTCATCAACGATGAGCGTGAGAGGTGCAATTGTTGGGCACGACGACGAGTTGAGGTGGACGGCTCTTCAGCCACACTATCGCGAACAGCAGCAATATTTTCTGCAGTACGAGCTGTACGAGCATGCGCTGGTGTTTTAATATCTCCTACAGACCCGGTTTGCTCAAATTTTTGCACGATTTTTCCGATTGTACGCACATTTGGACGATTAAATTGACCGAAAAAATCACGAAGTGCACGATATGCATTTTGATTTGAACGCCCATTTTCATAATAAGCCTGAATAACTTTAACGCGTTGCTCGATTGTGTATCTTTCCATGGTTCAAACTGAGTTAGTCTGAAATTGAGAAATGTCAAATGAAATGCAGAAAAAAACTTGACGTTTAGGTGTGGTTCACATTCAACATCGGCCCTTACAATTTAACCACCCTTTATGTAGGGGCTACTCGCTCTGCAAGACATTATTTTTTATAATTAAAAATAAATATTACATGCTTTTAAATCACGATTTTTAAACTATTTTCAATTTTTACTTTCCAAGCTCTGCTACTTCGCTGCTAATCGACATCGGCACGTATTCCATGATCTGCTGCGTTGATGAAACAAAGACGAGAGCTCCGTCTTCTTTCTGTCGCAGGCCTTTGCTGATGCTTCGGTTTTAGGACTGTGATAACTCACATTTTCTGTCTGTCTCTCTCTCTCTTTCTAAGGCTGTCCTCAGTGTATGCCTTATAATATTTCGAGAGAAATTTATACGATATACAATTATTTATAACTGTATCTTTATCACAATAGCTACAAATACGGATAATTATTGATACAGCACAATTATTTCGGACAAAATAATATTCTTACGCTCCGTATCCTTCGCCGCTAGCAAGGTCATGATGTGCTCGAGCGCTTCTTGAAAGAATTCCTTGGAACCGATGACCTCATACGCTGCTAGACGAGGCGTTTTACTGACAACTATCTTTTCTATTAATTCTTCTACTTATTTCGACGAGCATATGAAATGTCGGCCGCTGCAGAACAATATTTGGAGAGTATTTTCGGAAGCGTTTCCGTTTCGATTCTCCAGATTTCTCGGCATCAGCCCCATGAGCATAGAAATATCGTTGTACGCTAGAAAAATCACTTTTAAACATTCGCTACTCGTCCGCACTGAGTGTAATTCCGGTAAAAGTATTCGACAGTATTTTCACCACTGGTGTAAGATACGTAGAGTTCAACTCGAGCCCGGCGACGATTATTTCACCAAATGATTTATTTAAACTGCACATAACGGGGCTCGCTATAAATAGCGATATCGTGTGAGATGTAGCACCGTTATTTGCCATTTTTATTGCTTTCTTGTTGACTGTAACTTTTCGAATGAATCGTCGGTGGTGTTCATACTCTGTTTTATACAGATTACCCCCACTATCTAATTGCATCGCCTCTGCTTTCGATACTGCAAATCATACGACTGAAAATTACTCGCTAATATCCTTTGATATTTGTCGCATTCTCCAAGGCAGCCTAGTGACAGCAGCAACAAATATACCCTAAAGCGCTTGCATACTCTCGCACACGTATGTGCATACGCACACCTCGACATACAGATAAGATGTGTTATGAAAACTAAATAATATTCGTCGACGAAATTTGATGATTTTCCTAATGGCCGAGTGCCTTGAAATTAGATGAAAACAATATGGCATTCATCAGCGAAACTCAATAACTTAGTACATTACGGGCCTTACATTTACATCACCATCACTAAATATTTCCCTAAGTCTTGCTTTTGTAAAGTGATCGTGTGCGGCCATCTTCTTGGTTAGTCGTATACATTACATCGCTGCAGTATATGCAGAGAGAGAAAGAGAGAAAGAGCGTATTAAAGGAATATATATAAAAGGGCGCCGCTTTGAAAAATCTCTATTAATTGTCTGATTTACTGTGGTTATTACTACTCTAACAGCACAATCATGGTGAGAGTGGTTAAGCGCTTATTGATAAGAAAATTGATAGAGTTTATGTTAAAGCGTAGACCGTCGTTGAATTCGCGGTGAGGGAGAAGAAATTTACAGATCACCCTATGGGAACTTCCGACACAAGCGATTGTTCGTAAAATTCGTGGTATGCTGTGTGAGTGTCATCAGCGCGATTCAGATGACGCGCATAATATTGGATTGTTTGATAATCAAATAATTATTGATTCGGTGGTGTGTGTTATTCATCGACGCGGTTGGCTAAATGAGCCTGCTTTGCAGACCATACTCAGTGAAAGAGGTAAGTAATATACCGCGTTAATTACTTTTATTTTATTTCCTTTATTTCAGAAGATTTTCATATAGTTCGACGGTATGAAGAAGAAGAAACTGGTACATGTAGAATGACGACATGTATAGTACGAGGCGTCGAAGGCGCCGGTGTGGGCACCAGGCTTACACACAAGTCTATAGCAAAAAAGTCACCTCTACGCATAACTAATAGCGATAATTTGTATCTACAACGATCCCTTGTCACAGCCCGAGCGCATGCCGAACGCGGTCAAATTCGTACGGGCGAGCTACACAGACGATGGTGTCAAATTCGGAACGGGCTGTGAGGACCGGAATATACAGCAGCGATAGAGCTCACGCATAATGCAGGGGTAATGACACCGTCTAGAGGGTGCGGTGTGCACAAGATTCAGCTCTTTCAGGAGTACTTGGTGCACGAGGGTATAGCGATTGTTGTTTATGAATTTCTTATCCTCGGAAAACGCGTTCGGGCTCAGTACGATGGGCGATAATCCGCACACTCTGCAATAGGTAAAGATAATCATATACTTTTTATTCTCTATTACGAACGCTCTAATGACTTCCAGACAATATTCCATCTCGCTGGTGCGCTAGGTAGTCGGGGGTTCTGCACACAGTGTATTTCCAAGTACAATCGAGTACTCGAGCATCGCTGTAGCTATCAATGTGCTCGATGTAAACCCACTTATTGCAACGGCAATAGTGACTCTCAGCCTGAGTATTGCACAGTTTGTAATCGTTCGTTCTTTAGTGCTCTTTGCCCCGCTCATCACAAAGGTGCGGGCTCCGCGGGTATTACGTCTCGTAAATATAGACGGTACAGCATCTGTCAAGCATTGAAAATTTGTAGAGGCTGCTTGCGTATGATTAAAACCACAGATAAAAAGATGTATGTATGTGGTATATTGTTTTGTATTACATGCAAGCAAACCCGACTGACTACGCATGCGTGTTTTATAGCACCTCTTAAGAAACCAGAGGCGCAAAAGGAGAAGAAAAAAGACAAGCCTTCCACGAGATTTTTTTTTTATGATTTGGAGACGCGACAACACAAACAATTGCACGATGATAAATCGACGCGAATCACGAGCCGAAATTATGTGTTACACAATGCGGATGTATAACATGTCTGGATATCACAGATATAGAGACCGATTGTGCTGACTGTGGTAAACGTGAATTGGTGTTTATCGATGACCCTGTTGGGAAACTCGTGAAACTGGCATTATCGCAAAAATTTTAAAAGACCATCTGTATTGCTCATAATGCAAGAGGTTTCGACGCGCAATTTATTCTACGGCATTTATTCGAAGTGCAAAAAACACAGCTGCCCTCTCTGATTATGAATGGTACGAAGATTGTCTCGATGAAGATTGGCCATGTCGTTTTTCTCTATAGTCTAAACTATTTACCCATGGCTCTTAGCGCTTTACCTAAGACCTTCGGTTTCGCTGATGAGGTGGCAAAAGGCACATTTCCCTATTTATTCAACACACCGGAATATCGGAATTACACAGATCCTCTGCCGGTTCTGTATTTTTACTCGCCCGATACCATGTTCTCTACAGGCTATCGACAGATACTACGTGGATGCGGGGATCCATCGCGTTCTTCAATTACACGGCTACTTTTGGTATGGATGTCCGCGATGTTATCGCTTGAATAAAGATGTTCGAACTGAGTTCGGTGATACAATGGATGAGCGATACGAGCGTACCGTTCTTATTTCCGGGCGAATCAGATTGAAAGTATACACTTTAAGCGAAATATGGGAATGCGATTTTGACAGATTACTCGAGAACAACGAAGAAATGTCGTTACACGTGAAAAATCACGCCAAGGTCAAGCAGGCGCCTCTCGAAGCACGCGTAGCATTCTTTAGCGGTCAAACGGAAAATTTTGTAAGCTTGTACGACGTCGCAAATGGGGAGCAGATATGCTATGTGGACGTGTGCTCGCGGTATCCATGGGTGTGTAAGAATGGAAAATATCCCGTTGGACATGCAAAATTGTACGTAGATGACGAGTGTCGAGAACTAGTAGGATTTGAAAACGATGTAAGTGTCGTCGCGCGATTTGTATATCCCCGTACTGCGTATTCGCATGCATAGGAAACTACTATTCCTCCTGTGCAGAACGTGATGTACAGACGTGGACACATTCGCGGGCTGCACACACGATGGCAGCACTAAGCGTGCGTTTGACGGCACATGGGTCGTGGATGAGTTGAGGAAAGCTGTGTAGCTGGGATATAAAGTGACGCGTATCGATGAAATTTGGCAAAATGTTGTTACGCAGTATGACTCGACAGGGCGGTCATTTGACCGAGTACATGGATACATTCCTAAAAATAAGAAAGGAGGCGAGTGGACCGCGAACAGAGTATAACGATGACGAGAAGCGATAGCGCGTTGTATAGCGTCGTACAAGAAGTCGGACTACTACTACTACTACTACTACTACTACTACTACTACTACTACTACTACTACTACTACTACTACTACTACTACTACTACTACTACTACTACTACTACTACTACTACTACTACTACTACTACTACTACTACTACTACTACTACTACTACTACTACTACTACTACTACTACTACTACTACTACTACTACTACTACTACTACTACTACTACTACTACTACTACTACTACTACTACTACTACTACTACTACTACTACTACTACTACTACTACTACTACTACTACTACTACTACTACTACTACTACTACTACTACTACTACTACTACTACTACTACTACTACTACTACTACTACTACTACTACTACTACTACTACTACTACTACTACTACTACTACTACTACTACTACTACTACTACTACTACTACTACTACTACTACTACTACTACTACTACTACTACTACTACTACTACTACTACTACTACTACTACTACTACTACTACTACTACTACTACTACTACTACTACTACTACTACTACTACTACTACTACTACTACTACTACTACTACTACTACTACTACTACTACTACTACTACTACTACTACTACTACTACTACTACTACTACTACTACTACTACTACTACTACTACTACTACTACTACTACTACTACTACTACTACTACTACTACTACTACTACTACTACTACTACTACTACTACTACTACTACTACTACTACTACTACTACTACTACTACTACTACTACTACTACTACTACTACTACTACTACTACTACTACTACTACTACTACTACTACTACTACTACTACTACTACTACTACTACTACTACTACTACTACTACTACTACTACTACTACTACTACTACTACTACTACTACTACTACTACTACTACTACTACTACTACTACTACTACTACTACTACTACTACTACTACTACTACTACTACTACTACTACTACTACTACTACTACTACTACTACTACTACTACTACTACTACTACTACTACTACTACTACTACTACTACTACTACTACTACTACTACTACTACTACTACTACTACTACTACTACTACTACTACTACTACTACTACTACTACTACTACTACTACTACTACTACTACTACTACTACTACTACTACTACTACTACTACTACTACTACTACTACTACTACTACTACTACTACTACTACTACTACTACTACTACTACTACTACTACTACTACTACTACTACTACTACTACTACTACTACTACTACTACTACTACTACTACTACTACTACTACTACTACTACTACTACTACTACTACTACTACTACTACTACTACTACTACTACTACTACTACTACTACTACTACTACTACTACTACTACTACTACTACTACTACTACTACTACTACTACTACTACTACTACTACTACTACTACTACTACTACTACTACTACTACTACTACTACTACTACTACTACTACTACTACTACTACTACTACTACTACTACTACTACTACTACTACTACTACTACTACTACTACTACTACTACTACTACTACTACTACTACTACTACTACTACTACTACTACTACTACTACTACTACTACTACTACTACTACTACTACTACTACTACTACTACTACTACTACTACTACTACTACTACTACTACTACTACTACTACTACTACTACTACTACTACTACTACTACTACTACTACTACTACTACTACTACTACTACTACTACTACTACTACTACTACTACTACTACTACTACTACTACTACTACTACTACTACTACTACTACTACTACTACTACTTTTTTTTTTTTTTTTTTTTTTTTTTTTTTTTTTTTTTTTTTTTTTACGAGGGATTGTGAAAAATCTTCAGAAAGACTGATGGGGAGGGTACGCACTCCCCACCTTGTGTGGGACTTTTACCCACTAAAAAACACACACCCTTTCTCCTTGACATTCAACCCCCCCTGGAACCGCTCTCGCATTGCATCAGGGAGGTGTCATTTCCGCGCCAGCCTGGGCGCCAGTCTCCTGCGCTTAAGGGTTTGGTACCTGCCTCTCGCGCTCCTCGTCGTTCTTGGTGCGCAGCACCTTCTCCACGTAACTCACTATCCTTGACCATTTCTCTTCGCTTTGCAGCATTTGCTCCACTGCGTTCTCCGGGGTCAGCTCTGTACCCAGCGCAGCTGCCAGTGCGCTTTTCTCTTCTGCCCACCTTGGGCATGCGAAGAACGTGTGGTGGGCGTCATCGGCCTCCACACAGTAGTCGCATTGCGGGCTGTCTCTTCTTTTGAATCTGTACAGGTAGGCGTTAAAATGGCCGTGTCCTGTAAGAAACTGGGTCGTGTAATAGTCGACCTCTCCGTGCTCTCTGCTCAACCATGGCGATAGGTTGGGTATGAGCCGATGCGTCCATCTGCCTGTAGTCTCCTGTGCCCAGGCGTCCTGCCACTCCTGGAGGATACGGGCTCGCTCCTGCATTTTGACGGATGATCGGTTCCCTTCCGCTCGCCGCTGGTGTACGCGCATCCTTTCATTGGCTAGGAGTACGATGGGGATCACGCTTGCGGTCACCATCGCAGCACTCCCGGAAACTGTGCGGTAGGCGCAAGCTACTCGGAGAGCGCTCGACCTCTGCACGGCTGCCAATCTTTTTCGGTGTTTCTCGACATTAAGGGAGTCTGCCCAGATCTCTGCGCTGTACAGCATGATCGAGTGGCAGACACCCATCATTACTCTTCTTTTGGCTGTTCTTGGTCCCGCAACGTTGGGCATGAGTCTGGAAAGTGCAGCAACCAGTTTTGAGGCCTTGTCCGCCGCACCGCGGATCTGCTCCGCGAAGGTCAGCTTCTTGTCTACAACTAGCCCTAGGTACTTTGCCGATCGCTTGGATTCGATGGCCACCCCGTTGATATCGACAGCGAGTGGGTCTGGCAAAAGGCGACGCCTTGTCAGAACCACCACTTCTGTTTTACTCGCCGCAAGGTCCAGGCCGTGCTGACGCAGCCACTCTCCTATTCTTCTGGCAGATTCTGCCACTCTTCGCTGCGCTTGCGGTGCTGACTCCGCTGTTATCACGACCGCGATGTCATCCGCGAAGCCCACAATTCGTGTTCCTTCCGGCAGGTCTAGTCTTAGAATGTCGTCATAGTTGACATTCCAGAGGTCGGGTCCAAGGACTGAGCCTTGTGCAACCCCGGATGTGACTCTCGCGCTTCGTTGTCCCTCCGTCGTGTCGTACACTAATTCCCTATTTCGGAGATAATCGTTCACGACTCTCCTGAGGTAGGCTGGGGTTTGCAGCCTTTCAAGCGACTCAAGGATATCGACCCACCTTGCCGAGTTGAAGGCGTTCTTTACATCCAGGGTCACTAGGACACAGACACTCTTGTTCCTACTCGTGCTGTCCCATGTCCTCTTCGCAGTTTCAACAACCTCCTGGATCGCTCCTATCGTTGATCGTCCTTCTCGAAAGCCGAACTGCATGTCGGAGAGGCCCCCGGCCTCTTCGACTGCTGCTCTGACTCTCTTGCGCAGGAGCTTTTCGTAGATCTTCCCCGCGTTGTCCAGCATACACAGGGGTCTGTACGATGACGCCGTTATTGGCGGTCCCTTGCCTTTGTCCAGAAGGACGAGTCTTTGTTTTTTCCATCTGGTGCTGAAAGTCCCAGCCCGCAGACAAACATTGTACATGTTCAACAGCAGGGAGGGATGGTCGCTCGCTACTGCTTTAAGAACCTCCGATGGTATACCGTCGGGTCCCGGGGCCTTGCGGCTGGACAGGTTGCACGCCACCTCTCTGAGCTCTTCTTCGGTGAAGAGTGGGATTTCGCCTCCTGGCGGTATCACGGTATGCTCTCTTTCGGGATGATCGGGAAAGAGCGTCCTCACGATTTCCTCCATGGTTGCGGGGTCCTTGGGCCCCTCCGGACCAAGTCCTCCTATTTTCTTCGTGACTATCTTGTAGCCGAGCCCCCACATGTCGTTATTCAGCTGAAGGCAGAGGGATTTCCAGCTTTGTGCCTTGGACGCAGTGATGGCTTTGACCAGGGCCTTTTTCGAGGTTTTGTACAACGCCGAGGCGGCCTCGGCGGCTTCAGTTGCGTCGGCCGAGCGGCGTCTTCTCCTAGCTCTAAGCGATCGGCGCCTGAGTTTGAGACACTCCGCCCGCATCTCTGCAATAGAGTCCGTCCACCAGTAGGCTGGAGCTTTGTGCTTTTTCCCGGATCTCCGGGGCATAGACGCGTTGCATCCTTTTTCAATGAGCTTCATTGTGCGCTGGACAATCAGCTCCGCGTCTTCCTCGCTAGGGTCGGGCGGGATTGCTTCTTGCAGGAGTGTTCCACCTTGGCTCAATTCACGGCGTAGCAGCTCCCGATCCAGTTTGGCTGCGTTCCATCCTTTCATTTTTGGGCGTCCCCCTCTACACCTATCAGAGTCCGCCGCTGTGGCGATCCCGAATCTGATGTATTGGTGGTCGCTTGCAGTGAGCTCCTCTAGCACCTTCCAGTTCCTGATTGCAGCCGCGGCTCTCGGGGTAGCAAGAGTTACATCGATGATGGAACCCCTGGTCCCAGCTCTTCTGAATGTAGTAGCCGTTCCGGTGTTCATGACGGTCAGGTCGAGCCTAGCCGCCATCTCTACCAAGCTTGCTCCTCTGCCGTCTGTCCATTGCATGCCCCATTCGATAGCTTTGGCATTGAAGTCGCCACCGATAATGGCCTCCCCGCTCATCGACCTAATTGCATCTTCAAGGTTGTTGATCCTTTCCCTGAAGGTTCCAATTGGTTCGCTTGGGGAGAGGTAGCAGCTCACGTACGTCGTACCCCCAGACCTGATCCATACGTAGCCGTCTCCGGCACCAGCGTCGGAGACCGGTACGCTTTCTCGGTTCCGGACCCAGATTGCTGCCCAGCCTGAGTTATCCCTGTACCAGTTTGGGTATTTCTCGTCTCGGTTTTGCTCGCAGATAAGCAGGAGATCTGCTTCGTGTTCGCTGGCTATTTGCGGGAGGAGCTGTTGAGCGAGCCTTGACCGGTTCAGGTTGCCTTGTAGGATCACCGCCATCGCGTTCTGGTCGTGCTGGCCGCAGCGGCGAACGCGGCACACCTACCGGAGCCCCGTACGTGGTCCGTCGGGCTTCCATTTCTGAGATCCGCGCACGGGAGGCAGTGCGGATTCTTCGTGCATGACGGCGCCTTGTGGTCGCCACCTCCACATCTCCAGCACTGTTTCGATCGGTCCGGGCCTTTGCACTCCGCCGCCCGGTGTCCAAATCCATGGCACCTATAGCATCTGATGGCCTGTGGCCTAAGTCGGACTCGGCAGTTGATCCAGCCGATTTTGATGTGGCCGCTCTTGTCTAACTTCCTTGCGGCTTGGGCTTCCAGCTCCACAAACGCCATCCGATTACCCCTGAGAGTGCTCTTCTGTAGGTTGATGCTCATGTCTTCGCAGTTGTCGGCGTCCAGTGCCCCGATAAGCGCGGCTTCAATTTCCTCCTGGGTGCAAGTAGCGTCGATATCTCTTATTTCGATTGTCGACCTTGGAGTTAGCTTTTGGACAGTCCCGCTTCCTCCGATTGCTGCCTGGATGAATTCCCCGAATTTGGTGTTGGCTTCCGTTGAGTTGCCTAGTTCCAACAGAACGGCGCCAGTGATCGTCTCTCTGATTGCCCCCACTTTGACGCCATGGTCGTCGGGGTTCACTCTCTCCTTGATGTCCTTGAGGACGTCTGCGTACTTCTTGCCGACAGCTGGCTTAACTAGGACCGCCTCCGGACGAATTTTGGGGGGTCTCCTACGGCGTCTCCTTCTGGGTGGGGACTTCTCTCCCCTCGCAGGTAAGTTCCTTGCGGGTGCTGCAGCTGTCGTTGGAGACTTCGGGGGCTTCCTCGGGGGACTCGCTACCAGCGTCCAGTTCTCGTCCGAATCTTTCTTCTTCCTTCTGTTGCTCCTGGAAGCCTCGGAGTTCTGTGGGCTTGGCGTCTCCCTGGTATCCCTCTTCCGTTTGCTGGCTGGTGTAGCTACTTGCCTCTGCTTAGTCTTCCGGGGAACTGGCGTCCGGAGTGGGCGCCCTTCCCCTGGGTTTACAGTGGGGGGCTCGGTGACGAGGTCAGCGGCGAGCCTCACGCTTTTCCAACTTCTACGACACCTCTGGCTTTTTTCCAGGGCGTCTTCTGCTTTTTCAGTAGCTTCCTTTACCTCCTTTGGTACCGTTTTGAATTTCAGGAAGCTAACTTTCATCGCCACGAATATATCGCGGACGGCTTGGAGATGTGCTTCTTCTTCCATCTCGTGTTGGAGAGCTTGTTGCCTGAGCGTTGCCTGCCGCTGCGCGGGGGTTTCGCTCGTTTCGGTGTTGTCCGAGGGTGCTGCCTTATTCTCGCGGTCCGGGACCGCGAGTTTGGACGCCAGGTCGGAGGCCGTGGGCGTGGGTGGCCGGTCCTGGGGCCTTTGGCTCAGGTATTGGGAGATAGAGTTCTCCTTTACTCCTTGGTTGTTTGGTGCTTTTGGAAGCACTCTCTTGTTGCTGCGGTCGCTAGGCGTTGAAGCCTGAGCGCCGGCTGGTTCGTTCGCATTCGTGCGTTGTGGACCGTGCGAGTGGCCTCCCCCAAAATCCGCGAGGCCGGCGTCGACCACCGGGGCTTTCCCCCGGATGGAGTCGACGGTGAGATTACTCTCTGTTTGAGAGATACTCACTTGGGGTAATGAGTTTTGATCGCCCTTTACCATTTTTGATTTTTTTTGGGGTTTCTTCCCCTAGTCTGTTGGTCCACGAGGCTTATTTTATTTCAGCCTTGCCCTCTCTTGCGAGCGAGCGTTCCCCGATCCGCCACCTGGGGACGCGCCACGTAGGGGTTACAGACCTCCCCCTGTGGACTACTACTACTACTACTACTGCTACTGCTACTGCTACTGCTACTACTACTACTACTACTACTACTACTACTACTACTACTACTACTACTACTACTACTACTACTACTACTACTACTACTACTACTACTACTACTACTACTACTACTACTACTACTACTACTACTACTACTACTACTACTACTACTACTACTACTACTACTACTACTACTACTACTACTACTACTACTACTACTACTACTACTACTACTACTACTACTACTACTACTACTACTACTACTACTACTACTACTACTACTACTACTACTACTACTACTACTACTACTACTACTACTACTACTACTACTACTACTACTACTACTACTACTACTACTACTACTACTACTACTACTACTACTACTACTACTACTACTACTACTACTACTACTACTACTACTACTACTACTACTACTACTACTACTACTACTACTACTACTACTACTACTACTACTACTACTACTACTACTACTACTACTACTACTACTACTACTACTACTACTACTACTACTACTACTACTACTACTACTACTACTACTACTACTACTACTACTACTACTACTACTACTACTACTACTACTACTACTACTACTACTACTACTACTACTACTACTACTACTACTACTACTACTACTACTACTACTACTACTACTACTACTACTACTACTACTACTACTACTACTACTACTACTACTACTACTACTACTACTACTACTACTACTACTACTACTACTACTACTACTACTACTACTACTACTACTACTACTACTACTACTACTACTACTACTACTACTACTACTACTACTACTACTACTACTACTACTACTACTACTACTACTACTACTACTACTACTACTACTACTACTACTACTACTACTACTACTACTACTACTACTACTACTACTACTACTACTACTACTACTACTACTACTACTACTACTACTACTACTACTACTACTACTACTACTACTACTACTACTACTACTACTACTACTACTACTACTACTACTACTACTACTACTACTACTACTACTACTACTACTACTACTACTACTACTACTACTACTACTACTACTACTACTACTACTACTACTACTACTACTACTACTACTACTACTACTACTACTACTACTACTACTACTACTACTACTACTACTACTACTACTACTACTACTACTACTACTACTACTACTACTACTACTACTACTACTACTACTACTACTACTACTACTACTACTACTACTACTACTACTACTACTACTACTACTACTACTACTACTACTACTACTACTACTACTACTACTACTACTACTACTACTACTACTACTACTACTACTACTACTACTACTACTACTACTACTACTACTACTACTACTACTACTACTACTACTACTACTACTACTACTACTACTACTACTACTACTACTACTACTACTACTACTACTACTACTACTACTACTACTACTACTACTACTACTACTACTACTACTACTACTACTACTACTACTACTACTACTACTACTACTACTACTACTACTACTACTACTACTACTACTACTACTACTACTACTACTACTACTACTACTACTACTACTACTACTACTACTACTACTACTACTACTACTACTACTACTACTACTACTACTACTACTACTACTACTACTACTACTACTACTACTACTACTACTACTACTACTACTACTACTACTACTACTACTACTACTACTACTACTACTACTACTACTACTACTACTACTACTACTACTACTACTACTACTACTACTACTACTACTACTACTACTACTACTACTACTACTACTACTACTACTACTACTACTACTACTACTACTACTACTACTACTACTACTACTACTACTACTACTACTACTACTACTACTACTACTACTACTACTACTACTACTACTACTACTACTACTACTACTACTACTACTACTACTACTACTACTACTACTACTACTACTACTACTACTACTACTACTACTACTACTACTACTACTACTACTACTACTACTACTACTACTACTACTACTACTACTACTACTACTACTACTACTACTACTACTACTACTACTACTACTACTACTACTACTACTACTACTACTACTACTACTACTACTACTACTACTACTACTACTACTACTACTACTACTACTACTACTACTACTACTACTACTACTACTACTACTACTACTACTACTACTACTTATGAGCGCCCGCGCTAATGCCGTACTGATAAAGCCCGCACAGGGAAAGACCTACGCGGACTTACT
This sequence comes from Cylloceria caligata, assembly GCA_963942595.1. Classification (NCBI taxonomy): domain Eukaryota; kingdom Metazoa; phylum Arthropoda; class Insecta; order Hymenoptera; family Ichneumonidae; genus Cylloceria; species Cylloceria caligata. The sequence goes on from OZ012710.1 coordinate 24,884,052, forward strand.
CAGGGACATTAAGGCCAAGGTAAACCCGGAGCACCATCAGGCGGCCATCCGCTCCATCCGCGAGACCAGGGATGGAGACATCCTGCTGGAGATGGATCGCAAGTCGGACAACTGCCCATCTTTCACCGATGCGATAAAGGCAGCGGTCGGGGAGCAAGGCTCGGTCAAGAGTCTATCACCGACTCATACCATAGAGATCCCGGATATTGACACCCCCACGGATGAGGCAGACATACGCGACGCCCTAATGCGAGACCTTGGCGACACGGCGGATATTAAAAGGATCGGGCTCTCGAAGAAAGCCTATCGAGGGCAACGCACGGCATTCATAGAACTAGACGGGAAAAGCGCCCAAAAAATGCTTGCGAGCGGCCGCATAAAGATCGGGTGGGTCATCTGCCGAACCAGGCTGCATGAGTCTATCCAGAGGTGCTACAGATGCCTCGGATATGGGCACCTATCCAACAGATGCACTGGCCCTGACCGCAGCAAACTGTGCTTCAAGTGCGGCGAAGCGGACCACAAAGCAGCGGCATGCAGCCGACCATCACGCTAGATACTCTGCGCGGCAACCGATGGACAAAGTCTCGACACCGACCACGTGCCCGGAGCGGGACGGTGCGCAACTTATCGAAGCGCGTTGAAAGGAGCATCCGCCGGTCAGAGATGACGACCTTCCTGCAATGTAACTTGGGAAGGGGGTGAACCGCGCAGGCGTTACTGCACCAGTTCATCTCCGAAAACCCCATCGACATCTGCATTATATCAGAGCAGTACGCGAACCTACCGAAATCATCGTGGCTCTCTGACACGTCGAACACGGCAGCGATCTGGGTAGTCAGCCCAACCCTACACTCAATGAACAGCGGACGCAGCGACGGCTTTATCTGGGTGAAGTTCCGAGACTTCACCATGATAAGCTGTTATCTCTCGCCGAACCAAGGCATCCTGACATTCAGACGCCAGCTCGCCGATCTCGAAGACACCATTCGACGCATTGGCGGTGAAGTTATCGTGGCTGGTGACTTCAATGCCAAGTCAACAGAGTGGGGAATGGAGTGGAGTGACACCAGAGGGAACGAGTTGGCAGACATGGTCGCACGACTCGACCTGACCACGCTCAACGAGGGTAACGTTTCCACCTTTAGAAGACCGGGCTGTCGAGAGTCGATCCTCGACATAACTTTCGCCTCACCGGAGACTGCTGCGACCGTATGGGATTGGAGGGTCCTGGAGGATTATAATTCCAGCGACCACCAATACATCCAGTTTTCGACCGGCAACGGGCCGACCAACCGCACGAGACGAAAAGAAGAACGGCGACGATGGAACGATAGGAAGCTGAATGAGACAAAGCTCATCAACTCCCTAAAGAACCTGGTCCAACAATACGTCAACGAACCGGCCGCCACGAGACGAGACGTGGAGAATCTCGTGGAAAAAACGATGGCTGCCATCTCGGCCGCCTGCGACGCTTCCATGCCAACCAGGAGCACCCGCGAGAGAAGGCGTGCAAACTACTGGTGGAACGACGAGATCAGTGAGCTTCGGAAAAAGTGCCTGGCGCTGCGGCGTAAGTCCGTCAGGGCCAACCGCAGACGACAGACTGGCCAACCGGACACTCTCTTCGCCGAACTCGATAGCGCCAAGAAAGCCCTAAAACGGGCGATTAAAAAGAGCAAAAACCAGTGCTGGAGAAACTTATGCGACGAGCTGGACGAGGACCCTTGGGGCAAGGCTTACCAGATCGCGGTCAAGGGTCTGGGCAAGCAATGCCGCATACCCCTCATGGAGCCAGCCACCATAGAAAGGATCATCGGCGATCTCTTCCCCCAGCACCCTCGGAGGGTACCTAGAGGAAATTCGACGACCACGCGAGGACCGCCCTTCACAACGACGGAGCTCCAGGACGCTGCCAAGTCCCTGAAACCAGGCAGAGCCCCTGGCCCGGACGGCATCCCTGTCAATGCCATCAAGTGTATATCCAAGGAGTACCCCGAGGTACTTCTTACTGTGTATAATGCCTGCCTCGCAACAGGCACATTCAGCCGCCGATGGAAGCGTCAACGACTGGTTCTTCTGGACAAAGGGAAGGGCCCACCAGTGACGTCATCATCGTATAGGCCACTCTGCCTGCTGGACGTCGCAGGCAAGCTGCTAGAAAAGATGATCAAGGGACGCCTAACTGAGGCAATAGACAATGCCGGAGGTCTATCGAGCAATCAGCACGGCTTCCGAAAGAAGAAATCGACGATCACCGCGATTGATCAGGCCATCACCATCGTGAAGAGGGCCTGGGCTGCCAGCTACCAAACTCGAAAGACGTGCATCCTGCTCACCTTCGACGTGCAGAACGCGTTTAACTCCGTGGGCTGGGAGGACATACTGGACGCGCTGAAGACTGACTTCAGCATCGACCAGTATGTCCTCGATATAGTGGACGATTACTTCCGTGATCGCTATCTCGAGTACGACACGACGGAGGGATCCCGAATGGTGGAGGTCACTGCCGGCGTCCCGCAGGGTGCAGTCCTGGGCCCTGAGTTCTGGAATATACGATACGACGATCTGCTGGCCACCAACTTTATGCGCGAAACTCACTTAGTCGGATACGCCGATGACATTGCCGGCATAGTCATAGCGGACAGCACCGACGACGCACGGCGGAAAATTGGACACCTGGTCAGACGAATAGGCGCTTGGCTAGGAGACCATGGGCTAAAGCTAGCAGCCAGCAAGACTGAGATGGTGGTCCTCACAAGGCAACGATGGTTTGAGAAGCCCTTCGCGATAAACATAGGCGATGCGCTTGTCGAGGCCAGGAGATCGGTTCGGTATCTCGGCCTCCAGCTTGACGAGAAACTAACCTTCGGAGAACACATTCAACGAACAGCTGACAAAGCTAGCGGCGCCGCTGCCAAGCTCTCGAGGATCATGAAGAACGTCGGCTGCCCCCGCTACGCGAAGCGAAGGCTACTGATGAGCACCGTAAACTCTATTACTACTACTACTACTACTACTACTACTACTACTACTACTACTACTACTACTACTACTACTATTACTACTACTACTACTACTACTACTACTACTACTACTACTACTTTTTTTTTTTTTTTTTTTTTTTTTTTATACAAGGAGTTGCGGAATCCTTTTTACGGATATCCCCCAGCTTTTTGAACTGGGGGGGTTTGTGGGACTCCCAAAAAAGTAGGCCTACCCACTAAACCGCCCTCTCCTTGTTGACTACTACTACTACTACTACTACTACTACTACTACTACTACATTTTTCGTCACCCGTCACAATTCGATGCAAAAATGATTTCCTTTCGTGGCGTTGAAGCAGCACTTCACAAGTGACTTTGTGAATTTCTATTTGACGTTCATTCAAATCGTGTGGGACCCATTTACCGAGTTTATTGATCTTCCCCATTACTCGTAAACGTCTGCTGATTGTTTCTTGTGACACATGTAATGCTTCTGCTAATTGCCGTTGAGTTTGAGTTGGGTCATCATCCAATAACTCCTGCAATTGCTCGTCTTCGCATTTTTGTGGTCTACCAGAGCGCTCACTGTCTTTCACATTGAAATCACCACTTTTAAATTGTCGAAACCATGTCTCACATGTTCTAATAGATGGAGCGTGTTCACCATATGTTTCTACCAGCAAACGTTGACTTTCAGCAGCCTTTTTCTTTTAATTAAATAAGAAAAGCAATGCGTGCCGCAAATGTTCTTTTTCAGGCACAAAACTCGACATGATCACTGAACGATAAAACAAAGACGCTAGTTTTTGGCGGACTCAACTTGTGTGTGTTTGTAGGTTAATGTCAGACGAACAAAATGACGTATGTGTCAAATTAATACGCTGCGTACTTTTCGCTGGCGCCATCTCTTAGTTAAACCGGAAAAAACTTATGCATACACCTGGTATATACTGTAACGGAACGCAATCACAGCGATACGCTACTAGAATTAAAAACCTTAATTCAACCAACACATCCAGCCCACACCAACAAAAACAGACTAAAACTAATGATTAAAACAAAGAAATCACTAAAAAGTTATTATCTCTTGACAAGCGAGCAGACAAGGGACGAATAAGCACACATCAGACACGGAAAACATAAAAGATCAGTAGGTACACTGTAACGTAAATTTGGTCCTCAACGTACCACGTTACCTATAGCTGACCCAAGCTATTTTTCCTTCCTTTAATTTACTCTTACGAGTTGGGCGCCAGGCGCTTACGCGCCGGAAGGAAAAATAACGAGATGTTAGGCCAGACTCAACCCAGGCTAGCTACAGCTGTTTGAGGCAGAGTGGGTGGTTCGGACTGTCAAGGTAGTCGTTATTTCATAAAATTCATACATAGAATTAGTCGATAAGATTCGCTAATAAAATAAAATCAATCTAAACAAATAAAACCAATAACCAATAAAAGATGTCAGGAAATAAAATAAATAACACCAACAACATAGCAGGTACGGGATTTACAAATGCCACTCGGCAGATCGTTTATTTAATTACCAGGACTACTAGTCCTCCAACAAAAATAATGACCAAGAAAAATATAAATAAAATATCCCGTAAACGTAACTCTTTAACAATTCATAAACTTAATTATTCTGACAGCATATTTTATCCCGGCACTCGTCTCGACTCTCACTCTCTCCCATACACGACCTATATTCAGACGGTTGCGGGAAACGACCAAAACACGGCCAGGCAAAGTAAACTTGACAGGTCCAACAGCTATAACTATTGGACGTCGGAAGGTCACGTACGTGAAGCCTTTACTGATTTGAACCTCCCAACTATCACATTGCAGGCCGCAAAATCGAGAAAGTATCGTGAACCAAAATAACAATAAATGAACCACGGTTATATCCAATAAAATAGGCAGACCTTCATTAAATAACCAACTTAAGGATAGCCGTGATATCAATCCCTAAATTATTCCAAATAAAGGATCACAAAAGTTAAAGCGAGATACGTCTCCAGCCGTACCAATCCTTCGCGATCAAGTTCCAAATACGGGACGACGACCGAGCACGCACTGCATAAGCTCACAAAATAAAATAAAGTAATGTCCGACATAAGAAAAATAAATAAAGTGATCCAAGTCCATATAAAATCAATTGTCCGGTAAAATCCGTGACGCGGTCTATCCCGTTCAAATCCCTCACACACTCAAGCAAACACGGGATAACGGCCTAACGCACGCACGGCTTTACAGTACACGACTACAGAACAGTAACAACGAACGAACTATTTATCATGGCCAGATACGCTTTGAACCGTACTAATCCCTCACGATCAAGTGCCAACACGGGACGGCGGCCGAGTACGCACTGCATGCGTTCGCAAAAATAAAACAATGTCCAATATAATAAGAGAGATAAATAAAATAAAATACGACGAATACAAAAGTATAAATCTATAAGTGTCAATTATTCCTGAAAGTCCGCGACACGGCCTATGACATTCCAATCCCTCCTATACAATCCGACCACGGGATGATGTATCAACACGCGCGCGGCCTTACAGCAAAATGACTACAGAACAGTAACTAAAAAAAAAAGAATGACGAACGAAGTGACTTCTTTCCGGCTCTAACCGCCAAACGATCTTGATATTACACTCTACTCGACGCAGTCTGTCCCAATACGAATAGTACTCTGTGCGTGGTATATCAGAATCGCAGGTACGACCAGGCTCTAATTATCATTCCTATAGATCGGCAATAGAAATTACGAAAGACCGTAGAGAGTAAGAAAGCTCACCGGGGCGATGCTGTGATGCTCTTCGTAAATCCGGGAAAACTCAAAATAGGGCCGCAAGTTTTCTCCTCGATTAATTCCTCGTTGTTTCGGAAGATATGCCCGGTACCCACGATAGGTGGTGATAGATTTTGACGAAATCGACGGTAGAGCGGGACAATATAATACTCGCTGCTATGTCCTGTTCGCTCGACGGTAACCGGGAAAAAAAGCGCTTGCAGATTTTGCCACGTTACAACACACAACAAGCAACAGCGAGTACCCACCCTAAAGGGAATGGCGGCAACAGTAGGCCCCACCTAGCACGAAGATCACTATCAAAACAAAAGCACAGCACACGAGGGGAACCCCCCCCCCCCATGAATCAAGCAAGATAAGAGGCAGAACGGCTAGCAATACCACGCGCTGTATCTACGGGACCCAGCGCAGTAGCCCCCGCCCCTATGCTAAGAGCGGGCGGAACCACTCGTAAAGCCAAACACCTTACCGTGCAAAGACGGTCACAGTCGGCCCTACCCCCTAATAGGCCATACTACTCAGACGGCAACACGCCAAACACGCCGCATTACGGGGAAAAGACCAAAGAATTAGTGGAACCCTCGAGGTTACACATATCCTCGAGGCAAAACAATAGGGTACCTGCACATAAAGCGTCGCTACATACCCCCACTTACGAATAAACATTAACATTAAGAAAAACACAGAAATCAAGCCGATCTCTCACCAAATTTAATGAATAAATAAATATCAAGGCATCCCCTAAACCAAAGAACAAACGAAAAATAGAATAACATAAAATAAGCGAAGAGCACATAAAAACTCCCAGAGAAAGGCAATTTTGGAAAATATGAATCAAATTTGGCAAATATTAATCAATAAATAAGACAAACTAAGACACACGGGGTAGGCCAAGACCAACATGTGACAAAAATATCAGAAAACCATGACTAAACCACAAAAAACACCAAAAGGAAGTTTGAACCTCCAGCAGGTAGGAATTTAACATTAACCAACAGAATTCAACTTCGCTGGAACCTCGATTCAAACCCTAGGAAGACAAAGAACCGGCTAAATATAGAAATTGAAGACATGACGGAACACCGACACGCTACCCCGCACCTCCTTCACCCAGAGAATAAAGTGCGACAAACATCGAGTGACCTACCACAAAACACCCCCCGGGGCCCATCCACTAAACTATATAAACCGCGACAGGACAAGCCAACAGGCTCTTGTTGGAAATGTAAAAAAACAAGTGTTCTTTCGATCAATCGATTCCCCTGCATTGCGCTTGGCCGTCGTTTGACCGAACGAACCGAAAACGATAGAAACTAACAGTTTGGGAATTCCCATGGTAGAAATCAGTGTTCTTTTTCTCAACTGATTCCCCTGCATTGCGGTTGGCCGTCAGTTGAGCGAACGAACTAATTAGGATACTCTGTGAGGAGTAAGGCTCCCCAGCATTGCGCTTGGCCACCCCTACTCATAGCGTCAAGGCACTCTTCCATTAACGTGTCCCCACGCATAGCGCCGTGGCTACATATCTTTTGGAGAGTGAAAAAACACGTGTGTCACCAGGTCAAGGGAGTGGCATCCCGACTTGCTGCACCACGCGCTCAGGACTCGTAGGGTGTACCTGCGTGGGTGGGACCACGTCAGGGCCAGCGGCCAACTGCCCCCGGTCACGTACGGATACCTCGGGTGGTCACGTCGATTGGGAAACCGAGTCGTAAGCCCCTTAAACGGCACGATAAGGTACCTTAAGTCAACGCGAATAAATGCATCAGTATCCGGGGTACAGGGCGAGCTAGTTGGTGATCGCTGCGAACCCGGTGTCTTGCGCGAACAGTGAGCTATAGCTAGGGATCCAAACAATAACAAAGACGAGTATAATAGGTAGGTAAATTCACACTCCCTATCTGACAGTACGAATGCTCGCGATCCCACTCTAAACTCACAGCGTAAACACCAGCAGGGCGGAGCCTCAAAAGGCGAACCACGCGAACGTTTACTCTTAACAATAAAGCATCAAAATAGCATGTCACCAGTTAAACGTCCTATGATTATACAAGGCCGACCGGTATATCTAACGAACATACCAAGGAACGCCTCGTATGAGGACAAGCACAGGCAGTAAGAACCTAACAGGCCCCACCCTCGCAGAATCGTATAGACACACGCGCAGTCACACAATACACCAATCGAATGTGAAGCTCCACACAGACAATATCCTGTCAAGACAAAAATAATAAATCAGGAACTCAAATTTACTGAAAAATCGTGCCGCAGAGATAAATATGAGAAAATCGCGAAAAAACGCGATAAACCCAGTTAGATAAATTGAGTGTAAAGCTCCGTATGCGCAATATCTCATCGCCATACGAATAATAGAGTCACAATCCGAGATACCGGAAATAAATCCGCATATGTAATTTTAAGGCCATCGCGTAAAAGCAAAAAGCGAAAACCCCAAATAGGAAAATTAAGTGTTAAGCTCCGCATGTGCGATATCGAATCGACATACGAACAATGGAGTCAAAAATCCAAAAAACCGGAAACAATTCCGCATATGTAATTTTACGATAAATCGCTAGCGCAATAAACCCGATAGATAAATTGAGTGTTAAGCTCCGTATGCACGAGACCTCATCATCATACGAATAATCGAGGCGAAACCCGAAAATACTGGAATCCGTAATTGTAAGACAAGTATAGTGTAAAATAGGACGGGACTGGAGGTTAAAATCCAGACGAACGACACCAGATCGTCGTACTAGACCACAAATTTCCATTCCATTCCCCTTACAAACATTACAAAACAATCAATGCCTTAAGCACAAACAAAATAGAGAATTACCCAACAAATACGAAGACCAATGATGAAAGAGTAACCAATCGCATGTCCAGCAAGGACGTATGCAAATCAATAAACCCAGACTGAGGTCTCTCAACAAAAACAATAAAAAATAGTGGAATCAAGCACACACTCTTATAAAACAATAAAAAATAGTGGAATCAATCACACATTTCTATAGAACAATAGACACAACTCCTTCCATCCAGCCCAGAGTACGAACCTGTTTCGAGCTACCAATCCTCTCCCGGTGGTCTAGGAGAAACTGCGCTCGAAATAAAATTTAAACTACGCGATTTCGCCGCGACCATTTAGCAGACGCACATAAACCTCGCACGAAGAAGGGATAAAATAAAGTGCATCAGGTATTAAAAATCGCGTACATTTCAATACGTCTTTCAAAGCGTATAGGTCATAATTTAATCATTTACTATGTGTTCAGCATGAACACTAGACAAATCTACGAGAATCTGCAGTATCTACCACTTTCAATTGATAAATCTAAGCGAGAATGTTATTGACCAAATTTTATGATGGAATATTTCTGGCTGTTCGCAACCCGGTTAGAGTCAGCGCCACCTAGATCCCTGTGTTATCGATCTCAGAAAGATCTATCAATCGAATCATTAATTATTTTTGTCAACTCTGATAGCCTCACTCATTCATTAAGAATTAATGAGACAACCAGACCTGACGATTTTTAACTTCTAAAGAAATCATGAAAAAATATTGCCACAGCCCGGGTTCGAACCGGGAACTCCAGAATTCTAGCCTCGTACGTTACAAATTATGCCACCGCGGCTCTAGCAACATTAATCCGCGATCTCTATTTTTGACGACCGTTGACGACGTTCACGGTTGACGACCGTTCGCGTGAAGGAAGGCCAAAAACCTTGGAAGACGCTGAATTGAAGGCATTGCTCGATGAGGATCCGTGCCAAACGCAAAAAGAGCTTGCTTCAGCATTAGGAGTTACCCGCCAAGCCATTTCCAAGCGATTGCATGCGGTGGGAATGATTCAAAAACAAAGAACTTGGGTTCCTTATGATTTGAAGCCAAGAGACGTTGAGCGTCGTTTTTTCGCCTGTGAACAACTGCTCCAACGGCAAAAAGAAGGGTTTTCTTCATCGCATCGTTACGGGTGATGAAAAATGGATTCATTACAGCAACCCAAAGAGAATAAAATCATGGGGACTGCCAGATCATGCTTCTACGTCGTCGGCTCGGCCGAATATTCACGCTGCGAAGATTTCGCTGTGTATTTAGTGGGACCAGGGCGGTATTATTTATTATGAGCTGTTGAAACCGAATGAAACCATCACTGGGGAACGGTATCGAACTCAATTGATGCGATTGAGCCGAGCACTGCGCGAAAAGCGGCCACAATACGAGCAGAGGCACGAAAAAGTGATTCTACAGCATGACAACGCTCGGCTTCACGTTGCCAAACCCGTTAAAACCTATTTAGAAACGCTCAAATGGGAAGTCCTACCCCACCCGTCATATTCCCCAGATATTGCGCCGTCCGATTATTACTTGTTTCGTTCGATGGCACATGGTTTGGCTTATCAGCAGTTCAGCTCATATGAAGACATCTGAAAATGGCTTGATTCGTGGATAGCCTCAAAAGACGAACACTTCTACCGTGACGGTGTTCGAGCTCTGCAAGAAAGATGGGAAAAAGTTGTCGCTAGCGATGGGCAATATTTTGAATGATTCATTTGTAAACATTTTTTCACAATAAAGTTGCATTTTCATCAAAAAAACTGCGGGAACTTAGTTGCGCACCTAATATATAAATTATAATCGAGGTCTCTCGCGGTACGGTATCATATTCTGCGTCTTTTACTGCAGAGCAAGCGCTGCGCGAGGAGCGCAGCACAAAGCGGTAGGCACGTGCAAAACCACTGTCGTTGCATTCAGAATGCTGGACACCTAGTTATGATTCAGAGGAGGGTTTGTTATCTTCAAACCCTGTGATCCCTGTCAGCAGCATCCTGAGCATTCAGTCTGTCTTTAGCAGTTCACAACGAAGTATAAACGAACAATCTAAAAATGTATCCGCAGTACGATAACTTTGCGTTAGCCATCGCTTTTGTGTGTCGGACGATTTGCGGTGCGGAGAATAACGCTATATACCTGCGCACGGAGTTAATGTGTGGTACGTCGCTTAGACTAGAAGATGTTTTGGAGAGCTTATAAAGGGTGGTTAAATTGTAAGGGCCGATGTTGAATGTGAACCACACCTAAACGTCAAGTTTTTTTCTGCATTTTATTTGACATTTCTCAATTTCAGACTAACTCAATTTGAACCATGGAAAGATACACAATCGAGCAACGCGTTAAAGTTATTCAGGCTTATTATGAAAATGGGCGTTCAAATCAAAATGCATATCGTGCACTTCGTGATTTTTTCGGTCAATTTAATCGTCCAAATGTGCGTACAATCGGAAAAATCGTGCAAAAATTTGAGCAAACCGGGTCTGTAGGAGATATTAAAACACCGGTGCATGTTCGTACAGCTCGTACTGCAGAAAATATTGCTGCTGTTCGCGATAGTGTGGCTAAAGAGCCGTCCACCTCAACTCGTCATCGTGCCTAACAATTGCACCTCTCACGCTCGTCGTTGATGAACATTATACATAAAGACTTGCATTTACACGCTGATAAGGTGCAATTGACTCAAGAACTAAAGCCTCTTGACTATTCCAAACGTCGTCAATGGTCAGAATGGTGGCAAGAAATGGCAACAATGGATGATCAATTTTTGAAGAAAATCATCTTCAGTGATGAGGCACATTTTCACCTCAGTGGATTCGTCAATAAGCAGAATTGCCGCATTTGGGCGAATCATAATCCAAGAGTGATTGTCGAAAAACCAATGCACCCGCAAAGAGTGACTGTTTGGTGCGGTTTATGGGCTGGCGGCATCATCGGGCCGTATTTTTTCCAAAATGAAGCCGGTCAGGCAGTTACTGTGAATGGTGTTCGCTATCGTGAGATGATAACGAACTTTTTATGGCCCGAATTGGAAGATATGGATGTGGGCGATATGTGGTTTCAACAGGACGGTGCCACTTGCCACACAGCTAACGAAACAATGGCTCTTTTGCGCGACAAATTCAATGGCCGTGTTATCTCACGTGGTGGCGATGTCAATTGGCCGCCAAGATCATGTGATTTGACACCGTTGGACTTCTTTCTTTGGGGTTATTTGAAAGAAAAGGTGTACGTCGATAAGCCAGCAACAATTCAAGAGCTAAAGGATGAGATAATTCGGCACATTAACGGCATAGAACCTCAATTATGCCTAAGCGTCATCGAAAATTTGGACCATCGGATGGAGGTGTGCCGCCGAGGTCGCGGCGGCCATTTGGCCGATATTTTGTTCCATACATAATTGAACCATACCATATTATCATAATAAAAAGAATTGACAATAATTTCCTAAATAATTTGTGTTTTATTCAAAATCAACATCGGCCCTTAAAATGTAACCACCCTTTATATTGATGGATGTGCTGAGAGGAGCGGGTTTTAATTTGAGGACTTGTGTGCAGGGGCCTCATGTGTCGTTGTGCGGCATCAAAGGGCTGTGCACGGGGAGATCATCGACGTGGATGATGACGGGTGCTGCTAGATGCTGCTTGTCGATTTCGAGGAATCGATATACGTCGATTGGCACCAGCTATTTGACCCCGTGCCGCCGATTAGCACACTACCTGTGTTGTTTGTGAAGTGTGTGGTATTCGGCCTCGATCATACTATTAACGAGGCCGGAGATCAAGACCTGATCGAGGAAACATACGGCAGTGATACGCTAATCGGTATACGGATGCCTACCCCTGACGGTGCCCACGCTCCATGACTCTGTGTGTGTGTGTGTGTGTGTGCGTGCGTGTGTGTGTGTGTGCGTGCGTGCGTGTGTGTGTGCGTGTGTGTGCGTGTGTGTGTGTGTGTGTGTGTGTGTGTGTGTGTGTGTGTGTGTGTGTGTGTGTGTGTGTGTGTGTGTGTGTGTGTGTGTGTGTGTGTGTGTGTGTGTGTGTGTGTGTGTGTGCCATGAAACAAATAATGTGTCCGTCATCCTGGAGAGTCGTCTTAGATGCCGCCAACATAAGGGTGAGTTACAAATTTTGTTCCAAGTATGTGTACACGTTTGCTCCATCCTACTCTTATCTCTACTCTTCCTTGTTCACCAGGGTACCCACACCACCTCACTTTACCATCTCCACATTACCGACACTGGTTAAGCAGAGTGGGTAGCACGGCGGTGAATAAGTGGGGTAGTGGGGGTAGCCGCGTGGTGGGGGAAGGACTGGGGATAGGAGTGGGATGGAGCAAAGGTGTACACATACTACTGATTAGTAAACCCGCGTGACGATCCGCTGTTCTCGCGTACCTGTGTGGAACTTTACTCCAGCTACCCAAAGCTGACATGGTTCTTTGGCCGATTTGGTGCATGGTACGCGAACTCCGGGAGCTTCGATCTCTCCGGACCAGGAGGTGCATGATATGAGCTGGCGGCAAAATAGCTACGCTTGACTCGTATTGCTATTTTTTCCAAATTTTCCAGGTTCAAGGCATCCGTTAGAGGTATAGCCACCTGGAGTCTAGGTAATAGATTCCGGAAGGTAATCTTTACCTGTTCTTCGACCGGGAATGGTGGCACGGCTCGAAGAAATAAATTCCACATGTAGGTGAAATAATCTGCTACCCGTTCTTCCGAACACTGCTTTCGCGTTCTGATTTGTTCCCGTAGAGTGAATTAAAAAACGGAATCTTCAAAACGTTGTTGGAAGGTTACGTTGTACTGCTTCCAGGAGGTCCATTGTTCTAATTTCAACCAATGGTAAGCGATCCCATTCACAAACAAGGGTATACAACTCATCGGGTCCTGGTCTGAGATCGTTACAAGGCCTCGGCCATCTTCAACTCACGCGAGAAACTCATCCACCTCTTCCCTGTGTTTACCGAAGAAATAAACATTCCATTTTCGCAGGATGTCGCACGCGGTGCCGGGTGACGCGAATTGGTATTATCCGTTCTGACCGGAGACGAATGATGGAACGGATTCGTCACCGACGCATTATTGTTATTGTGGTTGGCCATCGGGATATCATCGTTTTGGAGCGTGGTACCCGCGTCCCCGTCCACCGTGACTAGACCTGTAGCTGTTTCATTCGGGTTTGCTAATGCTCTGGAGAAATATAATCTCTCTCGTCTATCCTCCGAAGAGCCCTCTATCGGCAATCCCCGGGACAAAAATTCCGTCTCAACCTCTTCCTCGGTCAGCGAAGCTATTTCACCGGTGTTCTCGGCAGAGCCATCTTGTTTTCGATTTCCCCGGGATTGCCCACAAACGAACTTTAAAGTTAACAGAAACAAATAAATCAGGAAAAAGAAAGAAAAATTATCTCTCCCTGGGTACGAGCTGAAAGATCGTTTCGTTACCAGCAATGTAACGGAGGAGAAGGAGAAAAAAGAGAAAAGAATACCCAATTGTATTAGGGTAAAGGTCCAGCAAATTTGAAGATTCTTTCCACTAACGGAGGGAATAAAAGAAGAATTAATCGAGGGCGGCAGGACCCTTCCGAACCGATGTGTACGAAATTTCGTCTATTGCGAACTTCAAATACGGGCGGTATGTTACACCAAAGAAAGAACCAAAACAAAAAAAAATACTAAAAAGAAATAGATATAAATAAATAAATAAATAAACAGGATAAAAATAAAAGGAATAACGGAATGACTGAACAACAAAAAGTCAAAATTTACAATAACAAAAATAACATGAAACAAATTTTAAAAATTAATAATTGAATAAATACCCTCCAACAAGATATAGCAAGGAAAACACAAAAAAACGAAATAAAATAAAATAATAAAAACCCATTCAAAAAGTAGGAATAAATTCAATAAATAAATAGTCGATCCAAGTCCGACCTGACCAGTAAATAAATAGATAATAAATGAAATAATAAATAATAATAGAGGACAGAGGAAAAAAAAGATGTTATAGAAGATAAGGACGGGAAGGATAAAAAGAAAAAAATAAGGACGGGAAGGGTAAAAAAAGGAAAAATAAGTACGGGGTTGACGATTCGTGATATCTCGTTAACACGTCAAACAACTAATAAATCTGTTGGATAATCAGCTGGCGCACGGCGATCGATATTCGCCGTGTGTCGACCTATTGCTGCTGTGTAGCATGCTGCGATCGGCTATGCCAGAGATGGCCGAGGCAGGGCTTCGCAAAGCCGAGGCTGTGCCTCGCAGGCGTGCCGCGTTAAGCGGGAGGCTATCGCTCTCGCTTGACTTCGGCATCGCTCACCAGCTATCTCACTCATTTGACTTCGTCGCACAACGACGCTTTCGTAAAGCGCAGCCATATTGTAAAATCTGACACTTCTGTGAAAACCCGCTGGGACAGCGCACACATCCTCGGTACACTTGCTCGGACTTTTCACCATCTCACCGGATCTTCTCAACATTTTTGTGCTCACCAGGACTCAAATACACGGTAAGAGTACATCGTTCCAATTTCTCTAAATTCTATGACGGTGAGGCGAGTAAATCTCATCGGTACATCAACATGAAGTTCTCATTCTGTGGCGTGCTCTGCAGCGCGGGCTGTACCACATTTTTCACATCACTTGTTGCACACTCTATTAATATAATTGCGTGTGTTCTTATTAATTCACTGTACTTTCCCTCAACTAAGCTTGCTGGGAAAGTACTGTGAATTCATTCCACTCATTTGTGCATCCTCAAACTCACTTGGCCGCGCTCTGCAGCGTTGGCTGCGGCACGGTCTGTCAAGTCAAAATTCCAGCACTCAAGCAATATATTTGCAAGTGCTCTCACTCTTTCCCTGTACATTCTCTTTTGCAATTCTACAGAGAATTTACTGGGAATGAGTGACATCTTATAAGCTCTCACATTTCTCAATCAGTGGCGTGCGATGCAGCGCTGGCTGCACCACGTACACTTCACTCATTAGCAGACAGCACACAATTAATACAATTGTGTGCTGGTCATTCATATCAAAATTCATTGCAGTTTATTTTTTGTATTCTATTTTATATCTGTATTATTTTGTCTATTTTTAGATATTTTGTAGTGAAAGAGCGGATGGTAGAATAAAAACCATTTTCTCTATAGACTATCTTTCTCTCTGGTTTTATTTTTCCCTGTTTTGAGTGAAGCCTCATAATTTTCAATATCTTCACAGATTCGCTCAACTACATCTGGACGGATTCTCAAACAAAATCAAATATTTATTAAGGAAAAAATGCCATAAATAAAATAACCAAAAGCGGAAAAAACAGTAAATTGAATGAATAAACAATCGAACAAATAAATAGATGGACGATTAATTGAATGAATAATGCTAATTAAATAAATACCGATATATCCCGGGTATATAATCGCAAATTCGCTTGACTCGGACGAAAATATTTCGATACCATATATAATTCCAAATAATATTTCCGAGTTCTATAATAAGCGGGAATAATATTACATTAGCCGGGAGAATCAGTTTCCACTGCAGAAGACTGTTACTCTCTCGGCAACACACAACAAAACATAAACACGGCTGGCCTTGAGCTCGGCACTGGACAACGAAAGCGAGCTTGGTATACCGTGCGTCTCACGAAGATTTCCTGCAGTACTGCGTTCGATAAATTCACTGCCGTATATCAAACTCCAATAATACCTAAAGGTTTCAAACTGTTATTCATGCAACCAGAACCATATATAATATTAACGGGAACATAAAACGAATGTTAACAAGAATTTAAAAAGAAAATACATGTGAAATGGAAAATAATACCAGTCTATTAGATTTAATTTAACTCTAGAGTCCACAAAAATGATTTTAAGACATTTGAAAAATATCTGCGCATATACAAAAAACTATCATACTATTATAATACTATTATTAATTATTGAAATTCCGAAAATATAAGATAAAATAATATGAAATAAAGTTGTATTAAAAGAAAGTTAATTATTAAACAAAAAAATTTTCCCTAATTAAATAAAAACCTCGACAGTCTTGTCCCACGTGGGCGCTAAATGTGTAACGTAAATTTTCTCCAACCAACCACGCGTTACCTATAGCCAGTCTTTGCTATTTTTCCTCCCTTTATTTTTTTTCTCTTTCGAGCTGGGTGCCGGGCACTTACGCGCTGGGAGGATAAATAACGATGTTGGTGACCAGACTCAGCCCAGGACAGCTACAACTGTTCAAGCTAGAGTGGGTGGTTCGGACTATCGAGGTGGTAATAACATTTAATTAAATCAATAAATAAATCAATAAATAACCTGAGACAACAATACAGATACGGGATTCACAAGTGTCTTTAGGGCAGATTATTTATTTAATTAAAACCACTACTTACTTTTCAACAAAGAAAAAATAAAGAAAATATCCCGTAAATTAGCTCTGGTTTATAACAATTTGTAAGCTCAATTCTTTCGGTAGATAAATTATCACGGCACTCACTCCGTCTCTCACACTCTCATGCGCAGCCTAAATCCCGATCGATTCCCGATAGTTAGAATTAACTAATATCTAACGGAACCAAAGTCAAATAATAAGTCTCCTCAAAAATTTAACCCGCGATACAGCCTATGCCGGGTCAATCCCACACATACAAACAACTCGACAACCACGGGACACCGGAAAGTCACGTACGCGAAGCTTCTAATCGTTCGATTCTTCGAACTTGAAAATCTTATGGCATAAATAAATTAAATAATAAATAACGCACAATAATTAAATTTAAAAAAAAGATAATAATAAAGTAACTAATGTCAAAATAATATTAACAATCAATAAATAATTCACCGATAACGGATCGGTCATATACTTGGGGGTATCGGTGTCGCTAGATGACCGCGACTAGCGCCTCAGCTGGACAACGCAGAAATAAAAAAAAGAAATAGATATGTGTGGCTCAGTAGATCGCTCTTGATAGGCACCGCAGACGATTGTCGAGCGAGACTGCTCTAAGTCCCGACAGTGGAAAGCGGAAGAATGTTACATTTTCCCACGCGACATGTAACGATGCAATGTCCCGTAGCTGACCAAAATCGTCGTATACGATGTGTTCTTCCTCTTTCTCCTTCACTCTCGCTCTCGGACCGTCCGATGGCATAATAAACAAAATAAAGTGTAACAAAAAAAATTCTTAAATATCGTCCTAAGTAGTCCTACCGAGGCTCTGCGTGATCGTGCTGGAAGCCGTTGTGCGAGGAGGACATAGCGTATGAAGGCCAGATATTTTGCCACATTACAATGCCCTGTAGAGGTATGCATTGTTTGGCGGTGCTACGAGATTCTGGTTAAAATAAACCATACGTCTACCTGATTAAAATACCTGTTGGTATAAAATACCTGTTGGTATAATCTCAATATTTACAATAATCATTGTATGAGCCAGATCCACATATTCTTCACAGTGGCCAGGTATGATAAATTCCAGGGGTCCGTCATCCGATGCTTCTATAGCCGTTTGCGTTGGAGGTATGGTAAATAAGTCGAGCTCCGACTTCATACATTCGCACGAGTGTGAATGTAAGAACGACTTGTTAGACACGTCCAAAAATATCGTTGGTCGTTGCTCGTTTGTGCCTGCTGCTTCCTACGCCTCTCTTTCTCTTTGTTGTTCTCTTCTTTTTATTCATAAGGCTACCATGATGTTTATTTGCTGTAATGCGGCTACGTCTCGTTGACTCTTTCTTCTTCATTGTTCCTAGCGACTTTTTCGAAATAGCAGTACATCTTTTCGTCGTCCGTGTAGGTGACCGTCCTGATAACGACTGTATCATGCGTGCTGTGCCTACAGCGTTATATGCAGAACCATTCATAAGAAGCGACATTTTTTCATTGGCTTTTCGTTGTTAACTATCTCCAGATTCGGCAGCACGTCAATGCAATGTCTCCCTGAATGGTATTTTGTGTCCGCTCACATCCTCGATAACGTGTAAACCCGTGCGAATGGCTTCTTTCCCTATAGCTTTAGCACCTCTGGTCAGCAGTCGTAAAACACTTCGAAATAGACCCCCGAGAAAACTACCGATACCATGACCACGCTGATGCGGGGAGCCCGCAAATACATTACCCGTTTCTCCCCCCTATTTGATTCTCATAATACATCGTATAATTAGCACTCATATTCTCTAATTGAGTCGCTTGAAATGAAGCCTGAGCGTTAACGTTCCATACTCGAATACAATAGGATTACCCAGATGATATCTTATATCGTCCTCGATCGTCCTGAAGAAATTGTTGAGTAAACCTATGTAATTTGACGATGAGAAACATTTTACTTGCGTTGTACCATACGCGTCGTTTTTCGTATTTAAATTTACGATCCTGAGTAGCGCTGTCTGTGTATCACCTTCCGTATATGGTATACAAATGTCGGTGTAGACAAAAATTTGATCGGGTAGAGCCCTATTTATGCAGTCGGATACTCGTCCTTCGCGTGGAACACCGCGTATAACCTGCAGGTAAAGACCCCTTCGGGTTTCTCGATCAAGCAGTAGTTCTTCGTGTTTCTCGAAGCCCAGTATACGCGCTATTTTACTACTCATTCGTAATACTTTAGAGGCTCAGGGCACGAGTCTGCTACCTCAGCCTCAAGGGCAACGTAGCCTTTGGCATTTTCAACATTTGCAATTTTTATGACTGCTTATCGCAGCCCCGGTAAATCATTCATATTTCCCACAATTTCCTCATGATTTTTGTACAAACCTTGAGGTATTCGGTTTGCAGTAACTTCTTTATTATCACAAATCACTCAATCGATTCTTGTATCGGCTTCTTCTAAATGTGCCACTATACAGGGTATATGAATTTCCGATAAGCCCACAACCCAGTGACCCTTTAACGATATTTCGCGTGGCAATTGAGTTGTAAAATGCGTTGTCGTATTTTCAGGAAAATACTTCATACTGTTGTTGCTCGGCCGAATAGGAAAAAAATTATCCTCGTCATGCATTTTGCACAAAATTACATTTAATCGAGACCGTGAACGCTTGACGATGGTATCCACGAGTTAAATTTTGTCGAATATCGAGCCCATCTGACGAAAATTCGTTTTTTCGCACCGCGTTCTTTTGTCCGTAAAACTTGATCAATCTTGAATTCTTCATTCTTCTCCATACGCTTCCCATAAACACTCGTCAATTCTTCGGGGTAAAAGAAACCATCGATAGTCTCGTCTTCGAGATCGCACAGCGCATACACATACAAACCCTGTCGATGTAAAACTTTTTTGATACGGAAAATTTCTTCACTCCAATTTTTCTCGTAACCTTTTTCGAAGGTGCCTTTAGTTCTATTGATTCGAATGTAATCCCCGTATTTGTATTTATACGTTGTGAAATGTCTCTTTTCACGTCACTTCGCAGCACTATTTGTCATATTATGCATCGCTGTATCGGCATTATACAGTGTCACGGCAGCCGGCTGCATTTTTATGGTTGAATGTATTGCATGATTGTACGCATAAACCATTTGATATAGTATATTGTAACGATAATTTTTATCGTTTGCAATTATTTTTATTTTTCGTGTGAAATTCGGGCCAGACACAGTACTAATTAATATGAGACTTCAAGGTGTGTGAGAGTAAGGTTTATTAATAACGTGAATAATTTCATAACATGTCATTTTACGGTTTCCGGCCACTAATACCTAGGATGGTGCATTGAAATTCGGGAATTCCGGCGATTATTTTTATATTATTTCGTCTTATACGTGCACAAATTCTCAATATCCTCGGGCTCGAGTCTCTGTTACGTGTCAATGCGTTAGTATTGACCCAGTAACTTCAAACATGCACACACACAGCCACTCGCATCGAACTCACTCCTTGACAGAATATACGAGTATCAACTCTGTTTACAATGCTTTCTCTGTCACTCTTGTTTCACTTTCTCTCTTTCTCTCTTCCACTCACACAAACGGGCAATTTCTGCTTATACTGCCGGTTTAAGCCCGATGCACATCAAAGCGGCGCGCTGCGCAGAGCAGCGCAGAGCCGCGACCAGAATCAAACCCGTATATTCAAATCGGCTAATGCACACCGGAGCGCCGCAACGCGCAGAGCAGCGCGGAGCAGCGTCTCTTAAAACTTACTCGCTTAATCGTATTACTTAATCCTATGCACCTACTCTGTTCACCTTATAAACTAGCTTAATTTTGACTATTTGACAATTTTCCTACTATACAACTGGTTATTGTTAATTATATCGTTATTTCTCGCCTGTCTTTTCCTTTCTTGCGGGCCTCTGGGTGTCACTCACTTGTTTTACTTTCTGAAGTGAACACAGACTCTACACTATGTAATTTTTTAAATGACTCCTGAATTCCCACTTTTTAATTAGAATTTTTTTCGTTATCGATTTGCTGTCCTCCAATGTTTAAGCTTTCACGCTAAGAGCCTTCTTCTCTCCTCGGACCGACCTTTTATAAGCTTCCCCTCGCCTCAGTCCCCTCTGCCTATTTTTCCTTCGCTGACCTGCTGTTTATGTCAGCGAGGAAATTTCAGAGGTGTGACGTAGCTGCTTTTACATACTCGGGTGCGACCGCCTAGTGCCCGCAAGCCTCGGTACGCTTGTACCGAGTCTAATTTTGCAGGTGTTTTCGCATCCTCTCGACTCTTATAGCCGATTGATATAATAAAATAGACTGGCTCGGCTCTTATAGCCGTTGGACATAATAATATCAGGGGTACAAATTGAAAATGCGGGTTTGATAACAGATGGCGTTACTAACGCTATACGCATCAGGCAGTACTGTGACTATGTTCATGTCAAAGCTACGTCTTATAGCTTTAATTTTCAGTATGTGTCAATTTGTCGCAGTGTCAAATTCATAGTTTTTTTGAGCTCTCAATATGTCGAGTTTCGTGCCAACAAAACAGCATTTGCGGGAAGTTTTAATTTACTTCTTTAATTTGAAGAAAAGTGCTGCTGAAGCACATCGATTGGTCTCCGAGGCTTATCCGAGTCATGTTCCATCGGTTTCAACGTGCGAGAGATGGTTTGTGCGGTTTAGAAGTGGTGATTTTGACGTTGAGGACAAAGAGCGGCCGGGCCAAGTGAAAAAGTTTGAGAATGCTGAATTGGAGGCAATACTCAATGAAGACTCGTGTCAAACTCAACAAGAGCTCGCAGATTCATTGGGAGTGACACAACAAGCCATTTCCCATCGTATAAAAGCCCTCGGAATGATCCAAAAGCAAGGACATTGGGTGCCGTATGAGCTGAAGCCGAGAGACGTCGAGCGCCGTTTTTTTGCATGCGAACTGCTGCTCGAACGGCAAAAACGGAAGGGTTTTTTGCATCGCATTGTCACTGGTGATGAAAAGTGGATCCATTACGATAACCCGAAGCGCAAAAAATCATATGGTTACCCCGGCCATGCATCATCATCGACGGCCAAACCAAATGTTCACGGCGCCAAGCTCATGCTCTGTATTTGGTGGGACCAGCTGGGTGTGGTGTATTATGAGCTATTGAAATCGAACGAAACCATCACAGGAGCACTATACCGAACTCAATTGATGCGTTTGAGCCACGCACTCAAAGAAAAACGGCCACAATACGAGCAAAGACACGACAAAGTAATTTTGCAACATGACAACGCTCGGCCACATGTTGCAGCGCCGGTCAAAACATACCTACAAACGCTGAAATGGGAAGTCTTACCCCACCCGCCGTATAGCCCAGATATTGCTCCTTCCGATTACCACCTTTTCCGATCGATGACACATGGCCTAGCTGACCAGCGCTTCCATTCTTTCGAAGAAGCCCAAAAATGGGTCGATGACTGGATAGCAGCCAAGCCGGCCGAATTTTTTCGCGACGGTATCCGTAAATTGCCAGAAAGATGGGAAAAAGTTGTGGCTAGCGATGGACAATACTTTGAATAATTCATTTGTTACCATTTTTTCAGAATAAACGTTCAAAAATAGAAAAAAATCCCGCATTTTCAATTTGTACTCCTGATATATACTGCTTGATTTTAACTATGTTACAATATCGATGTAACCATGAGTATAACGATGTGTGAAGTAAAGCCATATCCGCTCCTTGAGAGTGCGATTAAAAATACTCAACGATCGAGGCTTTTACATCAGGATTACGAGCAATGTGAAATTGTATGTTTTCAACTTTGAGACATTTTTGGAGTTCACTACCGAGGAATTCTTTACCGCGGTTGGTTTATAGTGAAACAGGTGTACGCCCCTCGTTACGCTCGAGAATACGTTAAAATGCCTTTGTTACCTCGCGCACAGTTTTATCCTGCAAGGGTTCGACCCAAGCGTATTTGCTGAGGACGTCGATCACCATAAGCAGGTAGGATACGTTGGCGTTATAGCTTCTCAATGCACGTAGATCTATGAGATCGGCCTCCCAGACGTCATCAATATTTCTAACATTGTAATAAAGTCATGGAAAGACACGCCGCACAGGTCTATGAATGGTATAACTATCTTGCTGAGTCAACCAGTCGTACACGGTGTCTGCTTTATTTTTGTTACTGATCAAACGTCGCGCACCAGCGTATCCAGCTGGGTGCGAGGGGTCATAGTACACTTTTTCGAAAGTCATCTTTCACCACTTGCTGTACAACTTGTTCTAAAGCTTTATTCATTTTTTAAATACTTTTATTGCTGTATCATTAATGAGGTCGACAATATTAGAATTTGGAACGAGGAAACCGTCTATTGTCACACAACTTTTTTTGGCCCATCTTGTGCTTTTTGATTCATCACTCGTGGGTTTTCGTAGAGACTTTAACAGCGCGGTCGCTCGACGTTTACACATATTTGGAACGCTATCAACGATGTCGGCATCGCTCGGGGCTTCTGCATTATCCACCTCAGACAATGTTACAGGCAGTGGTGAAATCGATGGTGAAAACGATTCATTTTTCGAACCAACGAGATATAGATAACGCTACAACACATGTAAATACTCTTTCCATTTACTAGCGGCGTCTTCACCATACTTATTTGATTTTTAAATTGTGTATAGCTCAGTGTCCAGGAATCTCCAGTTGAAACAGGAACGCCCTGTGTCTGCACTGTTTTCTCGTTAGCTGTTGGTGCATGATCATTACCAGAACCGACTATAGGTATTTCGTCGCAACGACCGTCGGCTTCGCTATTCCCATTTTTACACCTCGGACATTGTCACTAAAAACATTTTTTTCGCCTGTTCCATTACGTGGATGGAAATGATTAATAATTTTATCCGTAACACAGAGCTGTTTTCTCAATCGGCACTACCGCCAAACAATTTCCTAAATAAAGTTATGATGATGGGAGCCAGTAAAAGTGGTAAAAAACGGCACTCCCTTATTGAATTATTAAGCGTGCCTTCGCTCTCCAATTATATTGCCGTTGCTTACGAGCGACTTTACTACAGCACCACCACCACCACCACTTTGTTTTGTCACACACCCTGAGACAAGCTGTCGAAGTATATATTTTAATTTTCTTTTAACATTTTTTAACACTTGAATAGACAGAAACGACTCCTTGTAAAATGTTTAACGCACATTCACAGATGCAATTGATTAGAGGTTTATCACCATTACACAATATTGCTTTTCGCTGTTTTCTATTCGAATGGCAAATAGCCTTAAGTAGGGCTATACAACGTTCATCGAATATTATTTTTCTTCTTTTTCTTCTTGCTGCTGCTACCCTTCATTATAGCAGTTTCACAATAGATGGATTCGTTAAAAACTAACTCTTTGTGTGATGCGTACATGACTCATCCCCATTACTGACTGATGTGGTATCTACTTGTGCTTCCAATTAAATACATTAACGAGTGTTTTTCGGTATGTAGACCAACGTTCGTGGATCATCGGGAAATATCATTGTACGACAGCGACAATAATCAGGTGTCGATTGTTTAAGATCCAGGAGTAGATAACCGTGTGGCTGCGTGGTAGCATCGTGATATGACTCTGTTAAAAATCATGAATTTTCGGGTTATATTTGCTTCCCTAGATGTCTAATTTGTGCTCGAACACGTGGCATTTTAAATATCACCATATAATTGGCTTTAATGATATATTGCGTTGTCCATTTCACTGATGGAAAATATTTTGTGTGATAAAAATCACACTAATATTTTTATGTTGGCTACCTTTTGTGAATATGTCGACAATTGTATTATTTGAGGATTCGCGCATTAAATCATCGATGATAACCAATTTTTTCAACTTATTATCGCCCGCATAATCTTCCTATTCTGGTAGACCCTCGTTAAATTCAATTTTTGGTATTTTGCATTTTTCATTACTGATGGTCTTAGTAATTAACGACTACGATGACGAAGGCTGTTAACATGCGGTATTCAGAGAAACGGTATCAGGATCGAGAGTATCTCCATAATAAAATATAATTCGATCAAATTCAACGTTGCTCATTGAATTGAGAAATATTAGAAACTTTCTCACAAAAACTGTTCCCCCACATCCTGTGGGGCCATAAACCAGCGACGTCCACGGGTGATACCAGCGTACATCCATTATTATTATTTTTCACTTTTGAAGCGTAACAAATCCACGATGCTATTGATAATGATGATAATAATGACGAACAAAGTCGTAGAGCAATAAGATGCAAAGTCGCATACACCAGTAGAATATCGTAGAGTAACAAGATGCAAAGTCGTATACACTAAGTACACAATAAGCTTATTACCCTCCCGGGTGGCGTCGGTGGTGCGACTCCACACGTCGTTATTAGTTTATAAGACGTGTACGCGAACGGGGTTCAGCTTATACAGGCACGCACTCGTATCATAAGCTTATGAGCGAGTGTGCCGCCGCGACAGGAACGCACAATTTAGCTTACATGCTGCATGTGTTGCTAGCTAATTATCGCTATGAAGGTACTTGGGATAGCGAATGTAAAACAACAACATCAACAACAACGATACCGTAAATACGCGTGAATTAAAATTTTTATTGAAAAATCTATAAACCTACCATATACATATTAACCTCAATAATATGTATAATAATAATAAACATATACATATTAACCTCAATAATATGTATAATAATAATAAACCTTATAATAACCTCTGATAATTATACATATATACACATATTTATGTAATTTCGTTACACACTACACACTACACTACACTACACTACACTACACTACATACACACGCACACGCACACGCGCGCGCACACAGAAAGAGAGAGAGAGAGAGGGAGAGAGAGAGACACACACACACACATTTCTATTTATATCGATACGCTTTCAGTCGTCGATATCCAGCGACTGCAATGCTTTAATAGTGGAAAGCTTAGCTACTACAGCAGATAGAAGTACAAGCCCACATATAAGGCACAGTCTACATCAAGACTGCAATGAAATGACATCAAAATTAGCCTCGCTCGAGCGCCAAAATTATGAACTAAGAGAAAATGCCAGCAATATAAGTTACAATGTAATAAATACCAAGATACTATGGTAAACCTACTACAACAGATTTGAAACACTAGAGAGGCAAATGAAACCTACTTCTACGTCTACTAATGGTAGAAGTCAGAGCCTACAAAATCTCAACAATGAATACTTTACGGATGAAGAAGAACTTGAGAAGGAAGTGCAACCCAGACAAAATAAAGTAAGTGTTAATAAAAAGAGGAGTGTAACACTGTCATTTATAATTCAAATTGCGCGCCCTGCCCCCGATCGGCGTGACGGGTCGCCACCACTGCGATACTAGTTCTCGAATGTTCGAGAGAATCTCGTGGACAAGGGTTAGTGGCCCCCGGAGAATTTAGTGGTAGCCTAGCGACGATGCGTGTCGGAAGTCGCAAAATAGCAATTCGTTGAAAATAACCTCAATCATCATAGAGATTGAGAACAGCAACTGGACCGGCTTGTTGGAAGTACATCAGAAAACTACAGCATCGACTAGTAAAAATGCTGCCGAATCACCGGATAACGGAAGACCATTCTAACTAAAAGGATACGCATCACTCAAAGGGACCGCTCATTTACCGTTCTAATACATCCATTTCTGGAAATCCCTGGCCAGGGAAGTCTACAGTAAGGTTTGAATTTTCCATCATCGAACGAATTTTCATCTAAAGAAGTTTCAAGGGTATGAAATTCCGGCTTCGAAGTTAATACGTTCCACAGCTAGAGGTGAGCCAAAATTGTCTCTTATCATAAAACAAGGACCACAAATTCGAATAAATCCAAGTATTGGTGAGCTCTAACCTTGAGCGTGAGGAAAGCCACGCTCTGGCCTATAGTAATGGCTATTCGAGGAATTCGGGTGACGGTCATAACAAGTTTTTTCAACTAGTCGCTCGAACACTTATTTTTTTACAAGCCAGGAATAACAAGTGGAAAGGCTACCAGAGACATTCTGTGATAATAGAGCTATCTACTTCTGTCAATGCAAATAACTGTGTAATGTTTTCTTTTTTGCTTACGTGAATATATTATATTAGAGACATACTGTGCTAAGAGAGCTATCTCAATCTGTCAATTTGAATACTGGCGTGATATTTGTTGGTATGTATTTGTACCTATTATAATTAAGGCAGGCTGTGCCTAAAGAGCTATCAAAACCTGTCAATACCCAGAATCGTGTAAGGCAATGTTGAAACATGTAATAATTGTGGCAGATTGTGCTGATAGAGATCCCGCGATCTGTCAAACTAAAAATAACTCTGTAAAAGGTTTTCAGGCGAATGAGTATGTTATAATTTAAAATTGTGATAATAGAGTTATATTCGTGGGTCAATTCCAATATAGCTTGGTATAATGTATTATTCTGATGTAAATGAATATGCGAGAATTGAGGCTAATTGAACTGGTGGAGCTATTTAACTCGATCAATGTAAACATAACTCGGTCCTGTTTGTTCCTCTAAATGAATATATCATAATGAAGGCGAGCTGCGCTATTCTAGCAATTCTTATCGATGAATGCATAATGAATGTAGCCTAACTCAAGCTGGATGTACCATTATACGTTGAACATTTCACGGAGTCGTGATTACAAACCGTCGTCAAATATTTAAGAGTTTATTTACTATGAAGGCGGTATGTTAAATAATCTACTATATGTAATCCGTCGAGCACGCGAAGAAACTATCTCATGAGATAGTACAGTCCGTAGTCTGTCATCATTTGTGGACCTCTATAATAAATAATGATTTTCGACTGAACTAACCATCCGTTGTTTTGATTATTTCGGTTGAATATACCAATCTGGAGATTTCCTTTCTAGCATTCAAAATAAATGCGGGAATAACCAGAGGAGAAAAAACGGAAACATTACAGGAGACTCTGCAAAACGCCATCCCCAAGGGTATCTAATGAAATACCAAAGCAACCACAACATGCACCTTAAAAGGAACCCTTACCACCACCAATCAATGTGAGCAATGTTAGAGATTTTAATATACTTAGAGCTCAAATATTGGCAGTGACGGAGAAACCAGCTCAGTTTAAACCATTATCCAACAACGATATCAAAATAACAACGCAGTCTAAGAATGACAACCGTAAAATAAAAAAACTACTTAGCGATATAAAAGAAACTGAATCCTAGAACAAGGATAGTACATTATTTAATACGGAATACCATACTTATCAGCTCAAAAGTGAAAGATAGTATAGAGTCGTAATACGATGTTTACCGTCGTCTACCGATCGCGAAGATATCAAAGCGGCGATCGAGGACCATGGTCATAAAGAAACCAACATTATTAACATTCGTAAAAAGTCGACAATTAATAGTCAAAAAATTATTAGACACTTCCCATTGTTTTATGTCGACCTGTTGCAGGGAGAAAACAATAAAGACATATATGAAATTAAGAACCTGCTATACTGTAAGGTATCTATCGAACCGCCTAAAAAGATAATAGGTATACCTCAGTGTACAAATTGCCAACAGTTAGGACACACAAAGAACTTCTGCAATATGCAAGCCAGATGTGTCAAATGTACAGAGAACCATCAAACGAAACAATGTCAAAAGCCGGGAAATGTTATACCAACTTGTGTACTATGCGGAGAAAAAGGTTATCCGGCTAGGTATAAAGGATGCCAGGTGTATCAGAAAAAGTTAAACGCTCAACTACCGAGAAAAATAACAGTAGTACAGCGCCTTCAGCAAAAGCCAAACCAACAATATGATACTATTAGAGAGGGGGTTTCCTACGCCCAGGTGACCAAAACCTGAAATAACAATCTAAATCAAGCAAGCAGGCAGAAACCGGTGCTCAACGAGCCAACCATTAGTAATATAATGAAAATGCTCACCGAATTTCAGGCAGAAATGAGACAAAATTTCAGCCAGCTTACTAACAGGGTGGAAAACCTGGAAGATAATTCTAAACCACCAAACAAACCGCCAAAACATAAAAATTGAATGACTGTAACATTACTACGTATAATAGCCTGGAATAAAAAATGGCCTTAATGCAAGAGCCCAAGAACTAGAAGTATTTCTAAGAACCAACAATATAGATGTAGCATTAATATCAGAGACACACTTTATAGCGAAAAACTTCATTAGAATTACAGGATGTAGATCCTATTGGACATCATTAATCAAACAAAACATCCTACATTTCCAACAAGAAGAAATTAAGGAGCCGTTTATGCAAGGTACCGTAATAACGATTAACCATGGTGGTGCTGAACTAAATTTAGGGGCGATCTACTGCCCACCAAAACATAATATTGTAAGAAATCAATGTCAACATTTTTAATAAACTTAATAAACATCAACAAAGTGCGTGATTCGATTGACTTTTATATCTCGAAAAGAATAGCCTCAAATTACATTGAAGTCGAAGGTATTGATGAACTTACTTCTGATCACACACCGGTCGTAATGACACTGAGTACATTAGTCATTGAAAAGAAAATTAAACTTAACCTTACTAATAAATGTACTGATTAGCAATTATTTAGAGAGAAACTGGACAATCTAATTCAGTTAAAAGTTAGTCTTAAAACTCCACAAGAACTTGAATTACAAACTGGATATTTTAATAACTCTATGCGTGAAGCAGCTAAAGAGGCTACACCCGTATTAGATGAGAAAGTTGTACGAGAGATCAACTTCCCTCTGGAGATTCGAGAACTGATAAAAGAAAGGCGTAGGAAGAGACGCATATGGCATAGAACCAGAAACATTATTGACAAAAGAGAATTTAATCGGGTAAGTAATAAAGTTAACCGGTTAATCAAAGAACATAAAGAAGCTTGTAATGATAATTATTTGAAAGGACTGGGTCCTGAAGCTAACAAAAATGATTCTCTTTGGAAAGCTACTAAAAGATATAAGAGGCCAACAATCCAAGTGCCACCTATAAGAAACATTAATGGAGAATGGGTGCGACGTAACGAAGAAAAAGCAGAACTGTTTGCACAACATCTGGCATCAATATTTCAACCACACGACATACAATCTAGGATTGATACTAAACCAGTCTATAGACCTCCATCAAACATCAGAAGTGTCACCCCACTAGAAATTGCACAAGAAATAGATACGAATTTGAATCCCAAAAAGTCACCTGGAATTGACGAAATTTCGCCTAGGCTGTTTAAGGAGTTATCAAAGAGAGCAACTTTCGACTTACATATGTGCCAGAGTGTTTCAAGGTTGCACAAATAATCATGATAAAAAAACCAGACAATCCAGCTGAGCAAATTGCATCATACAGGCCGATCTCTTTGTTACCTACTATCTCAAAGTTGTTTGAGAAGTTGTTATTGAAACGACTAAAACCAATGATCATTATTCCTGATTTCCAGTTTGGATTCAGGAATAAACATTCAACAATTG
The DNA here is from genome assembly GCA_963942595.1 of Cylloceria caligata. Lineage (NCBI taxonomy): Eukaryota > Metazoa > Arthropoda > Insecta > Hymenoptera > Ichneumonidae > Cylloceria > Cylloceria caligata. The sequence goes on from OZ012710.1 coordinate 24,914,574, forward strand.
ATCAAGTTTATCGCGTGACTGCAAAGATAGAACAAGTATTTAAAGAGAATAAATATTGCCCTGCCGTATTTCTTGATGTTTCACAAGCTTTCGATAGAGTGTGGCATGTGGATCTTATCTACAAGATAAGTAAATTAATGCCACAAAATTACTGCCAATTGCTCGAGTTGTATCTCTCGAAACAAAAATTTAGAGTATCACATGAAGAAACATACTCCAACTTTTACCAGCCATACCAGGGGTGCCCCAGGGTAGCGTATTAGGGCCGTTCCTATATCTACTTTACACTTCTGATATACCGACAAAGGAAACAACTTACATCGGAACTTTTGCTGATGATACCGCAGTATTGGCATCAAGTGAATCGCAGAATCAAGCAGTTGAATACTTACAGCAAGCACTCGATAAAATCAGCCAACGGACCAGGGACTGGAAATTAAGGTTTAGCGAGCTAAAATCAGTACATGTAACATATACGTTGCGGCACAAAAATAGAAACCTCCGCACATTTATCAATGGAGTACAAATTCCCCAAGCTGAATCTGCTAAATATCTCGGATTGCATCTCGATTCAAGAATGAACTGGAAATACCACGTTAGACAGAAAGCAGAGCAAATTAAAATAAAACGTGAGATGTACTGGCTAATAGGAAAACACTCCAAGCTTAGCCTGTACCGTAAACGCCTTATTTATGAGTCGATAATTGAACCAATTTGGACGTATGGTATCCAACTCTGGGGCTGTACTAAACAATCAAATCGTTTAATTATTCAACGTTATCAAAACAAATTTCTACGTGCAATAACGAATGCTTACCGCTACGTAACCAGCGAGGAATTACACAATGACCTAAATGTTAAATGGATTGATGGAGTGATCCAGGAATTTGTCATCAAACATGAAAGAAGATTACTGCATCATACCAATAGTGAAGCAATACAACTTCTTGACATAACACAAGAACTCAGACGCCTTAAAAGAATTACGAGTAAACCGCATAAGCTAGTCATCTAATAAATGAAGGTCCGTTATTGGGAGCAGCATATTGATTGCTTGTAAACCCACCCTCGCACCACTTATTTGTTTCAAATAAGTGCGTTATTATCATTAGTAGTAAATTATCATGTGATAAGATTGTACTATTAAAAAGAAAAAAAAGAAGAGGTGTCGGTGGGACACCCGGTTTGAACGAAGTTCCTTTCACTATATATTATGTATTAAATAAGAGGCACAATTAAATAAATTAACAGCGTTGGAGAGTAATTAAATGAAAAAATAAAATAAATGAAGGAATGGTAATAAAATTGTAATTAATATCAGGAGTACAAATTGAAAATGCGGGATTTTTTTCTATTTTTGAACGTTTATTCTGAAAAAATGGTAACAAATGAATTATTCAAAGTATTGTCCATCGCTAGCCACAACTTTTTCCCATCTTTCTGGCAATTTACGGATACCGTCGCGAAAAAATTCGGCCGGCTTGGCTGCTATCCAGTCATCGACCCATTTTTGGGCTTCTTCGTAAGAATGGAAGCGCTGGTCAGCTAGGCCATGTGTCATCGATCGGAAAAGGTGGTAATCGGAAGGAGCAATATCTGGGCTATACGGCGGGTGGGGTAAGACTTCCCATTTCAGCGTTTGTAGGTATGTTTTGACCGGCGCTGCAACATGTGGCCGAGCGTTGTCATGTTGCAAAATTACTTTGTCGTGTCTTTGCTCGTATTGTGGCCGTTTTTCTTTGAGTGCGCGGCTCAAACGCATCAATTGAGTTCGGTATAGTGCTCCTGTGATGGTTTCGTTCGATTTCAATAGCTCATAATACACCACACCCAGCTGGTCCCACCAAATACAGAGCATGAGCTTGGCGCCGTGAATATTTGGTTTGGCCGTCGATGATGATGCATGGCCGGGGTAACCATATGATTTTTTGCGCTTCGGGTTATCGTAATGGATCCACTTTTCATCACCAGTGACAATGCGATGCAAAAAACCCTTCCGTTTTTGCCGTTCGAGCAGCAGTTCGCATGCAAAAAAACGGCGCTCGACGTCTCTCGGCTTCAGCTCATACGGCACCCAATGTCCTTGCTTTTGGATCATTCCGAGGGCTTTTATACGATGGGAAATGGCTTGTTGTGTCACTCCCAATGAATCTGCGAGCTCTTGTTGAGTTTGACACGAGTCTTCATTGAGTATTGCCTCCAATTCAGCATTCTCAAACTTTTTCACTTGGCCCGGCCGCTCTTTGTCCTCAACGTCAAAATCACCACTTCTAAACCGCACAAACCATCTCTCGCACGTTGAAACCGATGGAACATGACTCGGATAAGCCTCGGAGACCAATCGATGTGCTTCAGCAGCACTTTTCTTCAAATTAAAGAAGTAAATTAAAACTTCCCGCAAATGCTGTTTTGTTGGCACGAAACTCGACATATTGAGAGCTCAAAAAAACTATGAATTTGACACTGCGACAAATTGACACATACTGAAAATTAAAGCTATAAGACGTAGCTTTGACATGAACATAGTCACAGTACTGCCTGATGCGTATAGCGTTAGTAACGCCATCTGTTATCAAACCCGCATTTTCAATTTGTACCCCTGATATATTTTTTAGGAATAAACTTTTTATTACTAATTATTGTACGAAAAAATATAAACTAAATATAAACTTAATCTGTACAGTCAATCGTAGTAATGATTGGTTTGTGATAACTAAATGACACATATGTTTGCGATTGAATGTTATGTAAGTGTCTCGAAAAAACTGCATCGGTAGTGGTATTGTATCATGTTGTAGATTCTGCTGGATCATTGTTAATTCTTAAATTAAATTCATCCAAAAGGAATTGTAACAATGGCTTTGACTTTTTATCAGAAAAGTTGATGTTGAAATCGCCAGCCAAAATGAGTGGAAGTTTATGCAAATTTTTGTTGTTTCTGCTAAGCGTTTGAGATACATCTTTAGAATACTCTAACAGTGCTCTATGAATGAATTGTTGAATATCTATGTATTATTTTGTTATTTGGTGATACGTAGATGACTGCCATGATTAAGGTGACACCGTTTTCCATGACACACTCTGCTGCACATAAATCTGCAACACTTGTAGATCTTACATGCAAGTCCCGAATATTGTTCATTATTACCTTAACATTTGGTGTTACAACATTAGCCGTATCACTTTTGTTTTGATATATTGCAACTCCACCTGAACGAACAGAATCACGTTTAAAGTGAGTAATACAATTAAAATTTGGTACCTCACATTCCTCTTTACTGTCCAACCACGTCTCGGAGAGTAATAAAATGTCGTTTTTTTGTGTAACAGAGTCATTTAAATCAATCGAATGTTTGGGAAGGCTTTGAACGTTGACAGTATACAATGAGATATCTCTTTTATTACCAATGAAATCAATGATGGTGCGCTTTCGTTTGTAGTTTATTTAACGACAGCCTCTTGAACTCTTGTAACAAAGATACGGTTGATGAAGCGTGTACTCGATTATGATGAAATCTAAATTTAGTTTCATCATCATCAAATGTTACGATGAATAAACCTTCGATGCTTGTTACACGAAAGAGTGCAACATAAACAAGTTGCTGTGGATGAGTTCTGTCATACTCGTAAACAATTTGATCAAAAGTCCCACCTTGTGACTTATGAATGGTCATAGCACAAGCCGTAATTATAGGAAAGTGTTTTTGTTTAATAGTTTCTTTTTTATCCCTTGTCATAGTAATGTTGGATGTTCGCAATTCAATAGGCACAGCAAGATTACCAACTTTGCTTTGAACAGCTAGTAAAGCAGCTTTTTTTCTTGCTTTTTGACAAACTTTTGGTGAATCACAAAATTGAAGCCAAACTCGGCAAACGATGTTGTCTTCATTGAAGTCTAGGTGAAGTAGCTTACCAACTGCGCCATTAACTAAGCCATCAGTCACATCGATGTTTGTTGTGATAAGGTAATACTTTCCTCTTACTAAAGTGATTTGGTAAAGTAATCCACCCGTATCAATAACAGACTTCTTGTGTAGTTGTAATCTAATAGAAGCTTGTTGTTCAGCAGTTTTTGATCCAGTCATTACATCGTTAGCTATTGAGATGACTTCATCTGAAGCTTCTTACAAAATTGCATTGTTGTAACTATCAACAGCGTGATTTGTGTAAAATAAGCGAACATCATGAGGACTTAATCGTTGAGTTTCTGTTTTTTTTTTTAAATCTTGACTCGATCATTTCTAACTCAAACTGTTGTAAAATGTCGCCATTGCCTATCTTCGTTAGTATTTAAGAAAATGCAGCATTAGCCTGTCTCATGACTTGCGTTAGTTCAAAAAATTGAAGACTTCACCATAAATGGGGACCAACCATTCGCGTTTTAATTGGTTTATATATCAATGTTGCTCTTACTGGTGGCGCCTGGCGTAAATCCCCAATTAAAATGACGTCGATACTGCCAAAATCAACATCATAATTTCCAGTAATTTGCTTTAAACGCAAATCAATGTTGGTTAACAGTTCTGCAGTGATCATGCTAATCTCATCAATAATCAATGCCTTGATATATCTAAAAAGAGATCTGTACAAATGTAACATTTCAGATGATAAAGGCAATAGTTTCGAAATAGAAATGTTAAGTACAGTGTGAACCGTAGTACCATCAATCGCCACAGCAGCTTTACCAGTAGAAGCACAAGCTATATACGAATTGCAGTAGCCATCATTGTCAGTAAATCTATTGTAGATTTCCATTATAAGTTTGATTACAAAAGTCTTACCACTGCCAGCTGGACCAGTGAAAAAAACTTGAAATGGGTTTTGATTTTGAGTTTGAAGATGAGATATAATATGCAATAACAGTTCTGTTTGCTCACTGTTTGCCGATCTAAGCCGTAAAATTGTTGAGTATCCATTAAATTTTCTCTTTTTTTTGCAATGGCACCAAGTTTGCTGAGTGTTGCGTTTTGTATATCAGCATTAACGACAGAATTAACATCCCGTACTAATTTTGCATAAGGATCTTCTTCTAAGATTGCATTGGCTTCATTTCGCAACTGTTCGTCTTCATCGTCTTCTCTACCTAATTGTCTGCAAATTTCAAGGGTCTTCTGTAGGTCCAAATTAGATTCGAACTCTTTTCTGCGTTCTAAAATCAAGTGTTTGTTATCTTCATAAATTTCAATGTATTTATTTTCAGCAAGAACGTCATTATCTTCGCTTCTAAAAGGAATGTGCAGTAAGACCATTTCTCGTCTGTAATCAATAAAATTGTTAGCCATATCGTAGTTACGGTATCTAATAACTCTAGACACTTTTCGTTTGTAGTACTCTCCTTTTTTTCTCATATTATAATAAGCAACAAACTGAGCTAATGTTACGTTTTCAAGAGTTGTAGGCCTTTTTTCGTACTTGTCAAACCAATTCTCTTTCCATATATTTGTACAGTCATCATCCAAATCACTTAACTCTTCTAAGGTTTTTCTTATCCTCTGACGTTCGGTTGGGTATAGCGTTGGTATGTAAACTGTTACTACAGATGATTTAGTCATTGGTTCGCGTAACAAATACCAAGCAGCCTCTTGTGCAGGCATTTCCACAGCATGAAGTACATCAATACTTAATTTTTTTGTGATATCTACGATATCAAACTCTGGATTCTCGTCCATAGTTTGAATTATCATCCGTTGTAAATTACTGATGCCTCTATTACGCTTGTTAACATACTCAACGACATAAGCAACACAAGCATACTCGTCTTGAATTATTTGAAAATCCGTGTTCGATTGTAAGCAATGAAATACAAATGGGTTTTAAGTATTATGCCATTTTTCAGATGGTGTCCTGCGATAAAGCAACTTTGGTCGAACGATACCAGCACGGATAATGTTGTAATAATGTTCATCAGAAACAATATTATTATGAGTATAAAAATTGTCAAAATCGTTATAATCAAAATTTTCCAAGTTAGTGATAAGTAACTGGTAATACGTTTTATACTCTTTAAATTTCTCTGCAGAATAATCAGAATCAGTGTCCTTCATTGGCATCAATGTTATTGTATTACGGGATGGTAAAAAAGGCGCTCCGAATCTACAGTTAACTTTTTTATTGGGATCCATTTTTTTGTAGCATGTGAATGTGTGGTTATGTGTTTGCAGCTTGATATTTCCAGATTCCTCTGATTCAGATACGGAAATTAATTTGTCAACCATTTCAATAAAATCTTTGCCGTTATTTAATAATGCTCCAGCCACGGTGCTGGAATTAAATCCTTTGAAAGTAATATTTCACTCGATATTTACCGAATGGATTTCCTATTTTGAACTGCAAAATTTTCAATAAACAATTTACTAACTTATAAAAGTAAATTGCACAAGTAACTGCATCTTCGTTGACTAATTGAGCTTTGTGTACATATAACATCTCTGCTAAGAACTCATCATTAATTTCTGCTCCATTATTTTTTAGTTTGTACAACAATTGAAGCAAATCCGTCCATCCTGTGTCGTAATTGCAGAATTCAATATAATCGTTTGAGGGCTCGTTTGGTTCCGAACGCAATGATAACAAGAGTGGGAGATGGTTATAATCTGTATGTTAGTATTTATTTATTCGCGCACACAGCGCTTACAATGTATTTGCAGGGTTACTGAAACAAAACTTTATTCAAAACGTGCACACAGCGCTTACAATTGTCCGACGTTCGCACACAGCGGGATTCGGTTATCAAAATCGTTTAACACAATACGTTACTTAAGAGGCTAAGTCCCGGACTTAGTTTGCACATGTGGTCGCGTGTTTTACGCGGTCTTTCTTATTCGGGTTGACACCTGGACTGTCTTCACGAGCGGTTGCTACCCGACTGCCGACTCCGCGTTCAGCGTTCGTCTTCTCGGTCGTCGCAAGCGCGGGCTCGCGCATGCGCTCCTTGCTTGGCTCCCGCGTCTGGGTTCGAGGCTCCCGGCGTCTGGGTTCGAGGCTCCCGGCGTCTGGGTTCGAGGTTCTCAACATCGGCCATCCTGAGTCGGTCCTCGTCCTCGAGGACCATCATGACGTAGTCATCCATGTGAGTGGGCGGGCGACGTACCCTGGTCGATTTTGGGCGTTGGCCCGTGTCGTTGGTTTCTTGCTGCTCTTCTGTATTTCCTCTCGTGTGATTTTTTTGTTGATCCCTCTCGCGTTCCCGTTGGTCGAGGTCGTCTTTCTTTTCCTGGAGGTGTTGGTTTCCTGGGTTTTCGGATTGATGGAAGTCCGGCGGGTTTGACTCGGATTCCGATTCGCTGGGATCGTCTTGCGTTTGTTGATTTTCTATATTGTCCAGTTTCCATAGTTTCAACTGTGTGGTGTGTGCCGTCGTGGAGTACCTCCTCCCGGGTTGGTGATGTAGTTCCGCTACTAGGTATGTGTTGGCCCCGCATTGTCTAATAATCGCTATTGGACCTCTCCATTTCGTTTCCAACTTTGTGCTGTCCCCTGTTGCTTGTGGCACCGTTGTCATGAAGACGATGTCTCCGGATTTGTAGGGGTACCCTGGTGTACTGTGTTTGTTGTGGTATTCACACCACGCTTTTTGACGCTCGGCCATCCTGTTGTTTATTCGTGTCTGCACTTCGGCGGGGTCCTCGTAATCGTTGTTGTCCTTGATGAGGATGCGTTCGTTTCCGGGTGTTCGGTCTGGCTCATAACCGAATAAGGCTTTGAAAGCGGACTCCTTACTCGTCGTTTTGATTGATTCGTTGAGGTGTTGTTGTACGTCTTTCAGATGTCGGTCCCAGCTCTGGCCATTCTCTTCGCCCAGTGAGCGTTTCAGCATTGGTACTAATAATCCGTTCACGCGCTCTACCTGTCCATTTGCTCGCGGATGCCTGGGGGAATTTAGCGTGTGGTGGATCCCGTGTAGCGCGCATCAGTCTTCGAATTTTCGGCTTGTAAATCCGGTCCCTCTGTCGGATATTAAGCGTATTGGCGGTCCGTGGGTCCGTAGTATTTCTTGCAGGGCCGCCAGTATTGGTGCCGTGCTTGTGTCCTTGACCGCGAATAACGTTACATATTTTGTAAGGTTGTCTACTACCACGAGGATATATTTCCGTCCTCGTTTTGTTGTGACGAACGGTCCAACGTGGTCCAAATGTATTGTAGCGAACGGCCGTTCCCCCGGAGGGATGGGATTTAACGTCCCGTTTGGCTTTCCCGTCTTGGGTTTGGTTACCGCACAGGCGAAGCATGCTGTTATATGAGCCTGTAGGTAACGTCTTGCGCCTGGAAAGTATATTTTTCTTGTTAATTTTTCGTAAGTCCGACTTACCCCCGGGTGTCCTTGTAAATCGTGGTATCTGACTGCCAACGATTTCCTCATTGCCCTCGTTGCCACGAATAATAATTGGTTTCTGAGACGCTTGTATACAATTCCGTCGTGTAGTTCATATTCGTTGATTTCACTTCGTTCGTTTCCATTGAGATCCTTGGCGTCCTTCTGCAACAGTTGTTTCTTTCGCAGAAGCATTTCGTCTGTCGCCTGGTATGCGGCCACTTCCTCAATTAATGTCGTTATCTGGAGTATTCGTGCTTCTTCTCCGCTTGATGCTGGTTCTCGATGGTTCTCGGGAGGTGGTTGGCTGAGCACGTCCACGTGCGCCATTCTTTCTTCAGGTTTATGTATGATGTTGAAGTCGTACTCACTTAGTGTATTGGTCCACCGGATCATTTGTGGATTTTGTGTTTTCTGCTTGCAGATGTATAAGAGGGCCTGGCAATCTGTAACTAGAGTGAAATTTACATTTGCTATCATTGGGCGCAGCCTCGTTATTGCCCAAACCATTGCTAGTAGCTCCAGTTTGCTACTATAGTAGTGCTGCTCCACGCTACTAGTCCGCCGACTGATCGCGTACACTAGTTGCCACAGGCCTTGGTGATTCTTTTGCAGTAGCATCGCTCCCATTCCGTTTGCGCTTGCGTCGGTGTGCAATTCGGTTTCTTTATTTGGATCGAACGTTTGCAGCACTGGCTGCTTCATCAGGGCATCCTTCAGATCCTGGAAGGCATGTTGCTCCTTCTCGGTCCATTCGAACGATCCTCCTTGTTTCAATAGCTCGCATAGTGGCGCCGCCCGGTGTGCGAATTTCGTTACGAACCGGCGGAAGAATCCCGCCATCCCTAAGAACCTTCTGACTTCGGTTAAGTTGGTTGGCACCGGGTACTTAGCGATTGCTCTGGTTTTCGCCTCTCCGGGTCGAATCCCGTCACGTCCGATCTCAAGACCTAGATAAGTAACTTGTGAAAACAGAAAGCGACATTTATATAAATTCAGTGTGAGCCCAGCTCCCCTCAAGGCCTCGAGTACTAGTATCATTTTCGGCTTCATCTCGTTCCAATTCTTCGCCGGTATTAGAATGTCATCAAGGTAGTAAAGTACTACGCTGTCTCTCAGAGGTCCGAGTGCCTTGTACATGACCTTGGAAAAATATGCCGGGCCATTCATGAGGCCGAATATCATGCGTGTGAACTGTACGGTTTCGTCAGGTGTGATTATGGCCGTTTTCGAGCGTGCCTCCTTGGTTAGTGGAATCTGTAAATATCCGTGCGCTAGGTCGAGCACTGTGAATACTGTTGCTCCACGGATTTGCGCAAGGTGGTCGTCGACGTGGGGCAGCGAAAAGTGCACCCGCTTTGTCTGCATATTTAGTTTCCGAAAGTCCACCACCAATCGGGCTTCGCCATTTTTCTTTTTCACTAGTAGTACCGGGCTCGCGTAAGGTGATTCGGTTTCTTCTACGATGCCCGCTTTTCTCCATTCGCTGATGATTCTTCGCATGTCGTCTCGCTCTTGTAGTGTCGCGTGGTATGGTTTTGCCTGTACCGGCTTGCTCCCGGGCAGCTCGATTATGTCCATCTTGATTCCGTTGGCTCTTCCTAGTTCTTGCAGCGAGAGCGCCACGCAGTCCCGGTATTCGTTCAATAAGTGCAACAGATCGTCCTTGGTTTCTTTTCCCTGATTCGCTCCTATTTCGAGTTGTGCTCTTTCGATACGTGGGCACGCTGTTCTTTTTGGTGTTGTCCATAGTTCCTCGATAGTTCCGTTAGGTATGTATCGCGTGGGTTTTATTGTTTCCGTATGTCGTCCTGTGTTTGCGATCGGTATCGTTGCGGCTGACCGTCGTAGCTCAGTTCAATACAGTTGATTGACTGCGCCTGTATTGTTACCTTTTTGTCGTCCATCTCTATGGTTGATCCGCGTTGCTCCTCCGTTGAGACTTGGAATAAATATTTCGTTTCATCAGTGGTGAACAGCAGTTCGTTGTCTCTTTTGGTGAAATTGACCCATGGTTTCTCGGTATACGTGCGTCCGATGATGATGTCGTATATCTGTGCGTCGTCGGCAACAATGCACAACGGCAAGTTCGGCACCATCACCCCGTCGATGCTAACGTCCGTGTTCGTTTGACCTCTTGACACCTGTATCACCGGATCGGCTCCCCATCCTCGGAGTTCGGTGACCGTTGGTTCATACGTGAATCGTTCTCTGATCACAGCCGACGCCCGAATTGTGCACACGGCGCTTCCCATGTCTATCATTGCCTTGAGTGGTCGGTCATTGGCGTAGATAGTTTTCACGTATTTATTTATATCGTTGTTTTCCTCAGTCTTAATCTGGTGTATGGGTCTCGTGGTGTGTTGAAAATCCTTCCGACACTCGTTACCTCGGTGACCCGTCTCGTTACATTTTCGACAACGTAGTTCTCTTCTCGGTTCGGGACATTCTCGTGCCAAATGACCGGTTTGATTGCAATTGTAGCATTTCCAACGGTCGTCGATGCTCCTATTTGGCCGATTAGTGTTCTCGCGTCTTATCATCTGATCGATTCTTGGTTCGATGGTGTTGGTATTTGTCCTTGCCGGTGCTCGTTCGCTATACGGCCCATTTTCTCGCCTTCCTTGTGGAAAGTTTTTCTCGCGAACATGTCGTGACTTCACAGATTCCACCAGAGCGGCATAAAATTCTCCCATGGTCCTGTGTGGTATCGCAGCGAGGCCCACTCCGTCGTGTGGATGTCGTAGTCCCTCGAGGATTTCTTGTTTCACATTTTTCGTAGTCATCTGCAGATCCGTGCATAATCCCAATTTCGCGTGAAAGTAATCTTGGACCGTTTCCATTGGTCCCTGTTGGCGCCTCGTCATAATTTTCCAACGGTCGCCGTATGTGTCCGATGACGCGTACATTTCGGTGAATTTTTCTTGGAAGTCCGCCCAAGTAACGATTCCAGCTGCTTCAAATCGCAGCTATTGTTTCGCCGGTCCGATTAATTTCATTTTGGCGATCTCCAGTTGGTAGTGGTCACTCCATCGTTGGGTTCTCGCCATCTGTGCGATTCCGCGAAGCCATTCTTTTGGTGATAACGCGTCGTCTCGGTCCGAAAATGTTTCTAAATTTTTAATTAAATCGGGTGTCACATGATACATGCCATAATTGTCGTACCGGTTGTCGGTAATTTGTCGACGGTCGGGTTCTTCATCGCCTGGCGCTGCACGTTGCGCCCGTCGCGGAGTTTCGTGGTCGTGGCGGAAGTATGGTCTGTCTTCGCCGTGAATCGCATCTCTTACGTTTTGTAAGTGTCTCGGCAAACCATACTCTCTCTCCTCGCCATCGTAGTCGTCCCGCCATTGGACGTGTCGCGGCACTTCGCGTACGTATCGTGCGCTCGGTCCTTCGTAGTCGCGGTTTGTCGAATAATGTCGCGGCGTCTGACGGGGTTGTGTGTACTCGCCGTAGTGTCCTTCCGTTACTATATCGCGTTCGCACGTATAGCGCACATAACGCGGTGTGTCGTTCTCGATGACGTTGTCGCGTCGATTACTATTTTTATTGTCTCTTACTTCGCGATAATAATACTGTCTGCTTTCGTTTCTTGACTCTGGCCACAATGCCAACCTGTCAAAATTTTCGCGCACTCTGTCTATTTTTCCCGGTTCAGTTTTTCCCGTCGTTCGCCACTCGCGTTCCCTTGCTTCGGTATTTTGTCCGCGGGCGTATTCACGTTCATAATATATCGGCCTATTTTCGCTATATTCTATTCGCGCGCGTTCTCTTTTATTTCCTCCCTCTCTCTCGAATTCCCGTCGCGTCTCGCACTCCACGTACATCGATTGTTCGTTCGGGACGTCGCGCCATGCACGCGTCTCTCTCGGTTTGCCCGCGTTCGCGTGATTGTGTTGTCGCGTCGTGTCGCTCCCGGGCTCGTCGACGGCGCGCACTACCGGCCTTCCACTCGAGGGGTCTCGAACCCCACCTAACGCGTTTTCTAATAGTCCTTCTGCGTGAGGAGGCGGGGCCTGCCACAGTCCGCCTCTCTCTATTTCGCATCGTTTGTCATGGTTGATTGGTGTGCTACTTACTCGAGTCTCCAGGCGTTCTTGTTCCTTGTTCCGCACGACCGTCGTTGAGCGCTCGCAACTGCGAGTTGTCTCTCGCTGTTGGGCGGTCCCCGCTCTGCACTTCCTTCACCGTGTTGTCGCCTTCTTCGGATGTCTCGCCTTCGGATTGGCTCCCAGACGGTAGCGTTCGATACTCCTCCATGTTTTGCTGCTGGAATTTGTCGAACTCTTCCACGTTCGCCATGCTGTGTCTTCGTCGCACCGTTTTCTCGCTCACGCGGCTTTCGTTTTCGACTTGACGACAGCGTGTTTGTTGTTTTTCGTGACCGTTGCCTGATCTCACGACCTCGCTGTTCGCGAGTGTCACCTTCACACTTTGTAACGGTCTTTTCTTACGTCTTTTATTATATTTCACTTATACTTTGCTGTGTCTTGCACTTTTATATTTAATGTGTCTTTTCACTTTTGTTTTTAGCGTGTCTTTTGCACTTGTATTATTTTTAACGTGTCTTTTCACTTTTATTTTTATCACTTATACTTTTCACACTTCCCTTACGCGACGCTAATTTCGCGATACTCTCTCTCTTGTGTCAAGCGTTCGAATCCCACTTCTGATTATGTCGTAATTGCAGAATTCAATATAATCGTTTGAGGGCTCGTTTGGTTCCGAACGCAATGATAACAAGAGTGGGAGATGGTTATAATCTGTATGTTAGTATTTATTTATTCGCGCACACAGCGCTTACAATGTATTTGCAGGGTTACTGAAACAAAACTTTATTCAAAACGCGCACACAGCGCTTACAATTGTCCGACGTTCGCACACAGCGGGATTCGGTTATCAAAATCGTTTAACACAATACGTTACTTAAGAGGCTAAGTCCCGGACTTAGTTTGCACATGTGGTCGCGTGTTTTACGCGGTCTTTCTTATTCGGGTTGACACCTGGACTGTCTTCACGAGCGGTTGCTACCCGACTGCCGACTCCGCGTTCAGCGTTCGTCTTCTCGGTCGTCGCAAGCGTGGGCTCGCGCATGCGCTCCTTGCTTGGCTCCCGCGTCTGGGTTCGAGGCTCCCGGCGTCTGGGTTCGAGGTTCTCAACACCTGTTTCATTTGCACTAAGTGTCATAAAAGCAGTTGGAGCTCCAAATTGTCTAATCATTGCGAAAAGGTATTTTTTTCGATCTGCCCAATACCGAGCAGAATTTGGTGTGCTACAAAGAAAAGCGAGATTAGTTTTGATACAACTATTAATGTAATCTTCAGACTGTATATCTTCTTTGGTAATTTTAGTATTATGTCCAACGTGTTTAAAAGCAACGCTAACAGAACTGCTGATTCGCTGCCTCATGATTTTAGCAGCCACATACAAAAGATGCTGCGGATCAGTAGCATGGCGATCTGTACGCCTAAGTAAGTTCACTGGTAGTTTGCATAAATGAAGTAACGTTACATTCATCTTTATAAGTTCGAAATTGTCCACCGTAGATAGTTGGAAATGAAAGCTCTTCAGCATATTCATCAAACAAAATACTACGTGGAACGGTCTTTTCGCCCGGTGCGATGTGCAACATTTTATCTTCTACCCACGTAAGAGTTTGTTGTTGAGCTGTGAGATTATCTTCCATAGGAACATGTTCACTAATATCATCTATTGCAAGTTCTGCACCAGCTTGATAACTATTTAGAAGTACTTCGTTTATCGTGATCTTTTCGTGAACATAAAGCGGTGTTTTCACTAAATAGGTTAACCATTGCTTTAAGGATTCTTTATTAATAAGTCCATGAACATAACTAGTTTTGTGGATTAATTTCTTCTTAATGTGCACATAAAAACAGTGATCATCTTGAATATTTCTTGGTAATTGGTTCACCATTGTATTTACTTCGACAGGAACATTGATAATTGTCCGTAAATGCCATATTGACCGTTCACATGCCTAAGTCTTCTTATTTGCATGAAAGGAATTCTCGGAGAAACAAGCCGCTGCTCAATAAGATTCAATTTGGGCAAATCAGGTGGAATTATCGGAAATGCAAAACCATTGTATGTTGATAGTAGTGGAATTTTTCCTTTATCCATAGCCTTCTTACACGTAGAGCATACTTTAACAGCAGCACCGCATACGAAATTCTGAAAAAATAGCATATTTGTAATAAAAAAATAGTGAATAAATAATGTTGCATATTGGTAATATATAATAAAACGAATAATAATAATTCAATTACCGTCAATATAACTTGTAGAATATCATCATGTACGTGAGTAGTGTTTTTCAAGTCCTTTTCCCACCAAAGTCTATCGCAAACAGCACACGAATGGCCAAAAGTTCCGCAGTGTTCCGCAACGAAACAAGTTTTTAATTAAAGTTTGTACTGTTATGTAACAAAATTAGTAAAAATCAGCTGCAGCTAGCTGCAACTTTGTTTTTAGTGCACATTTGTATATAAAAAATTACAAATTCACATTAACCACTTGTTGCACGTTTTTTCAAATGAATATAATTTTGTGAAAATTGTTACTCGGGGGTTTTTGAGGTCGCTGAATACGAGGCCGGTGTCAAAAAAACAACATTCAAAATGGCGGATCCAATACGGCGGACGCAATTTTTGTAATCGGCCGGATTCGCTTGAAACTTGTTATTTGGGGGTTTTCGAGGTCGCTGAATACGAATCCTGTGTGAAAAAAACAAAATTCAAAATAGCGGATCCAATATGGCGGACGCAATTTTCGTAATCAGCCGGATTCGCTTGAAACTTGTTATTTGGGGGTTTTCGAGGTCGCTGAATACAAATCCGGTGTGAAACAAACAAAATTCAAAATAGTGGATCCAATATGGTGGACGCAATTTTCGAAATCAACCGGATTTGCTTGAAACTTGTTACTCGGGGGGTTTTGAGGTCACTGAACATGAATCCGATGTAAAAAAGACAAAATTCAAAATGGCAGATCAAAAATAGCGATTATAAAAATTTATTAACTTTTTATAAATCTGTAAGTAAATTATATATTTGATAAAAAGTAATAAAACATCTACTTTTACATCTATAATTGTATAGATTAAAATCACTTTTGAAAGACTTGTTTTGTACTATTTACAAGTTACATTTCCTTTTTTTATTGAAGTGAATGTACTTCAGTTACATGCAAGTAAATTTTTCTTTGAAGCACATATTTCTTAAAATTATTTTCTGAAACAAAATAGATTTTGTGAAATAAAATTAACATGTTCAAACAGTTAATTTATAATTGATTTATTTTAAGTACACATTTTTTAAGATTACTGTATAATAATTTGATTTACAGTTTTAAAATAAATGTATTTGGATTACAGAGTAATGATTTTCTTGTTTAAAAGAAATATTTTGTACATATTTCAGATAAGTAATTACATTTTTAATCATTTATAAAAATATTGAAAAATGTATAATTTAAATATATGAGAAAGTGTAATAAGGAACGCGATTTTTTAAATACGATTTTTTAAATAACATATTTATTTGAGAAATACAGTACAAAGCCAAATTCAAAAAATAAATTTATAATAACAAGAATATTGTTCTAATATTAACATAAAAATTAGTCTTCATCATCAGTCGAATTGTCTGTATAAAAATCTGAAGAATCTGACGACATCGAAAAAGAAGAGATAGAATCATCAGTAGACGCATAAACAGTTGGTGAAGTAAGCAAAGCAATTGTTTCCGGAAATAAGGATTTTAATTTCTTATGTGGCAATTTCTTTAAGCTTGATATATACGGATCTGATGCCACTAGCAAGCGCAAGAAAAGATCTTCCATCGATTTGTTCTGCTGCATTTTCGTGCAAAATCTTCACGGTATCTTTTAATATATTTATTACAAGACTCCTGTGCATCTTCAGACATTTGTCCGATTGGCAATAAAGCAGATTGTATTATTTCAGAGCCGTGAATTAAAAGTTTGTGAACAGAAGTAGGCATGTAGAACCAGGGATATAAGTCGACGAATTTTCGAGCTGTTTCTATTGTGTATTCTTGGAAATGTGGTACATTAATTTCATGACCACTTGAAATAGCTTGTAAAATAACATGGAACCTTTTAATAACATCTTCGTCAACGCCCGTTATAGTAGCGGAAATTGATGCATTTTCGAAAAATCGTCGAGCAGTGTTCCCACCATTCGTACTACCATATCCAGGCTTTGGTTGATCCACAATAAGTCCTAACTGTTGGCGAAAATCTTTTTGAATATTTTTTTTTCTATTTTCTGTCGCTTTCTTATCTTCACTTGTTCGCGCTTGCCATTTTTTAATATCCAATTTATACGAAACATGCAAACAACATTCAAATTATTGAATCCACATATGTAATGTAGATAAGCCAACAGTTAAATTATCTCTATTAATTTCTTTTTTCAAAAGTACATCGATCTTATTGAAATCTTTACTAGTAGCATTACATAAATACCAACGTTGAGTAGAAGCAGTTGCAGTAATTGCGTTACAAACTTTACCATCAATCATAGTTAAAGCAAGTTCGTAAGTAACAATGATCTCTTTTCCATTTATTACAGTTTTAAAAGGCATAAGTTTGTTGTTTTAAAGGCACAAGTCCGCTTGTTCTTTTATATACTCTGTTTGTTTAACAGTGGCCTTAGTAGTTTCATGCAAAAGTTCAATTTTTATTGGTCTACAAAAGCGTGGTGATGATGGTCTCGGATTTTTCCATACAATGATTTTTGCAGATGTATTTTTATCGATCGATATTAGTTGCACTGGAACAAGCGAAGTGAAAAAGATACTAGCATCTGATTTACTTCCATCATCATCACTAAATTTTTGCTGGTACATACTTTGGCCAGAACTGCCATCACAACCCCACTTACAAATAAAATAAAAATTAGAAAGTTGTTCATCCGGCAAACTTTTTACGACATCCATTTGAGTCGTCAACAGTCGGCTGATTGTATGGTCTAATAAAGCTTGTAGTTTAACTTCTGCATTGGTTTCACATACTAGTATACTAATACTACCTTTTTCAGGATAACATTTACACTTAGCTTTCTGTACTAATTTATAAGATGGATATATCATAACATACATTTCTTTTTTTTACTTATACTCCTTCATCCCTGGTATTGACTTCGCGATAGTTTTTGCTCGATTACAAGTGAAACAGCTTCATCAGCAGAAAAAGTGACTTCAGGAATAAACTCCAAAGATTTTCTATACTTTCGAGCTTTAGATGGACTACTCGAAGTTATATCTTCAACAATTTTAGCAGCTTCCACGTTTCCTTCGATTCGTAAATTCATCTGTGTTGCGTAGGAGAGCTTCAGTACTTGATCCCGATCGAATGTCTTCGGTTCACCTTCGCTTCGTTCTTTCACTGGATTGTGCAAATTGCTGTTTTGGGCGACCCATATGTGTTTCATCTGACGTGGTTTGTGGTGGTGATCCATCTTCTTTCTTTTCATCGAAATAAACGATGCCATTTAGCCATTGCTGATTCTTCTCCAGAAATGTCTGTTCCATCCGCCAAACTTCATGCCACTTTGCTTTTAATTTATGTAATAGTATACGAACGACAGATTTCGCATTGTCTGATAACGTAAAAGATCGCTGTAATTTTGTAGACAAATTATTTTCAATTTTTTCAAAAGCTATTGTAGCACTGTCATTTAAGTTGTCTTTCAGTAATCTAAAAATTTCTTCCCTTGACAAACCAGAAATTTGTTTGGTACTGTCAGCACCTGAAACAAAAAAGAAAGTTTTAAATTTATAATGCGTTGAAGTGAAAGCAAAAACTTTTGCTAAAAATTTATATAAACTATAGTTTACAATAATTTTGTGAATAAAAGTTTACAAAACATGACTTTTTTTGTATGTTAACTGAAACGTTTACACGTTATTTTTTACTTGTAATCTTTAAGCATTGTGTAAATATGAATGAAAGAAATAATAACAATATACATTTATTATTGACAGAATAGCGCTTCGTTATCAGGATGGTTTTAATCAGAATAGGACATAATACTTGTAGCAAAAGGAAACTTTATTATAGTCGACAGACTAGACTTGTGCCGTTCAGGCTTATACAGCAGGAATGGTGAAGCGGACTCTCATCGAGAGAGAACATAAACATATAACTGCACCTAGCTAGGCAAACTTACTAGAGCGATCATTCTGACATACAGCGCAGGCGCACTGAGTCATAACACAAAGACATTGTAATATATTGCCTATTTATCACTCCGCCTCAATATAACACAAAATGTCGTACCTGCATAAACATTTAAAACAAAACAAAAATATCTATTTTTCTTATTTACATTTCCGTTATACCAAGAGATTCACGCAATTTTACAAAGAGCTCACCAGTCAAACCTTTCGTAAAGATATCCGCAACTTGTTCTTTGGACGGAACATACTTTACATCAATTACTTTATTAGCAAACAGTTCTCTAATAAAATTATACTTTATGTCTATATGTTTGAGTCTACGATGTTTCCATTTGTCAAGCAAATGAATGCAAGATTGATTGTCTTCAAAAATCACGGTGGGACCATCAAACATTACACCAAAGTCACGCAATAAATTTTGCAGCCAAACCAGCTCTGTTGCAGCACTCGCCAGTGCCACGTACTCCGCCTCTGTAGAAGACAGGGCTACAGTGGATTGTTTACGCGTTGCCCATAACACTGTAGCATTGTATACCCGAAATAGGAACCCTGACGTCGATTTTCGATCTGCATCTCCTGCCCAGTCCGCGTCAGCATATCCCATCAGTGCTGCGTCGTTTCCGCTTGTAGACCGTTGATAGAAGAGGCCATAGTTGAGCGTGCCTCTTATGTAACGTAAAATTCGTTTCAAACCATTCCAGTGCAGATCAGTGGCATTACTCTGAAAACGACTGAAGTAATTCACTGATGCACTCAAGTCCGGCCTTGTTGTCAGCATCAGGTACATGAGGCATCCGATGAGCTCCCGATATGGTTTCTTCTCGATGATGCACTCCAAATTTTCCTTGTTCAGGTTGTCCTGCTCCTTCCACGGGTTGACCTCCATCGGTGTCTTCGCTGCTTTACATTCGTCCATTTTAAAACGAGATAACAGATTCTTCATATAAGCTGTTTGACTTAAGAACATTCCAGTTTTTGTTCTTTCTAATTTAATACCCAGAAAATTATGCAATTTTCCCAGGTCTTTCATGGAGAACTCGTTCATCAGGTAGGCCTTTAATTTACGTAAATCCTTTTTATTATCGCCAGCAATGATAATGTCATCCACATACAGCAGCAGGTAGATCTTGGAATTTCCATTCGTACTGTATGATATTGAGTATGAGTACATTATATCCGGCTCGAAGGACCAAAAAATGTTATGATAATGAGTGTGAGACTGAGTTTGAGTTTGAAATTATTTTTAATCTGTCGACAGGTAGCAAGTCGATACATTCACACGTAGCATGTCAAGTGACAGATGCGAATAGTAAGATTAAGGATCCTGGTGACAAGTATAAATAATTAAAAGCACTCAGTAATGAACAATAATAAATTCAATGTTTATTTAAATTATATAACAGTGATTGCATAAAAAATACCTGGTGATTATAACAAATATATACTGTGATTTGTCTGGCCTGCGTGTTGATGTACTGTTGGTGAGTAGGTTCTCAGGCCTCTGAGTTGACTTGTTGATTCCGTGTGGTTGATCCTGGTGATACAGTCTGGTTGTAGAGCTCGAGTAAAGCCACACGGCAGGCTGGTGAGTGTCCGGACGCCGATGATCGGTGCGAGGCAGAATGGCGTCTCTGCTGCCAACGAGCGAACCACGCCGTTGACGGTTATGTGAGTGCTGCACTAGTCCTGTTGAGTTGCTGTGATTCACACTGACACTGAATTTACACACGGGTGATTTGATCAAGAATGTACTACACAATAATAATGAATGCGCACAAAAGTGATTGGAACGAATGAATATCTCTGTGAGTTTACGCGGGAACGTGTACTGCGAGCGACTCGAGTGAGAACAATGGCCACATCCGTCGACCACGCGGCAGAGTATCAAGAAGACGGACGTGCGTCACAGCTTTCTTGTGATTTGCTGTCAGCGATGGAAGGCGAGACTTATGAGTGGTCTTGCCGATGGGGCCACGCTAACAGCGTTGGCCGCTTGAGTGAGCTTCGATCGAGGATGTGAGCAGATGGACAATATGCATGAGTGCGCGGTCGATAAATCGATATAGCATACCTGCGAGCTATACCATATGACGCGAGGCGTCAGATGATTGTGACTGTAGCGTGTGCATGAGTTGAGTGTGTACTTGGTAAGCGTGAAAACTGAACATTCCGCCCGCCATCAGCAACGGTGTTGATGATTAAATGTGATCTGTTCTTCATTCAGTTTGAGCTGGTAGGATGGCGAGCTTGGTGATTGGTCGAACGAGTGTTGTTGTTGCAGTTTTAAGTGACACTACCCTGGTCAGTCCATCCTTT
The DNA here is from genome assembly GCA_963942595.1 of Cylloceria caligata. Classification (NCBI taxonomy): domain Eukaryota; kingdom Metazoa; phylum Arthropoda; class Insecta; order Hymenoptera; family Ichneumonidae; genus Cylloceria; species Cylloceria caligata. The sequence continues at coordinate 24,935,427 of OZ012710.1, forward strand.
CCTGGATGGAGTTGAGTGACTCTGGCGAGAGGCCATTTTGATGGTGGAGACCTCTCATCAGTGATCAGTACTAATGAACCGACCTTGATGGTGTTCGTTGGATGATGCCATTTCGATGTAGACAGTTGGCGCTGGAGATATTGAGTTGACCATTTGGACCAAAAATATTGAAGCCTTTGTTGTATTAGTTGCCATCGTGATAGTCTAGTAACGTTCAGATCTGTGAGTGATGGCTCTGGTATGGCTGTGAGCGGCTCTCCGATGAGAAAGTGAGCTGGTGTGAGTGCTGAAGTATCTTCAGGGTCTTCTGTGAGTGGTTCCAATGGTCGTGAGTTGAGCGTTGCTTCGATCTGGATGAGCAACGTAGTTAATTCCTCGAACGTGAGTGCGATGTCTCCTACTGTTCGGTTCAGGTGATATTTTACTGATTTGACTGCTGCTTCCCATTTTCCTCCCATATGTGGAGCTGCTGGTGGGTTGAACTTCCATGTAGTTCCATCACTGGTGAGTGAGCAATGCAGTGAGAGTGATTCTGTTGTACCTTGAGTGAAGAGCTTGGTGAGTATGGCATCTGCTCCTATGAAGTTTGTGCCGCAATCACTATAGAGAGTGTTGCAGATGCCTCTGCGTCCAGTGAACCGTCTGAATGCAGCAATGAATGAGTCAGTTGAGTAGTCACTCACGGCCTCCAGATGCAAGGCCGAGGTGACGAAGCACACGAAAATGCACAGCCACCCTTTATGTTGTTTGGCGCCTCTACCTTTCCAGGTTTTGATGGTCAGCGGACCAGCGTAGTCCACACCTGAGTAGAAGAATGGTCGTGCTGGGGTGACTCTCTTGGTTGGTAATTGACCCATGAGTTGTTGTGCTCTGACGCCACGTTGTCGAGCACATTTTATGCAGCTGAGTATCTGCGACCGTACAGGAGCTCTACCACCAATAATCCAGTACGATTGCCTTGTGTAGTTCAGGGTGAGTTGCGTGCCTCCATGCATGGTTTTGTGATGTGCATCTGCTATGATGAGTGTGGTGAAGTGAGAATGTCGTGGGAGTATTGCTGGGTGAATTGCCTCAAGTTCCAGTTGTGAGTTGGTCAATCTTCCTCCAACCCGAATGATGCCTTGAGTGTCGATATAGGCAGTCAGGCGATTGAAGGGATGAGCTGTTGGTAGTTGAGCTATGGTGATCAATTTGAGCTCTGTTGAGAAATATGCTGCTTGAGTTGCTTTGATCCAAAATACTCTTGCTCTCTCAATATCTTGTGGCGAGAGAGGGTTAAAGAGCGTTGAGTTTGGCAATTTCTTGATGAGTTGACTTACTCGAAAGCATATTGCGGTTACTCTGAGTAGTCTAGTGAGAGAAGAGTGTCTGTATATCATCTCCCAATGATATACGTCCTGATTTATTGCCACTGTGAATGCGACCCCCGGTCGCTCCTCCTGATGAGTCTGTGAGTCTTGTTGATAGTGTTGAGTTGGCCATGAACATTGATCGCCTGTGAGCCACTGTGGTCCTGTCCACCACAGGAGGTGCTTCTGGAGCTGGGAGATACTGATGCCCCTTGAAGCACAATCGGCTGGATTGTCTTTGCCGGGAACAAATTTCCATACGCTGTTTGGAGTTAGTTCTTGAATTGCTGACACTCGGTTCCTGACAAAGTCCTTCCACCGTGATGGGTGTGAGTTAATCCAGGTGAGCGTTACTGAGGAATCAGTCCACAGGAACGTTTGAGTGTTGGTGAGTTCCAAGGTTGTTTGCACGTACTTCATGAGCTTTGCTAAGATCAGTGCTGCTGTGAGCTCGAGTCGAGGGATGGAGAGTCGCTTGAGTGGTGTTACTTTTGATTTCGCGCAGATGAGTGTAACCTTGGTTTCTTCTCCTGGAGTTGTTGTTTTGATATAGATAGCAGCCGCCATTGCTATTTGAGATGCGTCGGAGAATCCGTGCAACTCCACAAGTGTTGAGCTTGTGAGTTGAATCCATCGTGGAATTGAGATTTCATCGACTTGAGTGAGCTCTTGTCTGAGCAACGTCCACTTGGTGTGTATCTGATCTGAAACTTGATCGTCCCAGCTGAGTTTCTCCAGCCATAATTCTTGTAATAATGATTTGGCCTTGATGATGAATGGTGAGAGAAACCCGAGTGGATCGTAGAGTTGTGCTGTTTCAGACAAGATGATTCTCTTTGTGAGCTTGGAACTTGAGCATGGAGGCTTTGCGTGGAACTTGAATACGTCTTCACGAGGTATCCATGACAGGCCGAGTAACTTGGTACTGCTATCTTCGAATGAGTGTGAGTTTGATGGTGAGTGGTGGTCGATATGCTCGATGAATTGCTCGATGTTGCTGTGCCATTTTGCTAGAGGCAACCCGCCCGCCATGCAGAGCTGGGTGACTTGATTTGAGATTTCGATGAGTGTGTCAAGCTGATCAGCTCCTCCAAATATGTCATCAACATATCTGCCTTTCATGAGTGGTTCAATTGCGAGCGGGAAGCGATGACCTTCGTCTTCAACTAGTTGAAGCAATGATCTGATTGCTAAGAATGGTGCTGAGCGAGTTCCATACGTCACTGTTGTTAGGTGATATGGCACCATATTGAGTTGGTCATCTCGCCATATGATTCGTTGCAAATCCCAATCGTCCGGGTGGACTTTGATCTGTCTGTACATCTTTGTGATGTCTGTTGAAAAGATGAGTTTGTGCTGTCGGATCCATAAGAGCACGTCTGAGATGTCACGTTGACATTTTGCTCCAACATGCTGGATGTCGTTGAGTGATACTTGCGACGTCGTTGGGCTGGATCCGTTGAAGACAACTCTCAACTTTGTTGTGATTCGATCTTCTTTCAGTACACCATGATGAGGAAGATAATATGGAGGATGAGCGTAAGTGTGTTCTGACAATTGATCTTCCGAGACCCTCAACCCTCCTGATGCTACTGCATCATGTGCCAAGGTCGTCTCGGTTTCACAATAGTCATGAACAGATTCGCTCATTTGAGTTGACTGGTGGTAGGATGGTACACGTATCATGTGACCACACTCTTCATACTCTTTCATGAATGAGTTGTATAAATTGGTGTATGAATTATTTGTTGAGAGTTTCTTCATGAGTCGTTGTAGACATCGCTGAGCAGTGAGTTTTGAGTCTCCTAGACTCGATGGTGATGATTTGAGCGGGATTCGCACGATGTACCGTCCTTCTTCGTCTCGAGTGTGAGTCGTTTGAAAATGCTTTTCACACGCTTCTTCGTCTGGGGTGAGCTTGTGATCTATTGTCGATGGTGTTTCTTCTTGAACCCAGAACTGCGTGAGAAGATCTTGAATTTCCTTGTTTGATGATTCTACTGTGATGTGGTATGAGTTGCTTGGTGTTGAATAATTCTCTGGGACTGGACCAAGAATAATCCACCCAAAGATTGTTGATTGTGCAATCGGTAAGAAGTCCGAGTGTTTCTTGATGCCAGGCTGGATGATAAGCCCGTATGAATCAGCCCCGACGATGATATCTACTTGCCGTGGTGTTAAGAAGTCAGGGTCTGCCAATTGCAGTGATGAAATGTGTGGCCACTGCTGTGGTTGAGTGTGGACTGAAGGCAATGTACTCGTCAATTTATTGAGTATTTGAGCTGCGATGGTAACACCACATGATGAATGAATTGATCGTAATGTTAATGTGGTGGTACCTCTGGTTTGTGTTGATCTCGTGTTTCCAATGCCAATGACTGGAATTGATGAGTGTTGACGAGTAAGCCCATGATCCGATACAAGTTGTTCTGAGACGAAGGTGAGCTCTGATCCTGGATCAATGAGTAATCTGACTTGGTGAGTGCCGAAAGATGTGATGAGTAATGCTTGACACGTTGCTAGTAGAACTGCTGTTCTACCGTGTGAGTTGATGAGTTGGCAAAATGGCACGTCAATTTCTCATTGACGTGAGCTGGTGCTTGGATGAGCTGTGGCAGGTGTAGCTGAGGTGCTTGGTTGATTTGACTTTGGTGTGGTTCTTGCGGTGGATGGCAAATGAATCATCGTGTGGTGTTTGGCACCGCACGTCTTGCAGTTGATGGTTGATTGGCACGAGTGGAGGTTGTGATGACCAAAGCAGTTGAAACACAGTCGGTGTTCAGTCACAACTTTGTGGCGATCTGCAGGTTGTAGCTCTCTGAATTTAGCACAGCTCACTATGTAATGCGAACCACCACAGTGATCGCATGGATATTGGTGTGTCCTCGATTGAGTGGACGCATGGTGAGCCGGTCTTGCTGGCAGAAGTGCAGATTTTGTTCAGTGCTTCGAGATGTTGCTGGCTCTGTCAGCCGATTGATCAGGGTTGATAGGGATGACTTCTAAAGCCCTCGCTCTGGATTCGATGAATCCCATCAAATCTTCAAACGAGGTTGGCTGCTTGTGCGCACTCCATTTGTATTCCCATGCTTCACGCATGGATGTATCGAGGCGTTGAGCGACTACGAAAATTAACACATAATTCCACGATTCTGTATCAATTCCGAGAACGTTGAGTGCGTTGATTATTTCCTTCGTTGAGCTAACTAATGTGTTGAGTGCGGCTGCAGATTTTGCCACTGGTCGAGTGTTACTAAGGAGTTTCTCAATATAAGACAGGATGAGTCTTTCTTTGTTGTTGAATCTGTCCTTGATTATTTGCCATGATGAATTGAACGAATCATTGTTGATCGGCACATTGGAGATCAGTTGAGCGGCTGATCCTTTAAGGCTGATCTTTAAATAGTGTAGTTTCTCTACATCACTGATTTGGTCATTGTCGACCACCATTGAGGCAAACAAGTCTCTGAATGCCGGCCATTTTGTAAAATCACCGTCAAATTCCGGCAACGTTATTTTTGGCAATGTTGATCGGTGCTGACTTGGTTGACTCTGTTGATCAGTTCTGCTTGATATGGTCTCTTGAGTTGCTGCGATTGCCTTCTTTCGCAGGATGAGTGTGAGTGCCTTGAAGTAACTATCAAAGCCTGATTGGTACACCTTCTCTGTAACATACGGGTGAGTGAGAAAAGCACGTTTACATGTTTCTCCCATTTGATCATGCTCGTTACAAAAACAGTCCCAAGTGCGATTTTAAAATTTCTAACTGGCCGTTGAGTTCTTCGGAAACGCTGCCTGGTGAGTTTTGCAGGTGATCGTGTAGCTGGTTGATCATTGCTATCCTCGCATGCTGTGATGCGACCTTATACTCCATGAGGTTAGCTTGATTGGTGTTTGGTGATGGTGATCTGGTGCGTGGTCTCTGTACCGTGGGTGGTACATTGAGTGTCTCGGTAACGACTGTTGCTTCATCGATTGCTTCCACATCACCATCATGTGAGTCGCCTTCCTGCGAGGATTTGCTTTGGTCTGACTGCGCTTTCTTATCGTCAGCCATGATTTGAACTAGTTGAGCCTGTTGAATGGTTTACAAACAATGATTAGTGCACTTGGGTGAGTATTTTATTATCATTGAGCATTGTCTTGTATCGATGCATGCTGAGTTGTGCAATCTGTAGTGTAATGCATGTGTTGATTGGTGATTTATGTGAGTATCGAGGCATAAAATTATATACTTGACCAGGATCCGGCTCGAAGGACCAAAAAATGTATGATATTGAGTATGAGTACATTATATCCGGCTCGAAGGACCAAAAAATGTATGATATTGAGTATGAGTACATTATATCCGGCTCGAAGGACCAAAAAATGTTATGATAATGAGTGTGAGACTGAGTTTGAGTTTGAAATTATTTTTAATCTGTCGACAGGTAGCAAGTCGATACATTCACACGTAGCATGTCAAGTGACAGATGCGAATAGTAAGATTAAGGATCCTGGTGACAAGTATAAATAATTAAAAGCACTCAGTAATGAACAATAATAAATTCAATGTTTATTTAAATTATATAACAGTGATTGCATAAAAAATACCTGGTGATTATAACAAATATATACTGTGATTTGTCTGGCCTGCGTGTTGATGTACTGTTGGTGAGTAGGTTCTCAGGCCTCTGAGTTGACTTGTTGATTCCGTGTGGTTGATCCTGGTGATACAGTCTGGTTGTAGAGCTCGAGTAAAGCCACACGGCAGGCTGGTGAGTGTCCGGACGCCGATGATCGGTGCGAGGCAGAATGGCGTCTCTGCTGCCAACGAGCGAACCACGCCGTTGACGGTTATGTGAGTGCTGCACTAGTCCTGTTGAGTTGCTGTGATTCACACTGACACTGAATTTACACACGGGTGATTTGATCAAGAATGTACTACACAATAATAATGAATGCGCACAAAAGTGATTGGAACGAATGAATATCTCTGTGAGTTTACGCGGGAACGTGTACTGCGAGCGACTCGAGTGAGAACAATGGCCACATCCGTCGACCACGCGGCAGAGTATCAAGAAGACGGACGTGCGTCACAGCTTTCTTGTGATTTGCTGTCAGCGATGGAAGGCGAGACTTATGAGTGGTCTTGCCGATGGGGCCACGCTAACAGCGTTGGCCGCTTGAGTGAGCTTCGATCGAGGATGTGAGCAGATGGACAATATGCATGAGTGCGCGGTCGATAAATCGATATAGCATACCTGCGAGCTATACCATATGACGCGAGGCGTCAGATGATTGTGACTGTAGCGTGTGCATGAGTTGAGTGTGTACTTGGTAAGCGTGAAAACTGAACACGTACGGATGTACAAACACCTATCATTTTCAGATCTTCTAAATCCTAGACTTCTCACAAACTCATCAAATCTTGCGTTCCAGGCGCGTGGTGCCTGTTTTAGTCCATATAGAGACTTGTTCAATTTGCACACAAGATTGGAATTGTTGTTGATACCTTCTGGCTGCTTCATATAGATTTCTTCCTCGATGTGCCCATGAAGGAACGCGTTCTTGACGTCCATTTGACTCGCCAATAAACCTTCGTGATTAATAACAGATAGAAGAGTTCGAACCGTGGTTAAACGAGCTACTGGTGCATAGGTCTCTGAATAATCGAAACCTTTTTGTTGCGAACACCTTTTGACCACCAAACGTGCTTTATAACGCTCAATATCTCCGTTCTCGTCTCTTTTAATTTTAAATATCCATCTGTTATTGATCACTCTCTTTCCAGGCGGCAATTCCACAAGATCCCACGTTCCGTTTTCCAGTAATGAATCTATCTCATCATGTACAGCCTTCTTCCAGTGATCTTTGTCCTCTCGACTTTCTATTTTACTGAGATTTACAGGAATTTCATCAAGAAAGCTTTCCGCGCTGAGTGCCATAGCACAATAATCATCCAGATGTTTAGGCCTGCTTCTAACTCTGGAACTCCGTCGATAACCTGTGTTGCTGCCTTTTCCCTTCTGTTGAGTTGCTTCCGACTCTTCATCAGATTGGTCATCTGTTGATACTTCACTTTGATTTCCAGTATTGTCCCTGGTTTCTGGAACTCCTGCTCCTCCGCCTTGATCCCGCAACTTCTCATTATCTTCAGTTACCGCTTGACTCGGCAGACTTTTGTCATAGAAGTTGTCAGTTTCGAAACTAAATTTCGTTTCATTGAATACGACGTCTCTACCAAAGAGTAGCTTATTGTCCTCAGGACACCACAATCGATATCCATTCGGACAATATCCCATCATGTGACATTTCTTCGAGCGAGACTCGAATTTTCCTCCCACAATTTCCTTGGGGATATGTAGATAAACTATGCTTCCGAATACCCTCAGTTTCCGAAGATCTGGTCGCTCACCATACCATAATTCCGCCGGTACTTTATCTAGCAAGGCACATGTTGGACTACGGTTGATCAGGTATACAGCGGCCAGCACCGCTTCCGTCCAAAAACGTTTGTTTGTGTTTGAATTAAGTATCATACATCGAGCCTTTTCTATAATCGTCCGATTCATACGTTCTGCGACCCCATTTCGCTGTGGAGTATACCTGATTGTAAATTCATATTGTATACCGTTACTCTCGAAATATTCTCTTGTTTCGTTGGAGATATACTCACGGCCGTTATCGCATCTGAAACGACTCACCTTTTTATTAAAGTGCGCTTCAGCCATTGCCTTGAACATTTTAAAGTATCTGAGTACTTCATTTTTCAAACTCAAAGTGTAAGCTATTGTGAAATGCGTGAAGTCATCTATAAAGGTCAATACGTATTTCTTTCCGTCATATGAAGTAGTATCCATCGGTCCACAGAGATCGCTGTGAATTAACTGCAACGGACGTTTAGCTCTTACCCGATCCTGTTTATGGGGGAGCTTCGTCTGCTTGCCCTCAACACAATACTGACACAACATCGAAACTTTATCTTCTTTGTTGATCTTGATTCCATCAGTGATGTTCAAAACCTTCTTCAGCCCGTTGTTACTGATATGACCCAACCTCTTGTGCCATAGTTCCGCATCTTCTGACGCCGTACACACATTGGCACTTTCCATTTTTTCACAAAAATCAAGTTTATACAGTTTGTCTTTCCGATACGCAATTGCCACGACTGTATTTCCTTTTGCTACAAGTATTATGTCCTATTCTGATTAAAACCATCCTGATAACGAAGCGCTATTCTGTCAGGTTATGGGCCCAGATTGATTATAAATGTTTGGTCGGGCAAATAAGTGTGCAACCGCGAATCCTTGTGACGCGTCGTATCGAACGGGGTTCCTCTATCAGTCATGGCGGAACAGGACAGGTTTAAGGTCCCTTTGTTTGACGGGACGAACTTCGACAACTGGAAATTTCGCATGGAAACGTTATTAGAGGAACATGAACTACTCGAATACGTAAAAAAGGCGTATACGTCAATGGTCACCATTGAGGAAGCCGATAGTGCGGCAGTGCGGTCTGCAAAAGAGGAACAGTTGGAACAGTTCAAAAGGAATGATCGGAAGTGTAAATCGCAGATTGTGCAACGGATTGCGGACAGCCATCTTGAATACGTGAAAGATGAAGATACAGCGCATGGAATCTGGACAGTTTTGTCGAACACCTTTGAACGAAAAGGCATAGCTGGCCAACTCAGACTCAGAAAATTACTTCTAACTATGAAATATTCGACGTCGGAAACAATGGGAGGTCACTTCCTGAAATTTGATAGGTTGATACGAGAGTTGCGCTCTACAGGGGCGAAGCTAGAGGACACGGACGTGGTGTGCCATCTACTGTTAACTATGCCTACGAAATATGACGTAGTGGTAACAGCGATCGAGACGCTATCGACCGACAAGCTGACTCTTAGCTTTGTGAAAAATCGTCTACTCGACGAAGAGGCGAAGCGAAGCGGATCAGTAGAGGGAGCGCAGAACGATAGTAAATCGTCGACGGCGTTTGTGACTGCGGCAAATCACAGCAAGGCTAGTGGAAATAAACAACCGGCGTCAAATCGTTTCCCGTATAAGTGTTACAACTGTGGCCTGATTGGTCATAAAAGAACTGATTGCAAGAAGAAAACAAAGAAGAACAAAAACTCAGAGGTTGCAAACGTTGCAGCTGAAGCCAATACTGAAAGTGGTTCAAGCTACACTTTTTGTGCAGGAGAAGGAAACTTTGTCAAGAACTCCTACTGGTATTTGGATTCTGGTGCGACGGAACACATGGCGAATGAACACGTTCGTCTGAATAATGTAAAACCGTTGCCTAAACCATTAAAAATAAAAGTGGCAAAATCCGGTCAAATTCTAACGGCGAAGGAATTTGGCGAACTAAACGTACAGACCCTGGTGAATGGAGAAGTGAACTCAATCACGGTTAAAGAGGTTCTGTTGGTGCCGGGCTTGCAATGTAATCTCTTGTCAATCAGGAAGTTGGACATGAACAAATTTATTATAAATTTTGAAGACAGTAAGGGAGTGATTCGCAAAGGAAATACAGTCGTGGCAATTGCGTATCGGAAAGACAAACTGTATAAACTTGATTTTTGTGAAAAAATGGAAAGTGCCAATGTGTGTACGGCGTCAGAAGATGCGGAACTATGGCACAAGAGGTTGGGTCATATCAGTTACAACGGGCTGAAGAAGGTTTTGAACATCACTGATGGAATCAAGATCAACAAAGAAGATAAAGTTTCGATGTTGTGTCAGTATTGTGTTGAGGGCAAGCAGACGAAGCTTGTTAAACATGTAAAAATAATGCACTTACTTGCACATTTTGCAAAACGATCCACTTCACGATGATTGGCAAATTTTTGAATATTCTTTTACTTTGTGCGATCCAACACAACAGATGCTACTCCAAGAAAGATCACTTCGCCACTGCCTCGTAACACGTAACCAGAGTTGCATCAAGCATATCCCCTTGCCAGATGCGTGCCCTTTTCAGGCATGCGCAGTGCATGCGAAAGAATTTCCAGGCATGTATATAGCAATAAGGAACCCATATATTTTTTAACAAATAACTACCCTTATAAAAATTTAACGCAACTTGTGATAAATTAAGCAGTAATAAATTATTGAGCGACAGTAATTTATTATTAGTTGATTTATCATAGCCGGTATTAAATTTCTATAAAAATAACATCTCTCTTTCAAAATAAGGACTATATATACCTTTCAATAGTTGAACAAAGTACTTCACTGATGAACACGTGGATGCCAAACTGAATAGGCATGCGCAAAAAAGATACGTATCAGGCTACTCTGCTCGTAACTGCCACAGGCCCACAGGTAGGCCTATCGACTAGAGTGGGCCGAAAAAAAGAAAAGTTCTCGGATCACAATGCTATAGTGCGGAAAAGTTGCCTTTGTTAAATAGAAAATGAACGCAAAAAAAATTTTTAATATCGGACAATATTTGATCCTTGCGCATCGCGGTTGAAATTTCGAAAATTTAAACCTGTTTACCCATTTATCCGCACTTGAGAAAAATCACTTCTAAGACGTATATTTTGGTATATTTTGTCAATATATGATGTTTAAACAATAAATAATCATTTGCTATTGTCATAAAGTTCTCGCTGGAAGCGGGAAGTGGAGGGGGTGGAACGTAATTTCGCCCAAAAATACACTTTGACTAATTATTTCGTTAAGGAGCAAATGGAAAGAATATGGCGTGTATAATTAAATTGTGTTTTTTTTGCACGTAAAAGTTTATTTATTCTCATTTGGTATCAGTACAAATTGAGTTTTATGAGTAAATTGAGGCATAATATTTCTCGACAAAAGAGTGGACCGGATCACTCCGTCTCTGGCTTCAACGTCACAGACCCTCTTTGACGCTTCTGTTACAAGTTTAACACACCGCTCTACGGCTTGTGTGTGACAAGGAAAACGGCGCAAATCCCAATCTGGTACAGCACCGGACTCAATGAGTGCACCGATAAAGTCTGTGCTGACATTACGCAAGAGAGGTGGAAGATACAGCTTGCACGAATTCCAGTCAATTATTTCAAAATAATCTGTGGCAGCAAAATTGATAGTAGGTGGGAGGAAAGTGCGCACCATTTTTTCCGTGGAAGCAGATTGTTTTGCCTTTATAATGCGCTTCAGACCAAACTCTCTTATATGCTTCCTTTCGTCAAACACCATTGATATAAGCAAGTTTTCAGGATGGGCGAAGAACCCATTGCGCTGTATTACTGGATCGATTACTTGTAGTAGATTTTTAGGTAAGTACCGAGATAACTGTATTGCTTTAAAAACATGTTTTGGTCCATTGATGAAAGAACTTTCTTTTTTAATAGCAAACCAAACAGGCATATAGCACTTCAAAATGTATATAACTATTTGTTTCATTTCACGCGAAGGTTTCTGTGAGGATATATATAATTTGAGAATCCTATTTGCAGCCGTTAACCATCTAGAATTCGACAGAGGCCCAGGGTCAGAAACAGCAAGATCTGGTGGACAAAATCCCGTATAAACAGCTTGAGAAATATTTAAAAGATATTTTTGATCTTTACTGAGATCTGCTTCATCCAGAAGAGGAACATCGCATTTAATGCTTTTAAACTCACCAACTGGTAATTTTTCGCAACCATGAAGTGCCTTGCCAATGGGGCCGGAAAATGAGTTAGGTCCAGTAGTGACCCCATCTAAATATTCAAACAAATGTCTGAATGGCAATTCATTAAAATGCAAGAGACAGACAGCCCATTGCAGGGGTCTCCGAAGATGCAGTTCCAATCTCCGTATGATCCCTTTCCTGCAACCAGTATTTGTAGCTGTTACATCACATCCGACAACATTTAATTCATCTAAGGAGATGCCTCGTTCAGAGAAATATGAAACGATGCTTGAACTGATGTCTTCGGCTTTACTTGACGGGGGGGACACATGACCAATGTAATTTGATCCTGGCTCCTGAATTAGTGAAATGTGCTCCTCCTTCACGACTCTGCGAAAACGCTTTTCATACATTGTTTCGATCAGTAGCGTATCATCTTTTCGGCCATCAAAATATAAGCCACGAACAATAATATCACGGTCACATTGCAATTCGCTTCTTGTGTGAGCTCTTTCCCTTCGTATTTTATTTTTATCTACCACAAGTGACGTATCCGATTCAGTTATTATTCCTATATCCTGAAGAACGCTAGATGCAATTGCAGCTGCTGCTCTGTCAGACACACCATATCTGTCACAAGCTAATGCAGTAGCTTTTAGTTTCACCCTCATCTGCGAGGTTGACGGTAAATTAGATGTTGATGGAGCAAACGTTTTATCTGCACTTTTTGTTTCAGATGCGGTGATTTCCTCGTCGAGAACAATGTCGGTTGAATCGATGAGTGTTTGAAGTTTATTTTTAGATTCTGAAATGTTAGACGCACTGCGTTCAAGCTCTCGTTTCTTCCTGAGTAGTTTATTAGTAAGTTTTCGTGTTTCTTGGATATCTACTTGTCCAATTCTGCCAATTCTTTTATTTCTCTGGTCATACATAAATCTTAACTCCATTGAAGGTATCTTTCTTGATTTCTCGCAATCACAGATTATAGAAATTTGACATTTACAACTATCGATTTTCTTTCCACAGACACACGTAAAAGTCATGAGGCATTTGCAAGCTGCAACATCGAAGAGTTTAGCAGCTTCCTGTTGGAATTTCTTCAGTTTGTTCTGATAACTTTGTTTATCCTTATCCCTGTTGTATGACTTTCTTAGATTTTGATACGTATTATAATATGTATTAATCATTTGCACGATTCTTAATTGACCGACTGTAGGAATAGAGGCTATATCAAACGAGCCTTTGATTTTTATTTCCTACCAAATCTGCTACAATAGAAAAGTTAACAGTCGTGTAGTTGGCTTCCAAAGCCAACTTATATCTCTCTTCAAAACAACATCGTAAAACTTCTTCGTATAAGGGGAGTTTCGATGAAGGCAAATCCTTTGGATAGCCAAATATCGGACAGGTAAATGTCTTCCTTGTGATATGCTTCCGCGGTCCTTTCATTCTCGAAAATGTTCATAAAGCAAAAAAAAATTGACAAATTAAGATAGATGAACTATTCTGGAGATCAGCTGTCAAGAAAACTAAGGCACAAAGAAGAGCGAAAGAGAATTTTAACCAAATGATCGAACTCGTAAGACAGAACTTGCATCTGAACTCGCTGCGAGTCAACTCACTAATAACGCGCAAACTGGCCGCGACAGTCTTCGGTACGCCTGCAAGTTACGAAAAGTTCATACACGTTGTAACGTGGCAGAATATTGGAGCTGCGTCCTCCTCGCTCAACGGTTACCAGCACGATCGCTCAGGGCTGCAGGGGATGATTTGCGTATTTTATTTATTCTTTATTTTATTTTTTTTCTTGTCTTATTTCTTTTTATACATAATGCAATTGATACGACTGGAGGGACGATGGGAGAGTACCGAGAAGAGGGGAGCTTCGGGATTCGGCCTTCTTCTTTGGACCGACGTTTCACACCTTTCCCGGTCGAGTTGTATCATTGTCCCGCTCGACATACTGGAGGATACGCGGCTTTCTATTCTCAGCCGCCGTCGGCCCACGGCAACGTATATATCTCAGGGGATCATCTGCGGGACTACGCAACGCTGGTATTGTCTGTCGCTAATTTATACATCGGCCAGCTGAGGCGCTAGTCGTGGTCAGCGTGCGACACCGGTTCCCCCAATTAACCGAGTTTAGCGGGTTAAGTGGGGATCATAAGTTACGGGCACGCGTGCCGGCAGGACCTCGGGGCTTTTTCCCGGGGACTGTCGAGCGAGCAGGACGTTGCGTCTAGTACTAGCATATCTCTGTCCCGTTTCATTGCTGTTACGATACGACCGGACAGACCAAGGAGACGATCGTTACCTGGTGGGGCCCTAAGTCAGCTTGCCCGAGATTAACACTTTCCGACATATTAACTCGACTGGAGAGGAGAGGATTGAAGGATACTCGAGATTTTTTTCTCCTGGATTTCAAGGATTTTCGCACCAGCATCGTCCCGGTGAGCTCTACTTCCTTCCACGGTCTTTCGCTATTGTTTTATTATTCTGTCATTCGATTTATTGGACATTATTTATCGAAATTGGTCACCCCTGCGACTCTCGTACACTACGTGCAGAGTATTAATTTGTATCGGGAGCTGCGGCGTCGGTAGCATGTAACCTCGAGATCGTGTAGCGGATAAAAACCGGGGAAAAGTCATTACATTAATCCAGGAACTTTGTTAACGGTTAAACCGTGCGCGCGTTAGGCCGTTATCCCGGAGTGTTTTGAATTTGTTAATTGGTTATGTGTGGGATCTGAACGGAATAGACCGTGTCACCGGTTTTGGCCAGATTATAGACTTTGGTTTGGATGAGTTAATTTGAGTTTCTTTTGTCTCGATTTAGAAGGTCGTGCGCGCGTTATCACGTCGTCCCGTGGTGTGTTTTGTGTAGAAGGGACTAGAACGTTATATACCGCGTCGCGCATTATTCCAATCAATCGGCGGTTCTCGGTTTTATTTATTTATTTATTTATTCCTTGATCTATTATTTATTAGTTTATCTATTATGGGTTATTGATTGGTTATTTATTATTTTATTTATTTATTTGTTTATTTATTCCTTCATTTATTTGTTTCGTTCTTTATTTATTTTCTTTTCCTCGTTATTATTGGTTATATGTCATTTGTTATATTTTATTCGTTATAGTTCATTCGTTATATTTTCTTTGTTATATTTTATTCATTATATCTTGTTTATTATATTTTAGTCGTTTTTATCCATTATTCTTTCTTTATCCTCGGTTACCTTTTATGGGTTATATTATATTTGTCATATTTTGCTCGTTATATTTTATTCAGGCCACGAGGGGCCGGTCGAGAGTATTACGCTCAGATTGATTACCGTCTCGCAATTATTATTGGGAATTGTAATATTTGGCAAGCCGCGGGTCGCTTCGCGTGCGTGACCTTCCGACGTCCCGTTGTTATGGTTATTGGACGTATTTGGGATTAGCTCGGAATAGGCCGTATCGCGAACGGTGCGTTGAGACTACCGAATATTTGGTTGTAGTCGATGGATATTATTAGGAATACGTAGCGAACGAGATAGGCTATCCAGGGGCTACCGAAGTATGAGAGTGAGTGAGAGCGTGGGATAACTGCTGCCGTTGAAGTAAAGATTAAAACTAGGAAACCTAACTAAAGTTAGAAAATTGTTAACACAAGAGACTGATTTTACGGGACATTTTATTTGAATTCGAAATTGTTGTTTATTGGAAATTATCATCAGGTTGCCAGAAATAAAGAAGTTTGTAAGTCCCGTACTTGCTGTGGTTGTTTGAATTATTTACGTTTGTTATTTTATTTATTTATTTAATATTTATTTAGCTAAATATTGTTTATTGTTTGAGTTTGGTATTTATTAACAATGTCTTATTATTGGACTCGGTTCAGTAATTCTAATGAATTATCTTAATTAATTGACTTTATTCATATGTTATCTTGGACTAATAAGTGACTTGACAGTCCGAACCACCCACTCTGCCTGGAACAGCTGTAGCTAGCCTGGGTTGAGTCTGGCCTACCATCTCGTTATTTTTCCTTCCGGCGCGTAAGCGCCTGGCGCCCAACTCGTAAGAGAAAATAAAAGGAAGGAAAAATAGCTTGGGCCAGCTATAGGTAACGTGGTGCGTTGAGGCACAAATTTACCGTTACAACGTTTAGACACGTCGTGCGTTGTACCGGCTAGTACGCTATCCGCGCGCTGTCTACGCATGTTCCTTCTGATAGAGCGAGGAAAGAAAAGGTAGATAATTGTATATGCGCTCTAGAAATTTTTCCTCAAATCCATATAAAGAGAGGTATACGCCGACTGTTCATGTTATATACATGATGGATCCTTCACTTGAACATGCCATATTTTTTCCATTTGCTCCTTAACGGAGTAATTGCTCAAAGTGTATGTTTGGGTGAAATTACGTTCCACCTCCTCCACTTCCCCCTTCCAACGAGAACTTCATGACAACAGCAAATGATTATTTATTGTTTAAACATTATATATTGACAAAATATACCGAAATATACGTCTTAGAAGTGATTTTTCTCAAGTGCGGATAAATGGGTAAACAGGTTTAAATTTTCGAAATTTCAACCGCGATGCGCAAGGGTCAAATATTGTCCGATATTAAAAATTTTTTTTGCTTTTATTTTCTATTTAACAAAGGCAACTTTTCCGCACTATAGCATTTTGATCCGAGAACTTTTCCTTTTTTCGGCCCACTCTACTATCGACCCTTTGTGACGTGATCGACTCTTTTCAAATATTTCATTACCCTCGCAAAAAGTCTATCTGTTCCGCTATGTATAGGTAGACCTATATATTGCAGGTAGGTCTATGTATACAGTCGACTCTTTTCAAATGTTCCGTTATCCTCTATAAATGTTAGAATCCAACAATATATACTCTCAAACGAAATAAGTTATTTATAACATTAAAATAATCAGTAAAATTATGAAAATTGCTGAATTAATTTAACTACAATTTTATTAAATAATTATTATGCAAAATTAAACAAAATCACCTACACGAGATTTGAACCGAGAACAATAATGTACGAGTCCAGCGGGTAAGCCACTACGCTACGGAACTATTCACGTTGCATAGCCAAGAAAAAACAAAATTAAAAATGGTGGTTTTATTTCGAAACATATGTTCGCCGTATTGGATCCGCCATTTTGAATTTTTTTTTTTTGACACCGGATTCGTATTCAGTGACCCTAAAAACCCCCGAGTAACAAGTTTCAAGCAAATCCGACCGATTTCGAAAATTGCGTCCGCCATATTGGATCCGCCATTTTGAATTTTGTTTTTTTGGGACCGGACTCGTATTCAGCGACCCTAAAAACCCCCGAGTAACAAATTTCAAGCGAATCCGACCGATTTCGAAAATTGCGCTCGCCATATTGGATCCGCCATTTTTAATTTTGGTTTTTTGACACCGGACTCGTATTCAGCGACCCCAAAAACTCCCGAGTAACAAGTTTCACAAAATTATATTCATTTGAAAAAAACGTGCAACAAGTGGTTAATGTGAATTTGTAATTTTTTATATTCAAATGTGCACTAAAAACGAAGTTGCAGCTAGCTACAGCTGATTTTTACTAATTTTGTTACATAACAGTACAAACTTTAAATTAAAACTTGTTTCGTTGCGGAACACTGCGGAACTTTTAACTTTTTCCCTGTTTTTCTATAATGATTGCACATAATTTTTCATTTTTTTCTACTTTAGACATTGTTTAGCTATTAATTTATATGTATCTGTTATAATTTTCGACGCATATGATAATAAACTACTTTCTTCAACCTGAAACCTCCATTTTGCAGAATTAAGAAACACTAATTTTACGATTTTCTACGAATTTTTTAATATGACGCTTGAATATGAGCTCGAACGATCGAGCTATTACTTGCGCGAAGGTCTCTTTTGTACTGGCGTATACTTGCCAGGTATACTTCACTAGCCCTTATAAAATGTCCCATCATACTCTTTAAACATTACTCTATCCACCTATGTACTCTAAATCTTATAAAATGAAACTTCATTTTTCGACTTTTGACCAGCTTTTCGGGAATCGGCCCCACTGTGCGGCGGTAATTGACATAGATCTCCAATTAGAATTAAATCCAGTCCTCCAAAATTGTCGTTGAAATTACCAGTGATCTGTTTTAATCTTGCGTCGATTTACTCAAGCAGTTCAGCACCGATCATACTGATTTCATGTATGATTAGTGAAGGATATTGTTGGGCGACTTCCATTGGCAAAGGAAGTAATTTAGACAAACTTCTTTTTAAAGCTGTGTGGACCGTTCTTCCACCAATTGCTACTGCAGCTTTCCCAGTTGAAGCACAAGTTATGTAAGCCTTACAATATCCATCATTTTGTGTGTACCTATTATAAATTTCTATTAACAGTTTTATTACAAATGTTTTTTCCACATCCTGCAGAGCCCGTGAAGAATATTTGCAATGGCAAGGATATTTCGGACTGAAGATGTGAAATAACATGCATGAGAAAATCTTTTTGTTTTTCATTTGCGATTTGCATAAATTCAAAGAAGTCTCGATTGGGCATCAGGTTCTCTTTTTTCTTAGCGATAGCCCCGAGTTTGTTCAGCATCGCTAACCGTATATCATTATTAACATTTACATTCGGACCGTTATACAGTACTTGAAATGGATTTGCCTCCGGAAATCTGGTAACGGCATCACGAGCTTCATCATCATCATTGTCGTCTTGTAGTCCATCTTCACGGCACAATCTCCGACAAATTCCAATGGTTTTATTAATGTCCAAATCAGACTCAAATTCCTTTCGACGAAATTTCGATAAATTTCATTTCTGCTAAAACTTCAGCTTCTTCATTTCGGAAGGGAATATGAAAAGTGACCATTTCCCTTTTATATTCATTATAATCTGACGCCATATCGTAGTTTCTATAACGAATGATGCGCTGTTCTTTGCTTCGAGTGTATGTCCCTTATAAATTCTTAAAATAATTGGCAACAAATTGTGCTAGTGTTACTAATTCCATATCTTCGGGTCGCTGCTCATATTTATCGAACCAATTTTCTTTCCATATATCTGTTGAATTTTCATCAGCGTGTATTTCTTCTAATTGTTTCTGTGTTTTTCTAATTCGATGCCTCTCAACAGGCCACTGTTACGTCCCCAAATATGCAACACTCTTGACGTCACTGCGTGGCTGAGCCAGAGCCCATGCAGTGGGGGGCTCAAGATAAGAAAACGGGGAAACGGGCCCCTCGCTTGTTTAAGATAAGGGATAAAAATCTCTCTAGTACATCGGGTGCGTGGGAGATGGCAAGACCTAGCCGACCAGCACCAGGATCTTGCCCTCTCCAGCTCCTATCACCACATTAGATAAGAAATATTGTAAGGGCAGACTCCTTGTAAGGCACCAGGAATGTGGGAGACGGAGAGTTTCTAACCAATTAGGCCAGAGGAACTCGCCCTCTCCAACCCCTGGGAATAGCACTGGAAGGAGCATCGAAATAGTATAAAAGGGCCGAAATGTGGCCCTTTTAGACAGTTCTCTCCGATCTTCGAAGTCCATTAAAACTCTTCTAGCCAGTGTCAAAGTAATAGTGAGTAAGGAGAAATCCTTGTATATTTTTAGTGATTACCCTCGAATCCCTAACCTCGGCGAGTAACGCGGACCACTGCGGACTCACCATTCCAATCTCTAAACCTCGGCGAGTAACGCGGACCACTGCGGACTCACCATTCCAATCTCTAACCTCGGCGAGTAACGCGGACCACTGCGGACTCACCATTCCAACCCCTAAACCTCGGCGAGTAACGCGGACCACTGCGGACTCACCATTCCAATCTCCAACCTCGGGAGTAACGCGGACCACCGCGGACTCTACGTTTATATTCCTTCCCGTGGTATCTGACTGACTCATGGGAAAGCAGAAGCGTGGAGGGCGCAAAGCTGCGTTGAGGAAAATCCAGGCCCAATACCAGGGGTATTCTAAACCCGGACAGGAAGCATATTTTACAAGCGAGTATTTAGAATCCATTAACTTAACTTCCAACACCCACCCCAAATACGAATTAATTAAAATAGACTACGTGATTAAATGTTTAAAGCCTAAATTCATTCCCACAACGGATCCGCGATTTAACTTTTATTCAAAAGTAGAACAAGTTAAAAACTAAAATTATTCATCAAATCGTTAGCCCGGATCCCTGACCAATTAGCCGTAGCTAAGGTCAAAAACAGGGCAATTTAATAAGTGTTTGTTACCTGGACGTAACATACCTATTTTTGGTGACAGCGGTGGGATTGTAATGACGATTTGAAAAAAAAAAATGCCAATTGAGCATACTCCAAATAAAAAAACAGTTACCGAAATCCCACAAACGAGGAACGAGTCAGGAACCACGAACACCCAATCCTTAAACCCAGCCGATTCACAATCAGCCGACGAAATGCCTTTAGGAAATTCACAAATTGTATCTCTTAAAGATGCAGTCGAAGTGGTTTTAGAATTCGACGGGGAAAACATTCCCGTGTATCAATTTATAGAAAGCTGCGAGGAAGCACTGGTAATGGTTCCCTCGAACGCCGAAATAAATTTAGTTAAATTAATTAGGACAAAAATTATAGGGGAGGCTAAGAGATCAATTCAGGGTAATAAATTCGAAACACTTAACGCGTTAACAAAATTTTTAAAGAGTCTATATTCACCTGCTAGGACCATAAACCAAGTGCGTCGCGAATTAGGAAGTGTAATCCAGTTAGAAAATGAAAATATAATAAAATATATAAATCGGGTTCGAGAAATAGGGAACCATATCCTCGAGGCATATAAAAGTAATAACGACGGAGTTTTGTCAGACGCAGACAGAGCTTCAACAGAAAACGAGTGCATTGAGAGTTTCCTAGATGGTCTTAAACCAGACATACAGATACGAATGCAAAGGACGTACGAGACCCTCACAGACGCCGGGACAGACGCGTTAAATATTGACAGAAAACAGACGGCAATCAAAGATCTGCGTAAAATGCAACCCAGAGATAAGGCTGCACCCCGCTACGGAACGGTAGGATCAGTGTCGAGGGGGGCCCACGGTATGCCAGATATGCGAGCGGCCCGGACATACTGCCACCACTTGTTGGTATATGCATCAGGGCGCTGGACCCTCGACGAACACTCGTAATCAGTCTAGTCTAATACCGAACGTAAACCTTTCTAATAAAAAAAATAATAATAATGATAAGTCATGCCGATACTGCAAAAAAGAGGGACACAGTATAGAAGAGTGTAGGAAACGCGAATATAATAATAAAATGCGTAACCAGGGAAACTCAAGCAGTCTCCAGAGGATCGGGGCAACCCCGGAGACGCAACAAAAACATGCCCAACACAAAACACTATTAGTAACTCAAAACATACACACAGACGACTCCGAATAGCACACGTCAATTTAAGACGGCGTTGCCGACCCCCAACAATACAGATAGAGTCATCAGTCGTAAATTCCCCAGTGGAATTAATGGTCGATTCTGGTTCTGAACCAAATCTTGTAAAAAAGGCGTATGTCCGATCAGGGTCTCAAATAGATCAGCTAGATATATTGGAGTTGCATGGAATAACGGCGAACCTCGTAGAAACCCTAGGGTCTTTCTCGGTAGACATCTTAGGATGTCCAGTCGTGTTCCATATTGTTGCAAATAATTTTCCGATTGAACAAGCTGGGATATTGGGTAACGATTTCTTTAAAAAATACAAAGCCACGATTGATTACAAAGGACACTGTCTGTATTGGAGGGATAACAAAATTAGATTTTCAAGTCCAGAAATAGTAACAATGCCAGCGCGATCTATTTAAACATTTTACATAAGAGTAAAGAACGAAGAAATTTCGGAAGGTTATCTACCAAAATTAAAAATCGGAGAAGACATTTATTTTGGTAGAGCACTCGTCACAAACACACTCGAGTAACGAAATGGAGATTCAAATTAAGAGATCACGAGTATGATATAATCTATAAAGCAGGAAAAATGAACGTAAATGCGGACGCTTTATCTCGCAATCCAGTAGAATTAAATGTTCATGCCATTCAAAATAACGAAAATTTAACAAACAAAATAGTTACGCAAGCTGACATTCACGAAGAACCAAAATCCAAAGAAAGCGAATTACGATTAAGAAAAAGTATGCGAAATAGAAGGGAACCCCGGAGGTTGCGAGATGAGCTAGACGATCAGGTTGATGCAGCTATCAAAACTAAAGCCAAATATAAAAATAAAGAATTCACAGATAAAAACAATCGCTCAAAACAAACTCAACAAGCAGTACAGACAAGTTACGACGATATAAGAAATGATTCAAGTGATTCAGAATTCGCGAACGATAGTAGCAATGACGAAAAACAGGGACAGGAGGAAGAAGATGAAGGAGGAGGAACAGAGGCAATAGGAATCAACGAGCACAATGTAATAGGGAAAATTCGATATCCGCGTAATCTATTAGAATCCAAGGACCAATTATTCATGAGAAAGGATAATTATGCGTATTTTATCTCAGAAACCGGAGAACCATGCGATGTAGGATCGTCACAGTTGAAAGAACGAGACGATTTTCCAAAATTCGAAAATGTAAAATTAGGAGTCGCTCAAGCAAAAGGCCACAAAAATAAAATCCATATCGGGTTGCCGATACGTAGATTCAAAGAGGGACTATCGATCGTTATGGCTGACATAGAAAAAACATTGCGGAGTCTAGTAGAAATCCTGAATCAAAAAGAGATAAAGACAATCAGTATTGCCAAAACAAACGAAATAGAGACAATAGACTGGAAAATAATTCGACGAACTTTATGTGAGAACAATGAGTTGACAACGACTAAAATAATTATTTGTACCGGAACAATTCAACATGTAGAGCCATCAAAACGTAATGACGTAATTAAAGAGATGCACTCCTCTGCTATTGGTGGACACAAAGGAGTTTCAAAAACTTATAGTAGAATCAGGCAGCGTTATTGTTCGGAAAACATGAAGTTAGATATACAACAATTTATAAGAAATTGTTTAGCATGTCAATTAAAAAAATTAGTTCGAGTGAAAAACAAAAATCCAATGATAATTACAGATACGCCTAAATCGGCATTCGACAAGGTTGCTATGGATATTGTAGGGCCTCTAGCCAGAACAAAAGATAATAACGAATACATATTGACAATCCAAGACCAACTAACAAAGTATTCATTGGCAATCGCCCTTCCAAACGCAACAGCAGTCACGATAGGCAATGCCTTGGTGAAAAGATTTATTTGCATTTTTGGAGCGCCAAGATCTGTTCTTACCGATCAAGGTAGCAATTTTCTCAGCAAGGTATTCAAAAGTCTTGCAAAACAATTCAAAATCCAGCAATTCAGAACTACAGCATTTCATCTTCAATCCAATGGTTCCATTGAAAGATCCCGTCATGTCCTGGGGGAATATTTAAAACAATTTGCAAATCGGGAACAGGAATGGAATGATTGGTTGGAACTTGCTACTTTCTCATATAACACAAGCACCCATGAGGGAACTAGACACACTCCATTCGAATTAATTTTCGGGAAATTAGCAAGAATCCCATCCAGTGATCCCCTAATTGACGAATTCGAGACCACGTACGATGATTATCTCACAAATTTAGTAACTCGTTTACATGAACTACAAAATTTAGCTCGAGACAATTTAATAAGTGCCAAAATCAAATCCAAGGGATTTTATGATAAAAAAAATCAAACCTCAGACTTTAAAGATTGGTGATTTTGTGTTTCTCCAAAAAGGGCCTAAACCTGGAAAATTAGAGGACCATTATACTGGCCCTTATGAGGTTCTAGAGACAAATCCAAAAGGAAATATCAAAATTCAAATTAAAAACAAATCTCGAGTTGTAAATATTAATAGATTACGTCTCTCTTATATCACACCATAAAACCCTTTCAGTAAATTCAATAATACAAAAATATATATATACCTGTTGGATAATCAGCTGGCGCACGGCGATCGATATTTGCCGTGCGTCGACCTGTTGCTGTGCTCAAGCACACGTCGTTCGGTTGAGCCGAAGATAGCCGAGGCAGGGCTTCGCGAAGCCGAGGATGTGCCTCGTTGTATTAAATAAAACTGTTAATATCTTAAAATAATTATGGGCATGTTAAGCCTAACATTGTTATTATGGGCAGTAGTACAAACATCCGCGATTATCAGATACGACTGCGGATCGTCAAATTTAAATATAACTACTGTATCACTAATAGATGTGGGCCAGTGCGATATAGCCGAACCTGAAGTGATCACAGACCCGATCTATATTCAATTATTACAATTAAACGAATTTACACACAACAAGGTTATCCAATGTAAGGTAGAAATACATCGAATCATTTATTATTGCGGAATGAGTTCGCATGTGTCAATAGTGGCACATGGGCAGTTAGAATATTTATCAGATTTGTCACGGGATGCCTGTCAACAATTACACATCTCAGGAATACTTAGAATTGGGAATGCTCTCGTTACTGATGTACGTAAAAACCAAACGGCGACTCGTAGTATAACTTTAACAGGATCAGTAAAAAACGACGGATCTTGTCACGGGTCACAGTATTCCGATCCGTACGGAAGCTGGGACGATGTAGTAGTGCAAGGCACGGTTAAAATCACTCTAGTACAGTATGAAGCCACCGTAAATTTAAACGCAAATAGAATTAATCTAAAATCTGGAACGACGTGCCTATTTACGGAACAAAACTGCATAGATCTCGAAGGAGGACAGACTTTTTGAGATACGATGTACTGTACGAGGGAATAGCAAAAAGAATAAAAGATGTGCGTCACACCTATTCTCAAACAGTCTATACTCTTTCAACTCAAGATACAACGTTCGCATTAACAATGAAATCAGAAAAATTGTTGTGCGGTTACACATTAATACGCACAGAACATCCAAAATTACTTATATTCGAAACTAGAAAAGGAGAAACATTCGCAAAGCCCAGACCAATAGTTGTAGAGAATCTAGATATATTTGCGTATATGAACTTAAAATTTATTTTTGTCGAAAAACATATTCGAAATCAAATCAATCAATTGTATCTCGACGTTTTGACCCAACGATACAACCTCGAACAACAAGTACTGAGGAATGCTCTCGTCATCGCAACTCAGTCACCTGACGAACTCGCCTACCACCTGATGAAGGGACCTGGATACATGGCAGTAGTCGCGGGTGAAGTCGTTCACATTATCAAGTGTATCCCAGTCGACGTTACGATACGGCGAACTGGAAATTGTTATCATCAACTACCAGTGTCCAGAGGGAATCAAGACTTATTTCTGTCACCACGAACACATATTATTATGCAAACAGGAGCGGAAATAACCTGTGACGCTTTACTTCCGACGCAGTATCTCCTGGCCGACTCTTGGTATAAAATGTTACCTGGACCAATACAGAGTTTGCCACCAACAGTCATCAAACCAATGACCAAACCCACTTGGAAGTACACCAACCCAGCATCCTTGGCAACAAGTGGAATATATACAAAGGAGGATCTCGATAAACTCAGGGACCATATCATGTTTCCTATCGAAAAACCTGCTGTTTTGAATACGATCGCCCGAGGAGTTTCTGGACAACCAATTCAGTCTCAGGGCCTAGCATTTTCTAATATGTTGGGTACAGACGGACTACAAGACCTCGTTGATTCCGTATGGAACAACATGTGGGGCCGATTCGTATTCTTCGGAACCGCGAGTGCTGGGATCATCGGGATAATAGTTCTAATCAGAACAATCAAACTCATCGTGGATACAATCATTCATGGTTATGCACTACATACTGTGTACGGATGGTCTTTATTTCTACTTGGAGCCATCTGGGATTCAGTCACGCATCTCCTTCTACATTTGAGGAGAGACGCAAATAAAAACCCAACTGGAGCAAAGGACATTGCGGAATCGCAAGAACTCACTGAAATCCATGTACCAACCACCCGAGACGAGGACCGGCCAACAACAGAGCAAACCATCAGGAACTTTTCATTGAGGAGGTAAACAGTCTACAAGATCAGCTACGTCGAAAAACGTTCGAGATACAGTTGTAATAAAACAAGATATTTTTGTAACCCTTTTAGATTTAATCCAAAATCCGTAACTCATTACCAAACTTAAATTAACTAAAACATTCTACTTGCTTTATATAACTTCAACCTTCTATTAAATGTCACCTTTATAACATTTCTTTACGCCGACATTTGATCTCAGTGGGGAGGTGTTACGTCCCCAAATATGCAACACTCTTGACGTCACTGCGTGGCTCGCCAGAGCCCATGCAGTGGGGGGCTCAAGATAAGAAAACGGGGAAACGGGCCCCTCGCTTGTTTAAGATAAGGGATAAAAATCTCTCTAGTACATCGGGTGCGTAGGAGATGGCAAGACCTAGCCAACCAGCACCAGGATCTTGCCCTCTCCAGCCCCTATCACCACATTAGATAAGAGATATTGTAAGGGCAGACTCCTTGTAAGGCACCAGGAATGTGGGAGACGGAGAGTTCCTAACCAATTAGGCCAGAGGAACTCGCCCTCTCCAACCCCTGGGAATAGCACTGGAAGGAGCATCGAAATAGTATAAAAGGGCCGAAATGTGGCCCTTTTAGACAGTTCTCTCCAATCTTCGAAGTTCATTAAAACTCTTCTAGCCAGTGTCAAAGTAATAGTGAGTAAGGAGAAATCCTTGTATACTTTTAGTGATTACCCTCGAATCCCTAACCTCGGCGAGTAACGCGGACCACTGCGGACTCACCATTCCAATCTCTAAACCTCGGCGAGTAACGCGGACCACTGCGGACTCACTATTCCAATCTCTAACCTCGACGAGTAACGCGGTTCTACTACGGACTCAGCATTCCAACTCCTAAACCTCGGCGAGTAACGCGGACCACTGCGGACTCACCATTCCAATCTCTAACCTCGGGAGTAACGCGGACCACCACGGACTCTCACATTTCTTTAAATCCATTCCGAACAAGGAGTAACGCGGACCACCGCGGACTCTACGTTTATATTCCTTCCCGTGGTATCTGACCGACTCATGGGAAAGCAGAAGCGTGGAGGGCGCAAAGCTGCGTTGAGGAAAATCCAGGCCCAATACCAGGGGTATTCTAAACCCGGACAGGAAGCATATTTTACAAGCGAGTATTTAGAATCCATTAACTTAACTTCCAACACCCACCCTAAACACGAATTAATTAAAATAGACTACGTGATTAAATGTTTAAAGCCTAAATTTATTCCCACAACGGATCCGCGATTTAACTTTTATTCAAAAGTAGAACAAGTTAAGAACTAAAATTATTCATCAAATCGTTAGCCCGGATCCCTGACCAATTAGCCGTAGCTAAGGTCAAAAACAGGGCAATTTAATAAGTGTTTGTTACCTGGACGTAACACCACACTGTAGAAATATAAACTACCACAACTGAATTTTTTGACATTGGCTCCCGAAGTAAGTACCATGCAGCTTCTTGACTTGTTAACTCAACTGTATTGAGCATATTTACACTCATTTTTCTTGTGATCTCAACTATATCGAATTCCGGATTTTCATCTAATTTGACGTTGCAAGTTGCTTATGCCTCTGTTTGTACGCGACACAAGAGTATTCTTCGACGATAAACTGGAAATCTGTATTTGATTTTGAAATATTGAACACGAAAGGGTTGAGCGGGTTATGCCACTTTTCTGATGGTAATCATTTTGAAAAAACTTTAGGTCTAGTAATTCCTGCTTCAAGTATATGAAAATAGTCTTCATCGCAAGTAATACCATTTCGTTCATAAAATGACTCGATGTATGTATAATCATTATTTTCCAAATTGATTCTAAGCATTTGACAACGTCGAGCGTAATTTGCAAATCCCGGATGATCTTTCGGTATTCGTGTTAATATTGTCGTGTATTTGCATGGCAGAAATGGCGCCTCAAATCTACATTTCTGTGGCTGGTTCGTGCAATTCACTTTGAAGCAAGTAAATGTGTGTTTATGTGTCTGCAATTTAATATTTCCAGAAGCTTCTGACAAATAAACTGACAAATAAACTGATATTATAGTTGATCAATCATTCTTATTGCATCCGGTTGAGGTATGAGTTATCGCGTATGATATATATATATAGATAAGTTATTATGTATCGAGTATATGAGCAGACGAGTAATCACGACGTTAGCCGAAGCGAGTCGAGCGGTAAAGGTGAGATGAGAGAGAAACGGTTGCATAGCGGTAGTTGACTCGAAGCGTCTGTTCAAACGAGAAGCAAGCTATCTACTTATATTAATAAAAGCATTCATACTATTTTCTAATACATCAGAGATTGACTACATTTATGTTATAAAATTTCTAGGAGAGCACCCAGCGTTCCGATTTGGTGTTCTGTTGTCAGGCGTCTTGCCGGTCGGAGGCGGGAAACTTACCGCTTGTAGACCGCGTGTCGTCGATGGTTGCAGAATTGTCGACAGAATGGATACGATGCAATTGTACTATTGGTTTACGAGAATAATGTCCGTTTATTTAGTAATGAATAATCAAGGGATATATGAAAAATATTAGCAATAATAATGTAACCGGAAGAAGTACATAAACAAGATAACTGAATAATGGTTGAGCATAATCAATCGTTCACTACGGCCTCTCCGGCCCTCGTCGCGTGGTTCTTGTTAACGTTGTCGTTGGCCGTTGCGCCTTTGTACGTTGCGTTGGTTCGTTGCGGCTACGTCCGATGCTGGCTGAAGCCTCGTTCGCACTGCCGTTGCCTGCCGGTACGCGGGCTCGCGCCTGCGCCTTACGTGCGCTTTACGCGGTTCGCGTCGTGATGCGTCGTTGTCTGGTCTACGTCAGCCGAGGCCCAAAAAGGCGGTTTATAACATTTATTAAAGAATAAACCTCCTCTCCTCTCTCGAAGCATCTGTGGCTTAACACATCCTATTTACCTGTACCAAGTGCATCTTGTGAAGCATTAGCCAACCATAATAGGATGTGTGCATGAGAGCTACCATGATGTTGAAATTCTATTCTTTTAAAATAATTAACCACATGATAAATTCCGAATAGGCTATTCTTCTTTGACTGAAGGATATTCATTAAAACATTCACCAATTTGTTGAAACAGATAGCGCAGGTGATGGCATCTTCATTAATAAGTGTTGTCTTCTAAATGTAATTTAGTTCCTCAGCTTATTCCTTAGAAATACCAGCTCCATTATTCTTTGATTTATATAGTGTTCGTAACAGATTATTCCACCCGATTTCATTGGCACTCAGAGTGAGGAACATCGTGGGTTTTCCAAGTTGTCTTATCATTGCGAAGAGATGTCTCTTTCGTTCCGACCAATACCAAGTAGAATTTGGTATCAACCGCAAGAAAGCTAAGTTACTTTCAATACAATTGTTAATATAATCATCAGACTCAATTTGTTGTCGAGTTATTTTTGTATTCACTCCAATGTGTTTGAAAGCAATAGTAAGAGAATCGCGGACCCGTATCCTCATAATTTTTATTGCGACGTAAAGCAAATGATATGGAGTTACTCCGCGTCGATCCGATCTTCGTAGTTCACTCGTTGCTATTGCAAATGGTGTTGCATTAATTCCATCTCGAAATGTCCGAATATGGTCCAAATAAATTGAAGGAAAAGACAGTTCTTCGGCATGTTCATCGAAGAGGATACTTTGCGGAAGATTGTGTTCCCCCGGTGCTATCCTTAAATATTGGTCATCATTCCACGAAAGATTGGTATGTTTTCATTTATTTCATTTTGTTGAACGTTGCCAACACTGTTATAGGTATTGAAGAAGTTTTGATCAATTTTTATGTGATACAAGAGATAAAGAGGAGTTCGAACCAGGTACTGTAACCACACACGAATTGTCCTTTTATGTACCAAGCCCATGAGATAGCTTGTCTTATGAATTTTGTTTCTCTTGATGTGGACATTAATGCAGTGGTCGTCATCAATATTTCGTGGTAAATGCTTGACCATGTTATTGACTGATATCGGTACATTTATAATCTATACAGGGTGGCCGATTTATCTGAAGACATTGAAATATTTCGAAAACTACGCATCGGATCAAAAAAAGTTCTGAATAAAAATTGTTCGCCTGGAAGAGGGTCATCTAATGATACCAAAGTCGACCCCTCACCGCTGCCCCTGAGGTGGGGCCGGGGGCAACTTTGAAATCGTAAGTGGGAACCCCTATTTTTTATTGCAGATTCGGATTCCCCATAAAAAAAATAAGTAACTTTTATCTGAAACATTTTTTTTCGATTCGTGATAGATGGCGCTGTGATGGCAAGAAACTTGATTTTTGCGAATATCTCGAGAAATTACACATCGGATCGAAAAAAGAAAAAAGACATGTTTCATTTTTCAAAAAGCTATTCAGCGATACAAAACTCGATCCACGCCCCCCCCCCCCATCCCTACCTTATTGTGGTGAAAATGGAAGTTGCTTTAAAATCGTGATTGGAAAACCCTATTTTTTCCTGGTTTTCCATGACAAAATCCATTGATTTGACTTTATTATTGATATGAAATTTTCTAACACTTGGCGCTGCAATCGAAAGCATGTATTCGTTTATCAATAAGTTAACAACTACTTTTAGCGTTACCCAGGAACAACGACGTGGACGTAGTAGTTTTTGTTCCCATCGGGTCGCTTGTTTTAGGTGAGTCCCCTTGCCTTGTACTATTTAATAAATTAGATTAAATGTTCGAAATTGTGACCTTGAACTTCTAAACACTTATTTATTTTTTCCTCGAATGATTGTACACAGGAGAGGCCCTCACCCCCCACCCTGAAATCGTAAATGGTCATCTTTGCCAATGCTGCACTGGCTTTTATAAGCTCGTAGTTCACCATACGGTCACAGTGGCGCGTCAAGGTCAATATTAACGATTTTAACTGAAAACACCTCCAAAATTGTCAAGTCACTTGACTATCTTTATCCTTCATTCCTTAAGCTGAAGTACGAGTGCGAAATGAATACTGCAACCATAGAAGAAAAAACTGAAATGATTCTGATTTTCGGTGAATGTAGGCGGAATGTTGACGATGCTGTTGCCTTGTATGCTGAGCGTTTTCCAGATAATGTTCGCTCACGTTCTTTTTTTTTACAAAGTTGTTCGATCCTGTATGTCTGACGGTAGTGTACAACCTAAAAAAAAAAACGAAGAATCACTGTCACAGGAGAAGCTAATGAAATTGATGTGCTAGCAGCTGTTCAACAAAACCTTCATGTAAGCACTCGGCAATTACATCGGGATTCCGGAATTTCTAGAGATAGTATTCTCAGAATATTGCATCGTCACAAGTATCACCCATACCATATTTCACTGCATCAGGAACTTCATGGCGATGATTTTCGTCTGCGAGTAGAATTTTGTCAATGAACAGTTCAGCAAATACAAATGAATTCAGATTTCTTCGCTAATGTACTATTTTCAGATGAGTCCACATTCACAAACCATGGTGCCATTAATCGGCATAACATGCATTCTGGAGTGTGCAAAATCCCCACTGGTTACGACAAGTTGAAAAATGAAACATGTCTTTTTTCTTTTTTCGATCCGATGTGTAATTTCTCGAGATATTCGCAAACATCAGGTTTCTTGCATTACAGCGCCATCTATCACGAATCGGAAAAAAATGTTTCAGATAAAAGTTACTTATTTTTTTATGGGGAATACGAATCTGCAATATAAATAGGGGTTCCCATTTACGATTTCAAAGTTGCCCCCACCCTCACCCCAGGGGATAGGGGTGAAGGGTCGACTTTGATATCATTGGATGACCCCCTTTTAGGCAAATAAATTTTATTGAGAACTTTTTTTGATCCGATGCGTAGTTTTTGAAATATTTCAATGTCTTCAGATAAATCGGCCACCCTGTATATATGGTATATAAAAATCTCGTGTCACGGTGTCTGTGGTCGCACTCCTCCGAAACGGCTCGACCGATTTTTATGAAATTTTTTATGTATATTTGGTAGGTATGAGAATAGGTCGTAAAGTATATTTCATACCGCTAGGTGATTAGGGTGTCCCTATCCAGAAATTTTTTTTCTTCCTACCTCCACCCTCCCATTTTTTAATCACGATCTTAGTATTTTTGTATGAACAATATCCAAATAATTTCACCGTCGTTCGTATTTCAAACAGAACGAAATTATTTATGTTGTTGAATGACAGATGGCGCTACGTCCGCCTCATCGAACTTTTATCCACATATGCGCAAGTCATTCACGAGAAGCGTCGCGTCATTTTGACACTTCATTCTGCATTTGTTATGTATAACAACGCAGTGCGTGCAAAATTTTGTACGATTTATTTTAATTTATAAGAAATATATACGTGTTTTATGATTGTAAAAAGAACAAATACATTATCGGTATACCGTTTTTCATCAGTAAGTACAATAATTTTGTCTATCTGTGTGTGTGTGTATTACAGTGAACAATGCCAGCAAGACGCAAAGGGGCCCATTTGGGCCGTCGAACGAATAAAACAACAAACATGCGAAACAGTAGAGCAGAAAGAACAGACGAACAAATTCAACAAGATAACGAAAATGTGCGTGTGAGCATGTCGCAATTGCGTGCATCTCAATTACAAGAGGCACGAGCTGAACGAAATCAACAACGACAATTGGCACGGAGACAAGCGCGCCGGTTCGTAGTTAACACACGCAGAGCAAATGACCGACAACGCCAACAAGTACATCGAGCATTTACATCCGCTTCGTTCCTTCGTCTCGCATTCGAGTTCGAGCCAGATATTGAATATTCCGCTCATCCGAAAGTGCTGATTGGTCCCATGGACAAAGAATGTCCCCATTGTCATGCGCTCAAATTCAAACATGAGTCAGCCGGGATGTGTTGCGCATCAGGAAAAGTGCAACTACCAGAAATTGAGACACCACAAGAACCATTGAACGGCTTGCTCATCGGCACGGATCCAGTTTCAAACCCATTCCTGAAGTCCATTCGCACATTCAATTCATGCTTCCAAATGACTTCGTTCGGAGCAACAGAAATAGTTCACAATACTGCGGCAAATGGTCAACAATTCAATTCAACGTTCAAAATCAAAGGCGAAGTGTACCACAAAGTAGGCTCACTGCTGCCAATGCCAAACGAACCACATACATTTTTACAAATCTATCAGGAGTACAAATTGAAAATGCGGGATTTTTTTCTATTTTTGAACGTTTATTCTGAAAAAATGGTAACAAATGAATTATTCAAAGTATTGTCCATCGCTAGCCACAACTTTTTCCCATCTTTCTGGCAATTTACGGATACCGGCGCGAAAAAATTCGGCCGGCTTGGCTGCTATCCAGTCATCGACCCATTTTTGGGCTTCTTCGTAAGAATGGAAGCGCTGGTCAGCTAGGCCATGTGTCATCGATCGGAAAAGGTGGTAATCGGAAGGAGCAATATCTGGGCTATACGGCGGGTGGGGTAAGACTTCCCATTTCAGCGTTTGTAGGTATGTTTTGACCGGCGCTGCAACATGTGGCCGAGCGTTGTCATGTTGCAAAATTACTTTGTCGTGTCTTTGCTCGTATTGTGGCCGTTTTTCTTTGAGTGCGCGGCTCAAACGCATCAATTGAGTTCGGTATAGTGCTCCTGTGATGGTTTCGTTCGATTTCAATAGCTCATAATACACCACACCCAGCTGGTCCCACCAAATACAGAGCATGAGCTTGGCGCCGTGAATATTTGGTTTGGCCGTCGATGATGATGCATGGCCGGGGTAACCATATGATTTTTTGCGCTTCGGGTTATCGTAATGGATCCACTTTTCATCACCAGTGACAATGCGATGCAAAAAACCCTTCCGTTTTTGCCGTTCGAGCAGCAGTTCGCATGCAAAAAAACGGCGCTCGACGTCTCTCGGCTTCAGCTCATACGGCACCCAATGTCCTTGCTTTTGGATCATTCCGAGGGCTTTTATACGATGGGAAATGGCTTGTTGTGTCACTCCCAATGAATCTGCGAGCTCTTGTTGAGTTTGACACGAGTCTTCATTGAGTATTGCCTCCAATTCAGCATTCTCAAACTTTTTCACTTGGCCCGGCCGCTCTTTGTCCTCAACGTCAAAATCACCACTTCTAAACCGCACAAACCATCTCTCGCACGTTGAAACCGATGGAACATGACTCGGATAAGCCTCGGAGACCAATCGATGTGCTTCAGCAGCACTTTTCTTCAAATTAAAGAAGTAAATTAAAACTTCCCGCAAATGCTGTTTTGTTGGCACGAAACTCGACATATTGAGAGCTCAAAAAAACTATGAATTTGACACTGCGACAAATTGACACATACTGAAAATTAAAGCTATAAGACGTAGCTTTGACATGAACATAGTCACAGTACTGCCTGATGCGTATAGCGTTAGTAACGCCATCTGTTATCAAACCCGCATTTTCAATTTGTACCCCTGATACTTCATGGGCGGTGAGGACATCAATCGTGTGGATGCACGTTGCGGCTACAATAACCTCAATTCGCCTAATGCCAGACGCATCGTCGGCGAACTGGACGCCCTATTGAATGAGCACAATGAATTATTGAAGTTCTTCAAATCACACATGCACGAATTGCAAAGTGACAATCACGCTATTGTCATCAATCCTTATAAAACACCAGCTGGAGAGCACGTGCGTAGATTTATGCGCCTGTTGTTGACGACGTTGCTGGAATCATAGTTGGCGACCGCACATCGACGCGAGAACTCGTGATTCGAAAAAGAAACAATAATCTGGAGTTCATCGCCGACACACACCGTTCATACGACGCTCTCCAATATCCGCTGATTTTCTGGAAGGGACAAGACGGATATTGCATAAACATTGAGATCCCGCCACATGTAATTCATTCATTATTAACATTATTACTCATTTTCAATTAATATTTATGAATATGTTGTTACAGGAGCCGAAACAAACAATAAAGTGAGTTCGATGGGTTTTTATGCGTATCGTATGATGATTCGACGCGATCAGGACAACGTCCTTCTGCGATGTCGTGAGCCGTGCCAACAATTCATTGTCGACATGTACGCGAAGGTAGAGAGCAAACGACTGCGATTCCTACGACACAATCAACAGAATCTGCGTGCGGAAGAATACATTCACTTGCGAGACGCTATCATGAGCGACGCCGACATCGCCGAAATTGATAACTCTATCATTCTACCATCATCGTACGTAGGCAGTCCACGTCATATGCAAGAATACATACAGGATGCTATGACTTTCGTGCGCGAGTACGGACGACCGTGTTTATTTATCACGTTTACATGTAATCCAAAGTGGCAGGAGATTACATCTTTGCTATTGCCAGGCCAAAATGCAATACATCGTCATGACATTACAGCACGTGTGTTCAAACAAAAATTAAAGTCTTTAATGAGCTTCATTACAAAATTACACGTATTCGGCCCACACGTTGCTGGATGTATTCGGTTGAATGGCAAAAGCGAGGATTACCTCATGCACACATTTTGATTTGGTTAGTCGACAAAATACGTCCTGAGGAAATCGATAGTGTAATTTCCGCGGAAATTCCGGATCCGTCTACTGATCAACTACTGTTCGATATTGTTACCACAAACATGATTCATGGCCCATGCAGTGGTCTTAATCGTTTATCGCCTTGCATGGCAGATGGAAAATGTACAAAGCGTTTTCCTAAAGATTTCACCAACAACACGATCACAAATGTCGACGGATATCCAATATATCGTCGAAGAAATACTGATAATGGCGGACAATCATTTACGCTAAATATCAACAACGCAGACATTGACATTGACAATCGTTGGGTGGTACCATATTCGCCCCTGCTGAGCAAAACATTCAATGCTCATATTAATGTTGAGTTCTGCAGTTCGGTGAAGAGCATCAAATACATTTGCAAGTGTGTGAATGAAGGCAGCGATATGGCTGTGTTTAAAATTCAAAATACCGATGTGAATGCTCCTCCATTGAATGACAACGACGAAATAATGCGCTACCAAATGGACCGGTACATCAGCTCCAATGAACCTGTCTGGCGTATCTTTGATTTCCCAATTCATGAACGGGACCCAGCAGTTATACATTTAGCCGTCCATCTTGAAAACGGCCAGCGCGTATTTTTCACCAATGAGACAGCAATTGAGCGTGCCATAAATCCGACAAAAACTACACTCACCGAATTTTTCGAATTGTGTAATCGTGCGGATACTTTCGGTGCCTTTGCACGAACACTACTCTATTCCGAAGTACCACGCTATTTCACATGGAATCAAACAATAATATGGATGCCCCGCAAGCAAGGCACACTAATTGAAGCGTGCCCCGGCCTATTCAGATCAAACATTTTGAGCCGAGTATATACAGTCACTCCAAGGCAGATTAAGTGCTTCTATCTGCGACTGTTGTTGGTTAATGTCACCGGCCCATTGTCATTTAAAGATTTACGCAAAGTGAATGGACAACAGTATCCAACATATAAAGATGCATGCCATGCACTCGGCCTGCTCGAAGACGATAATCACTGGGACAATATGCTTGCTGAAGCAGCATTGGGCTGTACAGCAACACAAATTCGTCTACTATTCGCTATAGTGTTGACTACATGTTTCCCGGGACGAGCAGACACGTTGTGGGATAAGCACCAAGATTCAATAACTGACGATATATTGCATCGAATTCGTACACGGTGCAACGATCTAACGATTACATTCAGCGACGCTATGTACAATGAAACAATGATTGCTATCGAGGATCTTTGCGTTGTCATTGCCAATTTACCACTCAGTCATTTCGGTATGAGTTCGCCAAATCGAAGTGCATCTGATTTAATGGATACCGAAATAAATCGTGAACTGCAGTACGATACTGCAGAAATGGCAGCGATTGTTACTGGCAATGCCCCACTACTGACTCATGAACAAAAAATCATTTACGACCGCATTATGCTGGCAGTTTCGGCGGGACAAGGTGGATTCTTTTTTTTGAATGCACCAGGTGGAACTGGTAAAACATTTCTCATTTCGCTAATTCTCACCGAAATACGATCATATAATGGCATCGCATTGGCCGTTGCATCATCTGGCATTGCAGCAACTTTATTGGATGGAGGCAAAACAGCTCATTCAGCATTTAAGCTGCCACTGAATATTCAAAATAACACAGTCGCAGTGTGCAATATAAAAAAACAATCGTCCATGGCCACAGTGCTGAAACAATGCAAAATTATCATCTAGGATGACTGCACTATGGCACATAAACATTCTCTTAACCCCTTGCCCTACCACGTAAGATTCAACAGCATGGTCCCAAAACGCAAACCGAACTGCCGAGCCTTCGAGCCATTCCGCGCCTCGGCAAATCTACCTTGTACCAATCGCATACGACTTACGTCGGGTGTCGTACCTATTAGAAATACATAATTCGCGAAAAGAATAAATCAATAACACAAATATATTTTTATGTGCGAACGTAGTCAAGGATAACATGCAACTAAGTGCACTAGTCAACACGTTGTGTTTACATTTGGCCCGGAGGACGTACCACGAGCCAGGCCCGTGGTAGTCGTGTTTGGCACGAACGGTGTACCACGAGCCAGGCCCGTGATAATCAGTTTTGGCTCAAAAACCTGACCACGAGCCTCACTCGTGGTTGTAGGCGAAAGGGTTAAGACGTTGAACAGAACAGTCAAAGATATAAAAAACAACGACAAACTATTGGGCGGCACTCTGTTACTCCTTTCAAGTGATTTCAGACAAACACTTCCCGTCATTCCACGTTCAACGTACGCTGATGGGATTAACGCTTGCTTGAAATCATCGCCACTGTGGCGTAATGTTGAAAAAGTTCAGCTAAATATAAACATGCGCGTCCAAATGCTACAAGAGCCATTCTCTGACACATTCTCGAAGCAATTGTTAGATATCGGCGATGGAAAAGTTGATGTCTATGAAAATACTGGATGCATGAAATTGCCCACTAATTTCTGCACAATCGTTGATTCGCAAAATGTTCTTATTGACCGCATATTTCCTAATGTACGCACACAATACATAAATCATGCGTGGCTGGCAGAAAGAGCCATTTTGGCAGCAAAACATGTGGACGTCGACGATAAACTTCAAGATACAGCAGTCGTTGCCAGGCGACTTGGTATCATAAAAATCGATCGATACAGTTTGCAATGCCAACGAAGCTGTAAATTGTCCAATAGAGTTTTTGAACTCACTGGATTTGCCAGGCATGCCACCACACCTTCAACGACTGAAAGTTGGATCTTCGGTTATTTTACTTTGGAATTTGAACCCACCACGGCTGTGCAATGGCACGCGATTGGTCATTAAAAAATTGATGAAAAACATTATCAAAGCCACCATTTTGAATGGCAAATTCCGAGCCGAAAATGTTTTGCTGCCACGAATTCCAATGATTCCCACAGACGTGCCAATTGAATTCAAACGCGTTTAATTTCCTATTAGATTGGCATTCGCAATGACAATCAATAAGTCTCAAGGCCAAACGATGTCTGTTTGCGGCTTAGATTTAAGCACACCATGTTTTTCATACGGACAATTATACGCGGCATGTTTTCCCGTGGGCAAACTATCAAGCTTATTTGTGTTGGCTAAAGACGGGCTGACAAAAAATATCGTACACTCAATTGCTCTTCGAAATTAATATTGATTTTCTTTATTTCATTTTCCTACTTTAGGATAAAAAATATATTACTTTTTTTCACTTTACATTTAACTTTTAAGAGATCAAACAATGAATATGTCCGTTACGTTAATGAAATAAATTAAATTGAGAAAATGCATGGTTGGTGTTTTTTTGTTTTTATCGGCGGTCATCGTCTACAGCGCTCCATTCCTCTTTCTGTCATAGATCCCATCCCCACACACTTACAATGCATGCGTTTGTTATGCCGGGACCGGGTAATTAGATTATTCGGTATTCGGTATAATATTAAAAAGTTATTATTTTTTGGGATCGTTTGCCGATAAGGAGAGGAATCTCGAGTAAAAGATGAAAACGCGAATTTATATAAAAGGAAGTATTTATTATAGGCGACGGTAACTTTCCGTTGTCTATTTAAATGTCAAAGTAAGAAAGTACAATAAAAAGTGATTTCGAGTCTTTACGAGGAACCAACCCGTTCTATCTTGAGTCTTAATTAATTCTGATTTGAGTAAAGCAGTTAGCAACTGCGTTTGCTAAAATCCCTTAGTTGGCAGTTTTAGCTTTAGCCAATCGTAGATCGCCTAGCGAGTCGCCTCATGCTGCGTCGGCGTCTACCTCGCATCCCGTCTTGTATGAGAGCTATCTTTTAGAGTTTCATCTCTAACTGTGTCTGCTAAGGAATATTCCTGAGAATACTTGAAGAGGAATATTCCGCGGCACAACATCCCTCCCCCCTTCCAGGAAAAATTTTCAAAAAAAAAATTTTTTTCTTCAGTTGGTTTCCCCTACCTTACAATTTTAATACAATTTTACGGTCCAATATATGATATATAATATGTGTGTAATAGTACGTTAAATGTTTCATTTTTGTTTGATAGTGTCGTTCAAGTCGAGCAAGTCGTTCTCGGTTGGGGGGATGATTGCATAACGTGGCCAGCTCGGTTCGCAGTCGTTCCTCTGGCTGTTGTCGTCCGAGAGGCTCGAGGTTGATAGTTACCTCGGCGGCTGCCGGGGTTATTGCTTCTCTAGTGCTCGGTGGTGTTCCGTTTCTTTTGTACCTGTAACATTTAAGCAGAACGTAGCCAACCAAGGCTATCGGCGCTATTGCGCTCAAGGAGTAGAAACTCAGATTGTGGATGTGTTGCATCCCGTCTCCGGCAGTATTGAGGTTGTCCATGATTTGGTCGGCTCGAGCTCCGAGCTTTCGAAGCTCTTCGGGGTCTCGCAGCACGCTCTGTAGTGGGATGGTTCTCTCGGTCTGCGTCGGGGGCGCCTGAGCTTCGATCTCCGTTAATGTCAAATTAAACGACGGAAGGTAGTTTTCCCGTATGATTTGCGATGTTCGCTCGATGGTTTTGATGCTGAAATCTCGGGCGGTTACTATACATACGCCTACTAAAGCCAGTATTCCCGAATTATTTAGTATTTCGTGCTCAGTGGGATTTTTCCCACAATTTATTCCCACGGGAACTGGGGTTGGCGCGACGTATAACCATCATCCTTGCTGTTGCATTGGAACGATTAAGGGATGGGTGATTTTGATAACCCTTTTCGCGCATTTTTTTCCGTTACCGGTGTCCATTTTCGCATAGATTAGGACTTCGCAGGGCGCGTCGTTTGTGACTGGAATAGTAGGGTGTGTTGGTGGGCAAATGTATGATTTGCCCAGTACCTTGCAAATTTTTACGTCATCGGATGTCATCCTTAGGTACTTGCGATTCTCTATATCTATTACCAAGTGGGTCTCGGTCGCTTCTATGTAGTAGTGCCTGCCGTTGTCCGCTCGCATGGGTATAGGATATACTTTTTGCATACTATATCGTTGCTGCCCGATCAGCGGTATATCCAGCACGAGTACCACTGCGTCGCCTTCGCTGTAGGCCCTGGTATCTGCCAGTCGCATAAGTGTTGACACTTGGTCGTGTGCTATTGCGACCGGGAAGCTACTGCCCGACGGTAGGTGTGGTAGTGCTTCTACGAGGTGCCTAGCGAGTGTGCGTGGCGGCAGGGACGTTGCTCGGGCCTTACCGCTAGCTGTATCGTCCACCAGCCACACTAGCTCCTTTACGTCGCTGAGTAATGCTTCGACCGCAATACTTATCGCGTTGAGCGTCTCGTCTAAGTGTTGGCGTCTCTCTATGTAGTATACTTCGCCGTTGAGTGTGCGGTTGATATGCTGCATCAGGGACAGCAGGGCCTGTTCGTGAGCCTGTATGTGCTGCGCGCTTTCATTAAATAGGCTGAGCGTGGTTTTTATGACCTGTATTTGATTTTTTAACCTTTCCTTCAGGGTCTGGTGGGACGCCTCCAGGCGCGTTATCTCTTCATGTAGTTCTTTCGCGTCGGCGGCATCCATGTTTCCCGTGATGGCCTTGATTATGCTTCCAAGGCCGTCTACCAATCCTCGGCGCTCTTTGACGGGGCGCGTCCCGAGGAGGTCGAATATGGTCAGTATCCCCATCTCTATTCTTCTCTTTATTCTCAGAACTGAGTCGCTTATGACGGGGCATATATCGTTGGCGCGAGTTTCGCTTTCGCACAGCTCCGTCAGACGTTGTAGGCTTTTGCTTATCTCCCCTTCTCGGTGCAGTAGTGCAGCGAGGTCCAGCCTGATAATCAGTCGCCACGTCGATTGAATTATCGTGAGGCTCTCTACGTTCTCATAGTAGATGCCCGGAGTGCTGGCAAAAGTGCTGACGACGTAGTCGGCCGTATGCGGTGTGGCTGTGGTTTGTCCACACCTTGCTGCGATCAATTTGCAATCAGACGA
The DNA here is from genome assembly GCA_963942595.1 of Cylloceria caligata. NCBI lineage: Eukaryota > Metazoa > Arthropoda > Insecta > Hymenoptera > Ichneumonidae > Cylloceria > Cylloceria caligata. Next base: position 24,976,922 of record OZ012710.1, read on the forward strand.
GGCGAGGAAAACGTGAGTTCTTCCTCTTTTGCTGCAGTCTCGCGGGTTTCGTTGGGCGAGGGCTCTTTGGCTCATTCTTATTCTAGCGTTCTATCCGCCAACATGTCTACCGTTCTCTTTAAAGTGTTCGTGGCTCATGGAGCCGTAATTTGCAGGGGGAGGGACCTGACCCCCGAGGTGTTAGAGTTGACCGTGAGTACTCTTCTTACCTCCTTGGGTTTTTTAAGTATTCGTACATTTTTCAAAATTTTCCTCTTTTAATGATTTTTTTCTAATTTTCCAGAGCTGTTTGGTAGTCGTACCAAAACAAAGTAAAAGATGGCTCTCAGACGAATTCTTGGCGGTGTTAGCCGTCCGCCGCCGCCGGCAGAATTGTCGCCGGGCCGTCTATTGTCTGTGGGGCCTGGGGCCCTGGATCGGCGATGAGGAGCCCTACCCAGATTTTATCGGGTTGCGCCGTCTGTTTGCAGAGGGGTCCCTCTCCACTTGTCCGACGTGCGGGACCGTTTTCGTTTACTGAATACTACAGCTCTACTTTCAAAATTTTATGTTTTTATCTCCACAATCTTATTTTACATTTTATGTTTCATATAAATTAAAAAGTTTCAAATTTACTTCGCTAGTTAATGGAGCTCCTACCTTGCGCTCCGTGGAGCTCCCTACCCTCATTTATTTAGTTTTTATTTAGCTTTTAATGATTGATAAATAGTTTCAGGCGGTTGGCATGTACCGCCTGAGTTTTCCGTCCCTTCTGGAGGACGTAGTTGACGGGGGGCCTTGCCTCCGCTATCTCGTAGGGTCCAGTCCACTTCGGGGTCAGCTTGGCTGACCGCCCCCTGCGCACCGTCTCATCACGGAGGAGTACACGTTCGCCGACGCGGTACTCCTGTTCGTGTACGCTGTGGTCGTACGTATTCTTCGGCCGTCTTTTCGCGCTTTTTCAGGTTGTCGCGTGCTACGGTCCATGCTGCGCGTAATCGCTCTCTTAGTTCTTGGACGTAGTCGTCGTATGCATACATGCCGCGGGGTTCCTGTTTCACGGCGGTCGGTAACTCAACTTCGCGTCCGTACACCAGTACGTGGGGTGACAGTCCGGTCCCCGTATGTGGAGTGGTGTTGTACGTGAACATTGCGTACGGCAGCCACTCGTCCCAATTTCCCTGATCCTCGCTTATGAAATTTTTCAGATACTCTGCGAGGGTACGATGTGACCTTTCTAATGCGCCGTTCAATTCGGGATGATAGGCCGTAGTTTGTATCTTTTTAATTCGCAGCAGTCGACACATTTCTTTGAAGGTTGCACTGAGGAAATTGGTGCCCTGGTCCGATAGTATTATTTCCGGCGTTCCGTGCCGGCAAATTAGTTCTTCCACGAGCGCCCTTGCTACCGTCGAAGCCTCTTGGTTCGGCAGGGGGATCGCTGCACTGTATTTGATAAGTGCGTCCTGAAATGTGAGTATATATTTTTTCCCGGAAGCGCTTTCCGGTAACGGTCCTACGATGTCGACCGCGACTTTTTCAAATGACCTTGATGAAGTGTCCGTTACCACCATCGGCACTCGTTCCTTTTTCCCGATTTTATTCTTTTGGCAAGAGTCGCAGGATGTTATGTATTTTTCCAAATCCCTTCTTATGCCGGGCCAGTCGTATTTCGTCCGGATCCGATGCAACGTACGCCTGATACCCTGATGCCCTCCTATGGAGGTGTCGTGGTATTCTTTTATGATTTTCAGGCGGTCTTCGAAGGAGGGAGTGGCTACGCCACTGCGGCAGTCGCTACGCTCTTTCATAACTTTGTCTTCTTCTGTGCTGCTGGAGGTTCGCGGGCTGCGGCCCCCGCTTTGCCTCGCTTCCTCAGCAGGCTCGTGCGGCGCTTGGACCGCAATTTCCTTGCTCGGTGTGCCCACCGGTAGCTCCGCCGTTGCAGCGCTCGCTTTGTCCCTTTCAGCGATGCTTGCAGTCTTACTCGTGCCTTTCTGCACTAGCTTGCGTGGTCTGCCCCTTCCCCGATCACTCGGCTTCGCGGCAGGGCTGTGGGGCTCAGTAGAGCGATCTGCGTCCACGCTGCGGATCTCTCTATCTTCTTCTGGCGCATTAGCCGGCGTGGCCTCTCTCTCTCTGCCGCGTTGCTCTGCTGGCCTGCTGTATTCTTGGCTGTCCGCTTTGTGCGGCTGTCCGTACTCGGGCGCTTGCTGTCCTCGTCTCTTTTGCGGGCGGGCTCGACCTCTCGCTCCAGCGAGCTACAATGGCTATACGGGATATCTTCGGCTGTCCGCTTTGTGCGGTCATTCGTTGTGCCTACTTGCCCCGGCTTGCTGTCCTCTTTCGACACACGGACTTCGCTCTTCGCTTTCGCTTGGGCCCTCGTTGTGAGGAATATTCGGCTTAGTGCTTCTGCATTTGTATTTCGCTTTCCTGCCTTATATTCGACATCAAACTCATGCTCTGCCAATTTTATTTTCCACCTCATTAGTCTCGATCCTTGGTCTTTTACTCCGAACAACCAGGTGAGCGGTTGGTGGTCGGTCACTACTGTGAAGCGAGTACCATAAATGTATGGCCGAAATTGAGCGAGAGCCCAAACTATTACGAGTAATTCCTTTTCCGTAGTAGTGTAATTCAGCTCAGTCTTCGACATGGTGCGGCTTGCGTAGCATATGGGCAGATCGTCCCCGATCTTGCCTTGCGAAAGTATTGCGCTGAGCGCCCGATCTGATGCGTCTGTTGTCACGACGAACGGCTTTTCGAAGTCCGGATACAGCAATATTGGTGCCGTGGTAAGTGCCGTCTTCAGTTCCTCGAATGCGGCATCCCTTACAGCGGTCCACTCGAATTTAACCTCTTTCTGGGTTAATTCCGTGAGCGGCTTAGCGGTTTTCGAGAAATCTCTGATGAATTTTCGGTAATAACCGGCTAGTCCGAGGAAGGATTGAACTCCTTTTACATCTCTCGGCACCGGAAATTCCTTTACCGCTTCTAATTTCTGGGGATCCGCTCGCACTCCCTCTTCGGAAATTATGTGGCCGAGGTACTGCGTTTCCTTGCGCAGGAATTTGCACTTGCTGGGTTGCACGGCCAATTTGGCCTCTCTTAGCCGCTGCAGTACCTCCCGCAGCCTGTCGTTGTGCTCCTTTAAGATCTTTCCGTGTATTACTATGTCGTCCAGGTACACATAGCATTTAACTCCTTGCAATCCCGCTAACGCTGAGTTCATCAGCCTCTGGAAGGTCGGTAGCGCGTTCTTAAGTCCAAATGGCATGCGGTTATATTCGAAATGGCCTTGCGGAGTGGAAAACGCAGTTTTCTCCTTATCTTGCTGCGCCATCGGAATTTGGTGAAATCCCGAGGCGAGGTCCAAGGTCGTATAATATCGTGCTCGTCCCAACGGTCCAATATCTCCGTGATGTTCGGCAGTGGGTACGAGTCCCCGATGGTGACTTCGTTTAGTTTACGAAAATCCACGACTACTCTTATCTTCCTTACTCCGGCGGCGTCTGGTTTCTTTGCCACAACCAACAGTGGCGCGTTCCACTGACTTTTGCTGGGCTGGATAATGCCTTCTGTTAGCATTTCGCAGGTCTGCCTTTCCACTTCCCTTTCGTGGGTTTCCGGCAACCTATATGGGTGCACCTTAATGGGCTGCACCCCTTCCTTAAGGGGAATTATGTGCTCCACCATGGGCGTGCATGGCAGCTTATCCCCTGGCAGGTGGAATACGTCTTCGTACTCCCTTGTAATCTCGTCGAGCGGTTCGCGCTCTTCTTTATTGAGATTTTCTGTGTCGAGCTCTCAAGCTAATCGCGCGAGGCGGTCGGCCTTTCGCTCCGCGCTGACGGTGCATACTTCGGGCGTCGCGGCCTCAGGACCGTGACCCACTGCCGTTATCTCTAGGGGCTCGAGTTCTACCACTGGGCGTTGTACCTCAACAGCCTTCTCTGGGGTGTTTATCAGACTTACTGCATAGCTATTACCGTGCGGCGGCGTGATGCAGGCTCCCATAATTACTCCGTTTCCGAGTTCCATTTTAGAGAGCAGTCCGATGAATTTGCTCTTGGTCGCGACGTAAGCGACGGTCTCGCTGCGTGGCAGCAGGGTCATCTTCACCGATCCATCTAAAAGCGGGATGCAACGTCCGTATAGTTTAATCATTTCGCCGTGCAAGATATCTGCTTTATGACGTTTAGTGAAGTCCATTCCGAGCAGTCCGTTGACCATCAGTGGCACGGAGCTCGGAACGATGTAAAACCAATGTTCTACGCTTAGAGCTGGAGTCTCGAGTATGATTTTCGCGATTACTAGCGGAGTAAATTTTTCGCCTGCCATCCCTTGCAGTTCCACTTAGCAGTCTTTCACCATAGTCTCAGGTTTGAGACAGTCTTCTTTAAAGATGCTGCATTGGGCACCGGTGTCTGCCGTGAGGGTGAGTACCCCGGTCACACCCAGCGATGCAACAATATCGAAGTCACTGGCGGTGGCACTCGACGCCGGCAACGTTACTTGTAGCAGTTGTAGCTTGCATGCGGGTTTTTGCTGGGCTGTTAGTGTGTTCAGCCTCATTGTTGCCAGCGGGCGGGTGTCCGTACTATTCCGACCAGTACCCGTCGTTACTTTTTTTTTTTCGCCTTATCCTCTGAGTCCTTTGACGTTGGGGCTGATGTGACGTCCGAGCGGGTTCGCTCTGGTTTAGCGACAACCTCTCTTTGCAGTCCCTCCACACGTGGCCCTTCTTCTGGCAGTAGTTGCACACGATGTCAACGTTGTGTATGGACTTGTTCTCGGTAGGCGCAGGCAAGCTTACTCTTCCCGATTTCCGGGTGCAGTCTCGAGCCATGTGTCCAACTTTTCCGCAGGTGAAACAATTTTCTCCCTGTCGGGATGGTGCGCCTAGGGACCTTCTGGGGTGGCTTAGTGCTCCGCCAGCCCGTCCCTTTGGTTGCACCATGTTGGTTATCTTTATGGCCCCTGCCACAGAGTCATGCAGAGTTTGGTAATTTCTCGCACGTACCAGCACTTGCACCTGGCCGTGCAGGCCGTTTTCGAAGTTGGCCTATGCGCTTCGTCGGGTGACACTCTCAACGGTGATCCTCTGATCCTCTGTTTTCAACGGTTCGTAGAGTATTTCGGCGATGTCTACCGTGATTCTCTCCGTTCTTGCCGCGTAGGCGGCGAAGTCTTCGTTCTATTCCTGCCGGAGGGAGCTGAACTCTATTTGCAACGCAGCAAGGGACTTCCGTTGTCCGTACAACGCTTCCAGCTCGCTCCTGAGTTGCGCCATGGTACTGATGGTTTTGTGCTGCAGTTGTCTTGCTGCCGCACCTTCTAATTTGCTCATGACAATCAACTCGAGGAGGGTGTCATGTTCCTCCTCGGCTACCCTGCGAAAAATCGTCTCGCAGGACTTTAAGAAGAGCGGCAATGCCTTTGCGTCTTTGCCGTCGAACGTTTTCACCATTTTTATTCCGAGGCTGAGGCTGAGCATATTTGAGGGCCTCTGCGTCTCCTCGAACCGTCATCCCTGCTCCTCCTAACCGTTGCTGGAACTCAGCTATTTGCTCTCTTAGGGAGCGGATGAGCTCGTATTTGTCCACACCTACCTCGTTTGACGTATCCACCAAGTTTCGTCTTGCGGATGGTGTTTCATCCCCCTGGAGTTCGCGATCGAGTTCGCGTTGATTTTGCTCATGCTCGCGCTGCAGCCTTTCGCACTGCCGTCGAGCTCTTACCAAATACCGGTAGCTGTCGGGAAACCTACGTGATCTATCGTTTGCATGCTTTCGAATTCCCGCTCATCCATGTTCTCGTCTAGGTGTTCAGGCGTTCGTTCGCCAGTAGTTATATTGAACACGTCGTCGCTACCTATACTACTGTTATCGCGAAACGCCGCACCCCTGAGTGGGTTTACGCCGAACTCGGCGTCCAGTCGGCCTGCGACGGCCTCTTGCCTGTCGGCGGGGATTCGACCCGGCGGCGAGAGCTCTGTTAACGCCCTGCGCGCTTCGTACACAATTTCCCCTACGGCGGCAGCTAAACCGGCTGTGGAGTCTACCCCTTCGCTTGGCATCGTAGTTCCTAACGAATTGACTCTACGTTTCGGTTTCGCTCCCCTAAATATCGGCATGTTCAGTTTTCACGTCTACCAAGCACACACTCAACTCATGCACACGCTACACTCATAATCATCTGACGCCTCGCGTCATATGGTATAGCTCGCAGGTATGCTATATCGATTTATCGACCGCGCACTCATGCATATTGTCCATCTGCTCACATCCTCGATCGAAGCTCACTCAAGCGGCCAACGCTGTTAGCGTGGCCCCATCAGCAAGACCACTCACAAGGCTCGCCTTCCATCGCTGACAGCGAATCACAAGCAAGCTGTGCCGCACGTCCGTCTTCTTGATACTCTGCCTCGTGGTCGACGGATGTGGCCATTGTTCTCACTCGAGTCGCTCGCAGTACACGTTCCCGCGTAAACTCACAGAGATATTCATTTGTTCCAATCACTTTTGTGCGCATTCATTATTATAGTGTAGTACATTCTTGATCAAATCACCCGTGTGTAAATTCAGTGTCAGTGTGAATCACAGCAACTCAACAGGACTAGTGCAGCACTCACATAACCGTCAACGGCGTGGTTCGCTCGTTGGCAGCAGAGACGCCATTCTGCCTCGCACCGATCATCGGCGTCCGGACACTCACCAGCCTGCCGTGTGGCTTTACTCGAGCTCTACAACCAGACCGTATCACCAGGATCAACCACACGGAATCACCAAGGCAACTCAGAGGCCTGAGAACCTACTCACCAACAGTACATCAACACGCAGGCCAGACAAATCACAGTATATATTTGTTATAATCACCAGGTATTTTTTATGCAATCACTGTTATATAATTTAAATAAACATTGAATTTATTATTGTTCGTTACTGAGTGCTTTTAATTATTTATACTTGTCACCAGGATCCTTAATCTTACTATTCGCATCTGTCACTTGACATGCTACGTGTGAATGTATCGACTTGCTACCTGTCGACAGATTGAAAATAATTTCAAACTCAAACTCAGTCTCACACTCATTATCATAACATTTTTTGGTCCTTCGAGCCGGATATAATTTACTCACACTCATTAACATACACGGCATGTTGCTAATTTTGCGGCGAACAAAACTCTAAAATATACCCACAAAACCTCGACAGAAATATCTCTAGTGGAATATATATATATTTTTGGGATTTTTAAATATCTGTTCTAACTGGCTTTGGTTTATATCGGCAATGTATTAGTATAACGTAACCGCCACTTACAGAAGGATGATCTGGTAGATGGTCCTCTCCGTGGCGATGTTTTCGGGCGCTGTCGACTTGGTGTCCTGCAGCTCTTTTCTGTTGATGGTCTTTGACGTCTTTCTTGACGCTGTTGGCCTGCTTCTTCGCTGGTTCCTGGGTTCGTCCTTAGTGCGTCGCCAATGGTTGCACGACGGCTTCTTCTCGAGTAGCTGCTTCGCGTACTCGGTTGCACACTTTGTGCGGTTCTGCGCAACTTGACGTGATACCGTCAATCGGGACTTTAAACGGTTGACCAATATGTCACACCGCACTGTCTTACACTTCGCGTTTTCGCGTTAGCTTATTCGGGTTTTCACGAACTACACTGGCGTCCTTTGCACGAGTCGTAGTCGTCACTTCAGAGTATTCTTAACTTTGTCCGGAACACTTTTGTCCTAATAAATCACGAATCACTTAACTTCGGCAGATCCCACCGCTGCCACCAAATGTTATGCCGTTACTGGGTAATTAGATTATTCGGTATTCGGTATAATATTAAAAAGTTATTATTTTTTGGGATCGTTTGCCGATAAGGAGAGGAATCTCGAGTAAAAGATGAAAACGCGAATTTATATAAAAGGAAGCATTTATTATAGGCGACGGTAACTTTCCGTTGTCTATTTAAATGTTAAAGTAAGAAAGTACAATAAAAAGTCATTTCCAGTCTTTACGAGGAACCAACCCGTTCTATCTTGAGTCTAAATTAATTCTGATTTTAGTAAAGCAGTTAGTAACTGCGTTTGCTAATCTCTAACTGTGTCTGCTAAGGAATATTCCAGAGAATACTTGAAGAAGAATATTCCCCGGCATAACACGTTATTTTTTATTTAACGACCAAAATATTCACTAGAAATAATTTATATGGCAGAGCAACGTTTGCCGGGTCAGCTAGTTTGTCTATAAATTCCATATTGCCCTTGCACGTGTCGCAATCTCCTGATCTGCACAAATGGAATCCGTGGAGAAACCAGTCTCTCCGGCATCAAGTGTAATGATAGCAAAAACGTTGGCACGGCTTGGTACTTGAATTCGTTGTACGTGGACGTCAAAGGAATAACATTTCTATTAAGAGCTTGTATGCACGTGTTACAAATTAATATACTGCGAGGTCCATACTGTTACCAACGATAATAGGAAGATTGCAGGAGCATAGCTCAAGCGGTAGAAAAATAACACAGTAGGAACAGAAACGAGAAGACCGTGAAACATGAGAGACACGAGTCGACGGCCGTTAAATCCGAAGCACAGAAGAAAAACGGAGACAGAAGGATCGGAAACACCTGAGCGTTCGAGTTAGTACAGGCGTACCGAGGTTTGCGGGCACTAGGCCATCGCACCCGTGTATGAAAAAGTAGCTACGTCACACCTCCGGAATTCCCTCGCTGACATAAAGAGCAGGTCAGCGACCAGCTGGCCTTGCTGGGTGGCGAGGAGAAGACGGGTAGCGCGGCGACGGCTAGCTACGAAATAAGGAAATGCGTTTGATTTAAAAATAAAAGCTAATGATGACGTAGGGCAGAACGGAACGAGGGGAAGGCTATAAGAGGGCCTGCACGGGGGGGGGGGGGGGTGAAGCTCTCTTAGGTTTTTCGGCACGAGTGCGGATGGAAAGGAAATAAAAAACGTTCCCAATAATAATTAAAAATTCAAAAGTAATTTCTTTTCTGCTCACCTTGTATCAAAATCTCGTGAGTACATAAGAAAAATGAGTGCAAGTGCGTGAAAAAACGAAGACCAGCCAACGAGAAAGGACAGGCGAGTTATCGAAATAAGATAAAAACATGATTAGTGAGATATCACTTAATTCAAGAATAATTTAGAGATAGACAGGTTAAAGTGAAGAGACAAAAATTGCGTGGAATAAACTCAATAGGATAAAGCGTCTAGTATTAAGAAAATAGAATTAAGCAATTAGAACCAAGTATAGAAAATAAATCGTTTAGGATTAGCTTAGCGATACCGCAGAAAATTAAAATTAGGTCATTTAGTATTTAAATCGACAGGCGAAACTAGCATATTGCAAGTGAAAGTGCGAGTGAGAACGCCAGACGTTGAACCGTATGTGAGCTAGAGAGGGACAGAGGTCCGAGCGAAACATCGGTACGAAGAGCGAGGTAGGCACGGCTAGTGGTGTGCGTATGTATGTGCACCGAGCGTACAGCAATACCACTGTACGAAACAATAATAGACTTTCGAGAATACCAAGAATCTGTGCACACGAAATAATATAATAATTGTAGAAATAATCACTGAAATCACGGAATTTAAATGTCATTATACAGAGTACCTGTGACCGGAAATTGTTTCTTTGGAAATAAAGCCTCACTCTCAACCACCACGAAGTCTACATTAATTAGTCCTGTGATCGAGCCCGTATCCCCACGAAAAATAAAAAATAATTGTTAACGATAAACATTACCATTACAATATTGTCGCCTACATTAACTTCAATTATTTGATTTAAAGATTCTTGATGTTCTAAAGCCGATTCTTTCAAGTCATATTTAAACCATAAGCGGTCATATACGAAGCATACATAACCAAAGGGGTTGTCGTAGAATTTTTTGCGGAAGTCTTGATCGGCCTTTCTATTGCGGTGAAATTCCGTATAGGAGAGAACAGGCTACACGTCCATTTGATGATCACCAAAAAATTTAATTGACAAATAAGCGTTAGTAGTGATAAACCCCTCGAACATGACACAATGATAGTTATGAATATCAATAGTAAAGTAAGGTAAATTAATGTAAAGTTAAATTGTAAGTTAGAAAATAATACTGTTTGAGAATTCCAGAGGATGTTGTTGGAACGATCTGCGAATATATCGGAAATTATGAAACTTCACTTAAGATCTGAGAAGCACACAATTGCATTAATTGTGTGCAGTCTTTGTGAATTGCTTGAGTAGCACACAATTATATTAACTGTGTGCTGTATTTATTGAGAGCAGTGTACGCAGTGCAGCCAACGCTGCGGAGCATGCCACGCAATGAGATATATGAGTGCGTAGATGAATTTAATGCCTGTCAGCAAATACTTAATGTGATGGCGAAATAGAATTTACAGATAGTGAGTGCTAGCACATGCAAATCTGACAATTGAGTGTAATGCTACACTGACAGGCTGTGACGCAGTCTACGCTGCAGAGCACTGAAATGTGAGCTTGAGGATGCACAAGATGATTAGAATGAAATCACAACAGTTTCCCAGCAAGTTTAATTAGGGGAAAGTGCAGTGAATTGGTAAAACACACGCAATTATATTAATCGAGTATGCTAATAAGTGAAAACGTGGTGCAGCCAATTCTGCAGAGCACGCCACAGGGTGAGACCTTTTATGATGATGTACCGATATATGAATCTCCTCACCGTCAGTGAATTATGTTAAATTATAACGGTGTTCTCTTACTTTAATTTGAGTCCTGGTGAGCAAGCAGAAGTTGAGAAGATCCAGTTGAGAAAAGCGAAAATTGTCCGAGCCTTGCAAATGCGTGCGCTATTCGATGCGGGTTTTTATGTAAGTGCTGAAATATCTAACATGGCTGCGGGATGTGAAAACGTCGTTGGGCACTGAAGTCAATTGAGAGAGATAATCGGTGAGCGAAGCCGAAGTCAAGCGAGAGAGACATCCTCTCGCTCAACGCGGCATGCCTACGAGGCACAGCCTCGGCTCCGCGAAGCCCTGCCTCGGCTATTTCCGGCCCAACCGAACGCAGCGTGCTAGAGCGCAGCAACACGTCGACGCACGGCGAATATCGATCGCCGTACGCCAGCTGGTTATTCAACAAATACAATATAGTAAATAAGAGTATATAAATATATATATCTATATACCTACTTGAATTATCTCCAGTATCTTGTATATGTGGTTCGTCATGAAACGCTGATGTAACATTTGTCGCCGATACAGCACTTTATATAGCTGTTCTAACCTTCAGCTCCTGTCGTGCAGTCTGCCGTTTTTTTCGTTTTATTTTCGGCAGCTTTTTTATAGCAATGATACTCTCCAACACGATCGGTAGTTGTTTTCGGCATTATTTAATATAAATTTACTATTTTAAATAGACAAAACGCAATAATTTTTAAAAGAACACACTGGACACAATAATTCGACGCAATACTGTACTCGATGTTTCTCTCTGTCACACTCTCTTTGCCCCTCACTCTAATATATACGCGCAGAGAATAGGGCGCATATACAGGACGGAAAAACGTGTCCTATACCACTTAATGTATTTTCTCTCTCTCTCTCTCTCTCTCTCTCTCTCTCTCTCTCTCTCTCTCTCTCTCTCTCTCTCTCTCTCTCTCTCTCTCTCTCTCTCTCTCTCTCTCTCTCTCTCTCTCTCTCTCTCTCTCTCTCTCTCTCTCTCTCTCTCTCTCTCTCTCTCTCTCTCTCTCTCTCTCTCTCTCTCTCTCTCTCTCTCTCTCTCTCTCTCTCTCTCTCTCTTTCTCTCTCTGCGCTTGCGTGGTGTACTCTGTGCCTATACCCTATACCTATAGTGTAGAGAGTACCCCGTACGCACAGAGAACCATGCACGAAAGGCAGGAGAGGGGACGCTACGAATCACCGCACAAAGATTTGTGGGGTACTCTAAGCAGTGATACCAGAAGCGGGATTTTTGCCCCTATCTCGCTGCCCTCACCACGCTGCCCGTGCTAGGCGGGTCAGGGGAAGGCTTACGCGACTCGTACAAATCTCGTCTCGATTGCGCTTTACGTTGTCTCGCCCCACCCACTTCACAACAGCCACTGCGCGGGCTTTTATGAAATGCGATATGAAAGATTTCCTAATGAATATATATAAATCTATCTCTATCTCTAACTCTATCTCGATCTATATATATAAAAAGAAAAGTCCTGACTTACGGACTCACCAACGCCCAGCCCAAACCCCTGGGCCTAGAAACTTGAAATTCTAGGGATATATTTCCTTCGTGTCGTAGACGCTCACTAAGAAGGGAATTTTAGAAATTCCGTCCCTAAAGGGGTGTAAAAGGGTTAAATATGTTTTTACCTATTTCTTAATATCTCTCAGGCACGACGAGATATCCCTTTGGTTTTTGCTTGCAAATGTTACTCATACAAATGTTTAAAAACCAATTTCAGGATTTTTAGAAATTCCACCCCTAAGGGGGGTGTAAAAGGGTTTAATATGTTTTTACGTATTTCTCAATATCTCTTAGGCACGATGAGATATCGTCTTGGTTTTTGCTTGCTAATGTTACTCATACAAATGTTTAAAAACCAATTTCAGGATTTTTAGAAATTCCACCCCTAAGGGGGTGTAAAAGGGTTAAATATGTTTTTACGTATTTCTCAATACCTCTTAGGCACGATGAGATATCGTCTTGGTTTCTGCTTGCAAATGTTACTCATACAAATGTTTAAAAACCAATTTCAGGATTTTTAGGAATTCTACCCCTAAGGGGGTGTAAAAGGGTTAAATATGTTTTTACGTATTTCTCATATCTCTTAGACACGATGAGATATCGTCTTGGTTTTTGCTTGCAAATGTTACTCATACAAATGTTTAAAAACCAATTTCAGGAAAGGGGTGTAAAAGGGTTAAATATGTTTTTACGTATTTTTCAATATCTCTTAGGCACGATGCGATATCGCCTCGGTATTTGCTTGCAAATGTTACTCATACAAATGTTTAAAAACTAATTTCAGGATTTTTAGAAATTCCACCCCTAAAGGGGGGTCAAAGGGTTCGAAACTGTAGAAAGTGTTTTAACGGTTTTTTTTAAATTCTATCCCTAAGGGAGTGTTGTACAGGGTTGTTTTTCGCATATTTCTCAATTTTCCTTGCAAAGGTTACCAATACAAATTTGCGTTTTCTCAAATTCTGTCAAGCATGATAAGATTCTGAGTTTATTTTCGCTTACGAATGTTGTTTACGCTTTTACTGCAAAATATAATTCAGTATTTTGTCCTAAATAGCCCTTAAAAGGCCAAATTCAGATTCGGTTGAAAAATAAAAAAATTAAATAAATACCATGTCCAGCTCAAACCTCTGGTGCTAGAATCTTGGTTTTTGCTTACGAAGGTTGTTTATGTTTATAATTCGAGTATCTATATATATATAAAGAAAAGTCCTGACTGACTCACTGACTCACCAACTCACTCATCAACGCCCAGTCCAAACCCCTGGGCCTAGAAACTTTAAATTCTGGGGATATATTCCCTTCGTGTCGTAGACGCTCACTAAGAAGGGATTTTTAAGGTTCCCCTCCCAAGCGGAAGTAAAGGGTTAAATATGTTGTTTTTTGTTTTTTCAATTTTTCTTAACCCCGATGAGATGCTACATTAGTTTTTACTCACGAAGGTTGTTTACGCTTATACTGCAAATCCAGATTAAGTTAAAAAATTAAAAAACCAAATAAATATGCATAAGACTGTATCTTCTACTTATATATAAAAATGAATGTTTGTCTGTCTGTCCGGCTATACAAAGCTACACGCGTTGACCGATTTCAGCCAAACTTTATATCAATATTGTTGAAGACCAAAGGAAGACGACTGTATATATCTCACCCCTGAAAACCACCCCCTTAATCTCCTAAAAAAAATTCTTAATAAAATCCACACGCCTTCACCGATTACAACCAAGCCAAGCAGAAATATTGTTAAGAGCCTAAGGAAGGTCACTGGATATATCTTACCCCTAAACCCTACTCTCTTCACCCCCTAAAAAAATCTTATCTTATATATAAAAATATAAAAGTGAATGTTTGTCTGTCTGTCTGTTTGACTGTCCGGCTATACGAAGCTACACGCGTTGACCGATTTCAGCCAAACTTTATACCAATATTGTTGAAGACCAAAGGAAGGCGACTGTATATATCTCACCCCTGAAAACCACCCCCTTTATCCCTTAAAAAAAATTCTTAATAAAATCCACACGCCTTCACCGATTACAACCAAACCAAGAACAAATATTGTTAAGAGCCTAAAGAAGGTCACTGGCTATATCTCACCCCTGAAAACCACCCCCTTCATTCCCTAAAAAAAAATTCTTAATAAAATCCATACGCCTTCACCGATTACAACCAAACCAAGCACAAATATTGTTAAGAGCCTAAGGAAGGTTACTGGATATATCTCATCCCTAAACCCCACCCTCTTTACCCCCTAAAAAAAGATTCTTCAAAAAAATTCACGCGAACCAATTGATTTCAACCTAACCTTACACAAATATTGTTGAAGACTAAAGGAAGGCGACTGTATATATCTCACCCCTGAAAACAACCCCCTTCATCCCCTAAAAAAAATTCTTAATAACATCCACACGCCTTCACCGATTACAACCAAACTAAGCACAAGTATTGTTAAGAGCCTAAGGAAGGTCACTGGATATATCTCATCCCTAAATCCCACCCTCTTCACTCCCTAAAAAAAGATTCTTCAAAAATATTTACGCGAATCAACCGATTTCAACCAAACCTTACACAAATATTATAGCGGGTCTAAGACGGGTATGACAAAGGTCGTATTGTATACATATCCAACCACTTAAACCCCTAAAAAAGATTTAGTATAAAAATCCACACCCCTTGACTGATTTCAACCAAACTTTACACAAATTTTGATAAGTTCTAATGGAAGGTCACTGTATAAATATAGCTCACCCCTTAAAATCGCGCCTTCATCCCCTAAAAATAGTTAGTTTTTCTGCCTTAACCGATTTAAACAAAAATTCACAAACAAAATAGAAACTCACTCACTCTATATATCTCACCCCATAAAACCACCCCCAACGAAAACAATCTTTATCCCCCAGTGAAAGTAATGTGGTTTTTTTCAACTTTTTTAAACACCGATTTAGCTGTTATTCCTCATATGATGTGACACTCGGGCAGCGCCGGGAAATCAGCTAAAAATGATAATCAGAGCTCGCAATTATCTTCTGATGATAATCTCACTCAACCAACAGCTCAATACACTCGAAAATTCTCATACATATGAAGAGAGTTTATATTGAAGCGAGCGTAACAAAGAGCGCTGAGCGATTTGATAATTTGCAAAATGAGCGCCGCACTTTACTTTGTGTATAATGCACTAGCTGATGTACCCGGCGTTGCCCGAGTGCCACATCATACGGGGAATAACAGCTAAATTGGATTTTTAAAATGTTATTAAAAGCCACATTATTTTTAGTGGTATGATAAAGGGTATATTGTCAGGGTGGTTTTAAGGTGGGAGATATACCGAGTGACCTTGCTTAGGTCTTATCTATTCGTTTGTGTACCCGGGCAACGCCGGGTAAATCAGCTAGTATTATATATATACATAAATAAATGATGAAAGTGAAGAAATATATAAAACGCTCACTAATTTTGCAGCCGTCAGCAAATGAATAGTGCATTACAATATCCAACACCAAATTGTAGTCCTTTACACGAAAGGTTCATTACAATTTATTGAATAAAAAGGAATTGTAATGCTGTACTCACGTCCCAGGTCCTACCACGTGGAGGTCGCTGCATACTGTTGATTGGTCGGTGAGCCGAGTCTGTGCACGGCGTAGTGTGTGACGTCACACGCTGCCTGACTGCTGATTGGTCGGTGAGCCGGGTGCGCGCGCAGTGGGCGCTAAAGCAGACCCAGTGGAGAGGTTACCCAAACGGGAACAAAAATCCCGCTTCTGGCATCACTGACTCTAAGCTCTAAGCCTATATATGCGTAGAGAGTGGGGACGCTACGAACCACCGCATAAAGAGGAGACGGTATATAGGGAAATTACATAAAGATGTGTTTTGTTTCATTCTCTCACAGACCAAATCTTATTAATCTATATCGTTTGTCTCAAATTCCGTTACACTTTTTCGTTTCATAACATCCTATTCACAACGTCCCATAAGAAGTTTCACTTAAAAAAAAAAACAAAGCGGGATTCGATCATGGGAACGTCGTATCGTGATAGGCGAGGCAGCAGCATAAGGAAGACAGGCGTTGTAGTTTGATTTCCCACCGCCAGCACGACGTCGACAACAGCGGACATCAACCGAGCGCGCGAGGCTAGTAGGCGGAGCTAATCGACCGGTCGCCAGAGGCACCGACGTGCGGCCATAAATATCGCTGAGGGCTTTGCTTCAAGCGGAATCTGTAGTTCTATAGGACTCGATTAAAGAGGAATAGTAAGAACCTCTTTAGACTCGATCTTTATTCGCCTCAGGTACTTACATATTTTCGACATTAGCAACAAGCCAAATGAGAGGAAACTATTTCGAGTGAAACAAAATACAATTCTCAATATCAGGATGTCGTATGATACGGGTGGCAACGATGATAAAGTAAGTAATGAAGGTTTTAATGGCCATCGGTACGATCTTTATTTTTTCTACAAGTCTTCTATTAGAGAGAAAAAATAAATAAAAAATCGCACATGGTATTACGATAACAAATTATTGTAGTTGCCGATCTAGAATCAACTGAATTAGTTATATTTAACGATTGTATGCTGCAATGAACGGCATTGCGCGATTTACTTGCAGTTGATTATACCAAATGCAGTTGTTGCTGCAGCAGACTCACCGAGAAAACAAGTAAAGTCAACGGCTGTTGTAAAGTACTCTGCTGTTCAGACACCAGCGACTTTTGCTCAGTTGCAATGCAACACAGATTTGAATCTCCCACCAAGCAACTGGCTGAGCAGTTCGGCGGAGAGCTATGGACTGCAGAGCGTCTGGTCTCAAAACACTGGATTCTCCAGTTTTCGAATGGCTCACATGTTTCCGGACTGTGTGGGAGAAGTTGATGTTGTATCCGATGCGGACAACATAAAACGACTGCTAAAGATGCCTTACAACCATGGAGTGATATCCATGATGGTCCATCGAATAGAAAACACACTGTTGCTCGACGACTTTAATATTCAAAAGTATCTGCTCCACCAGGCGCAAAGCGATTGGGAATGGTTGAAGAAGTTTGTGTATGAGCATGTATTCCAAAATGCCAGTGACAAAGAGAAAAGATTGTTTTATAAGAGCAACAGTCGAAATGCCTTGCAGCAAAAGAACTTGGTATCCAAGTTTCTATATCATTCTCTAGTACTTGCAGATAATAATGAGAAAGTAGAGACACCGCCTTTGCCACTTAGCACCTTAGAGCCTATACTGCCCGAACCGACCCTGGAAGAGAAGCTTCCAGATCCAAACCAGAGCCATAATTTTGCTAGAAATGTCGTTTGGACTTTTGAGAATATACAGATGTTGATTGGAACGGATATGCCAATTTTTGGAGGTCAAACACATCCATGCATAAGCCTAAAATTGCGGGACATGAGCAAGCCGATAAATGTGCTAACTGGCATTGATTATTGGCTCGATAATCTCATGTGTAATGTTCCTGAGGTTGTAATGTGCTATCACTTGGATGGCATTGTACAGAAATACGAGCTCATTAAAACCGAAGATCTGCCAAATTTGGATGATGCTAAATTCAGTCCCAAAGTAATCAGGGATGTTGCGCAGAACATATTGAGCTTTTTGAAAAATAATGCGACTAAAGCTGGACATACTTATTGGTTGTTTAAAGGTAGGAAAATAAAGCAATTTGGAATAACAATAATACAACAAAATCTTTATTATTTTAACTTTGTAGTTCGTTTTCAATTTCTATTTATTTCTATGAAGCAAAACAATACAATTAGGCACAATCATAAAACATTTAAACCTTTGTATATTTAGGAGACAAGAAAATAATTAGAAATAACAATGAAAGAACAAAACCGTAAATTTCCCGTTCACTTCCAATTTCCATTTAATTTTATGAACCGAAGATTCCATTTGACATCTAGCATGTCAGTGTAAAATAAGAAAACTACACGGTTGCTTCATGGAGCCTGCAGCTCGTGTATAATGGTGGATATTTACATAAATCAAGAAAAGCTGCAGAATTCCATGTTTAATATTTTTTTTAGGCAAAAACGACGATGTCGTAAAGCTATATGACTTGACGTCGCTTTGTAACGAGGCCTCGGATGACAAGGAACAAAATCCATTTACCGTCCCCGTCGCGATGCTTCTATACAGAGTCGCTCGTAACATGAAATACTCGTCGGATTGTCGTAAGCATGAGGGAACGATAAGAATGCTTCTGAAAAATTGTGTTCAGCTTCTGGCCAAGGAGAATCATCCACAGATAGTGACTTCCGCGCATTATATGATGGCTGATTTATACGTACCAGCAGACACGGATCCGGCTAATCCAACGCTAGTCGACCAGAGCGAGGACGAGGATGCTTCAAGCGAATGCGGCAGCAACCAGGAAAATACTGAAGGTCCTGACACAACTGAGGGTGAAGTTAGCGCAGATGTGAAATCTCTGATGCTCGGTCATAGTAAGTATCATCTTGTGAAAACGATTGGTATTTAGAGAAAAAGTTGAAAACAGCAAACTACGCAATTCTTAAGCGGAGCTGCTTAGCGTTCGCTGCTTTTGTCTGGGATATAAACAAGCTGAGAAAATTCAATTATAGTTTTTTTGTTACCCACAGTGGGATTTCACATTACAGTAGCCTCCTGCAAAGTGTCCGTCTACGGGGCAGCAGTAAAAAAAATCGCACTTACAGAGTCACTATTATTTCCTGGGCCAATGAAGCTCGGCACAGCTTGGTAGAACTTTTCAGCGATCGTGATGCAGGAGTCTGGATAGCGCTTAGTAGTAACTAAGCCCTAAAGAGTCCTACTGCCGAACGTTGTAGGGAAACCTCTTGGTAGCGAAACATTACCTGTGACGGAGCGAGGGGAAGGCGCCTTGCTGAGCACTTAGAGGGAGGCTACTGTATCTTGAGATGATGTGGTACTGCTCGATTGGTAACAAAAAACTGTAATCCGAAATTCTCTACCACGGTTCATCGGTCGGATAATAACTGAGAACAATATCCTCGGTTTAACAATCCTACAGGGCACCATTCTTGGTTTTTATCCGACAGATACTCTGCGCGGAAAAATTTGGGATCGGAAGGTTAGTTCTATCTCTTTTGTACCCATGCATGTTTTACATCGTCATAGGATGACTTGACGCACCTTCCGAACCTGTAATCGCTAACAGAAGGCATACTCCAGTTTTCCCAAAGTCGTTAAATATTTAAGACAAGAGCAAACTCGATTCCACTTTAAAGTAGATAGACCAGGTAAAACCAAATTTCCTTCTCTCTAAAATGTTAACCGGTTCTCGGTAAATTGGAATACAGTTCCTGTGACCGTTTGTAGCTTCTGAACATGTGCCACATTTAAGCGCGAGGCGAAACCTCTACCTCCAGCCATGAGCGCGAAAGAGATAGGCTAGTATGGCGCTCACGACGGAGTGAAAGAGAAGCAGCACATCTGTGTAAGTATGGAGGTTTCGCCTCCCTTTAAGTTGATGTGGCATGATAAGGTAAAGGCTGCTAACATTTAGGGGATAAGGAAATTAAGTTAACTGTTGAATAGATAGATGCAACCGTACCTAAGTTACTTTTGTCCTATACATAACCCTAACATGCCGATACTGCCGCTTCTCTGGATCGATCGCTCAATATGGTAATTAACTTAACGGAGTAAAGACAATCACAATAAATTTATTTTGTCAGTTCAAAAACAATCACAGCACGAAGAACACAAGTACAAACCGCCACCGATCAGTGGAACCATTGCGGAACGAAGTCTCTCCGCGTTGAATCACGTTTATCAGGGTTTCGAGTGTCTAAAGTACTTTCCCTCGGCAAATAGTTCACCTGATGAATTCAAGAGCGCTACCAGAGAGGAAAAAAGCAACAACACGTCTTACACCGAAGAAATTCAGAACGCGGCCAAACCATTTCAAGCCATTCCGATGCCTTACGCCAAGCTGAATCAAGCTGCAGATGACGCAAAGAAGACTTTGATGTCTAATAGTCCGAATCATCACAAGAAGAAAGGTAAACAGAAGAAAAATAAAAGGTCGGAGAAGAGTGTACCGAAAGACCCAGATCTTACGGATGGCTCGCCGAAGGCTCTGCTATGTAAATCAAAAGCCGAAACCCTGCCTACCTGGCAAGCACCGAAGAAGAGGGATGATCTCTGCTGGAATGCCCACCTGAAGACACTTCTCTATGAGAAAGCCTCATTGATTTACGCCGTCCTCGCTGAATACGAGTACTCGAATTACAGCTACGGAGCCTCACTCAGATACATACTTGCTGTGCTGCGTTGTCAAAAGATGCTTGAAGTTTTCTGCCACATGAGAAGCGACAAGCTGATTAGTTATCTCCTCGGACGAGCCGGTGATTGCTGCTTCATGACAGTTCAGGATTGGCGCAATATCGAGGATCACAAACGAGCCTACGAGCTGAGAAACGAGAACGAAGAGAAGATCGTGGAAGAGCTATTGAGCGTCGAAGATTTGGACATGAGTAAGTTTACTTTTGTTAATTGCTGATCGGTCAGAATTATGCACAGATGTTGAAATTAAGTACAAACTACATCTTTTGTGGTTTCAAGAACAGAAATGAAAGATGAGTGATTTATTTTCGATAGAACCGGCGCATCGATTGTTCCAGTTCTACTTACTAGTTTACTACTAGTTTACTACTAGTGTACTAATTGTGTTTATTTTCCTATCCATTACTATTCTATTCACACAAAACGCGTAGGGTAGACGTACCAGTTATATCCACTAGATTTTAATTCCATTATTAATCTTCATTTTTCAAAGTTAAGCAGTATAAATATAGAAGTTGGTTAGTGCTTTCTATACACTTTTGATGTTTGCCCCGCAGATTATATAAATATATTAAACGCACTTATAACTGGTGCATCAGCAAATTTTACATTCTCAATTTCCTTTCGATCTAAAAAACGTGCGGTAGTCGAATTGTTAAACCGTATTCTGATCCAAAACGCATATGTTTGAAGGTGTTTTGATTACTTTTGGTTCCTTATACATGATGCCACGTTTTCTAAAACATCGAGAAAAACAATTTTTAGCTGGCGTTCGCAAGTGTATTGGTGTGTATGCGATGGATTTGCATCTTTTTAAATGTGGTATGAGCTGAAGAGTTGAATGCTGGCTATACACTCGTAAAGCGATCACTTCTGTTTGTTCGTTACGATTTTTATGAAAATGAATGCCCGATTTTTAATTTGATGAACATTTTGAAAAATTAGCTTAAACACTAACTCCAGAAAACTTTGAGCTATCGAGTTCAAATGTGACATAAGAATGGATCGAAACCAAATTTGTTTAATGTAAAATTTGGTAAAAATCGATCGAGGGCTTTAAATTTTATGATATTTTGGAAATTTCTATTTTATAATAGTCACCATTATAACTTTCACATCTAACAAATCTTAAACTATTAGACTGAAATTTGATACAGATGTTCAACAAAGTCAAACAAACACCAGGATTGAGTTTGATGAAAATCGGTGTAGCTGATTAGAAGATTACTAACGTTAAGATTTAGCGTGTACTGATTAATATTAAAATAAATTTTCAAAAGGGGATATTATTTAAATGATTCTAAATTAAATAATTTCAACTTAATGTATGGTTTATTTGGAAGCTGTAGTTTTTGACTTCTTTTCTGCCTTCCTTGACGATTGTTCGCGTTGAGTCTCGGGCCTCTTTTAGAGTTGCGGTTCTTTGGGCCAAAAACAGCTTGGCCTTTTTTATAGATCAGGAAAGTATAATAATTACTCGTTTACAGTGAAATAGTCATTGTAAATTCTTTTATTCAATTAATTCTCTTGCAACAATGCAAAAGTGCTTTTTGAAAGACGATGCAAGTTCATCGTATACTGGGAGAAGTCTCTCCAGTGCAGATCCTTTTAACTTAACATTTAAGGAGTAAATTATAATTCTAGTGACTAAATCCACTCTAGACTCGTGATGGACTAGAGTGTATCAAGTGCCCCAGTGCAACTTCATAGTCTGTTAGTCGTGGAAAAGAGAATCTAGACAGGGGGTATTTCCATACAGTTGCTCGTGCTAGATTTCTATCCCAATTTCCGAAGCTAAACAGGGGTGTTTGTGTGTGTCTTCACAGTTGTCTGTGCTAACTCTTGCGACTCGTCGCTCGAGCCGTTGAAATCTTTGTGCGTCAAAGATTCTGGTAACTACGCCTATTTTTACATCTCTCTACTCACCGAGTTCGCTTCTCTTTTTGCTGACCCTGGTATAATCACTACTTTAAGGGGCTATACCAGTGTGAACGCTGAAAATTTGGGTAATTTTTGGGAATTTTTTGAAAAAAAAGTACTCAATTAAATGTTTCGGAAAATTAAGAATATATTTGGCTATATTTGACCTATATTACATAATTTTTTCATAGAAAAATATTGAGATCCAAGCGACTTATGCGCTAATCAGCTATTCCTGGCCCATACAATGGACCCTCCTTTTCCTCGAATAATGCCTGCTGAGAGGCTGAAGCTTTTCTCCGAGCTGTTCGTCTCTATTTTAAGGATGCTTCATGACGTAACTCTGCCTGGTTGATTTGGCTGTCATCTCTCTCCATGGCATATTCTTTTGCAATAGGACCGGTGATGACGTCCATTACTTGTAGCATTTTTAGAATAGCATAAAAACCATTTAAATATTGAGACTGCAAGGAAATTAGCGAGCTCGATCGTTATCAATCCATTATGAAGGTGCTTTGGAGCAAAGTGCCAGAGCAAGCCGTTATAACTTTCATTGTTATTCTGCGTGTTCCCTCCTTTGCATCGCTCTAGTAATTCCCTTGAACTCAAGTCAGTATAAATAGGTTCCAAAGCTATCGTAGCACCCTTGTCAAGTGGCAGATAATCATGTTTGAACTTTGATACGTCCATTCCTTGAGCTTTCGCGCGGCGATATGAGCACCAGCTACTCGCACCTGCAGGGCAATTTCCGTGGTTCGGATTTTCGTCTGTCGAAGAAAAATGATGCAGGGTAGCCCAAATTTCTTGATACATTTCATCAACATTATCTTGATGCCTGGTAATTGCCAATCCATAGTATTTCTGGAGTTTATTAATAACTTTGTCAGTTACCTTCACGGTATTCTTACTCCTTCCTCCTAAACCTTTGGTTCGTTTTTTGAGATTGCGGCTTCGTGTTCCCATTCTTTTTTTCATATGTAAGTAGCATTCTAGTTTTTCTACATTCACATCGTATGGATTTTAATTCAATAAACCTTTGTATGTGGCACTGTATCTTTTTTCTTTTCCAATACTTCACAACTCTTACAATAAGTCGATTTTACGATTGAATCGATGATTTGTTTGCTGAATTTACCTGCAAGAGTTGTAACACCGAAACGTGAAGTGTGGCCGCGTTTTTTCCATGTGCCATCTCCGGAAACTGTCAAATTAACATCTGAACCTTCATTCTCTAAGGTTTTAGCTCTCTCCTCAGTTACGGCTTTTTGTGTACTCCATTCATAAACGGTTTTAGCAGCTTTGGTTACATTTTCAAAGCATCTAGCAAAAGTGTTGTTATGAAATTTTCTAAGAAGATCCATCAAGCCACAAACTAGATTTAGTCCATTGGTACCGACGCCTACAAGTCGCATCACAAACACTATACATGAAACACCGCACTCACATGACACAGCAATTTTTAATCCTAAACCCCGTGAATTTGCTTCATTGAACTTGATGTCTTTCTTGCAATTTTTACACACAACTACAGTGCTAATTGCACTAAAAACAGAGTAAAAGTGGTTGAAACGGTATCCATGGGTATGATCAACTATAATTTCATCATCTCCGGTGCGTAACAGTTTTTCAGCGGCTGTACTGGTATTTTCGGTGGACTGCTCATACGTGTATTGATTTCCCGAAAATCTCTTCTTTTTGTTTCTGGATCTATGGATAAGAGTATCGTGAGAGCCTTTTTGATTCGAACTTGAACTGCTTTCACTCATTTTCGCTCTGTTGTGCAGTGTACAGCAGCTGCGAGTAAACTAACCAGACCCTTTCAGAATAACTGCGTTGAACGACTCCAGAGTACCTTTTTTAATAACAACGCTGATTTCAAATGGACCTATAGAGTCCCCTCTATAGTGTTCCCTCCCCCTATAGTGACCAAAGAATCAGGTAACAACATGTCAGCTCCGAGCTCCGTCTCCAGGCAGATGGGTCATCTTATACCTACGAGCGGTTGCTCTTTACAAGGCTGCCATTCAGGAGTATTAAAGATAGGGCCTTGACATTTTTACAGGATATTCTTTAAAGTATAAACTGTCGACAAAGGCAAAAAAATCGATTTTTTGAAAGTGTCACACTGGTATAGCCCCTTAAGTGGGTGATTATCATTTGTCGACCTCCTTATATTTATCGTATGTCGCATAATTATCAAACGCGGCTCTTTGGCGATATTGCCCATCGATCATGAGTTAAGAGACATCGAGCACACATGACCAATTCAGAATCGAGGGTAGCGCCTCTCGCGGAAAAATGCACATTGTAGCTAGCGCTGCTTGTGGCAAGTGTGTCAACCAAGGCATCCAGCGAAAAGTAACAGTTGTCGGTATGGCAGGATCTAAGGATTACAGTGGCGGGCCATGGTACATGTGGGACCTGGTCGCCCTGATTGATCCTCCAACTCCCAAGTATCGTTGGTTCTGCGCCGAGTCGTATCCCACCGATCCATGTGGCCGGGCACAGTAAATATATAAAATTCGTTGCACATAAGTGTGTTGAAGTAAAATGCGAAATAAAATTCATCATTTATAGTAAGGAGCGTAGATTATTTATCATGACTAGGGAACTTGCATGCATTCGAAATCTCTGTATTTCTTTACCGGGCTCGAAAGTCGGATGAAAAGGAATAAATTTCCCAATACAGTTTTTATTTTCGAGCAATAGTATCGCTGCAAAATTTTCTTCTCTTACATTAATTTTTCTCGGTACATTTGAATGGGCAGCCATATTGCTGATTCCGTCTATCAACACCGCAAGTGTCACGTTCAGGAACACAGGAACTATGCTCCGCCGTACTCTGTTTCTGCTTCGAGCAAGCAGAGGTATATTTAAATTTAAGCTTTGACAATGTCACCAATGCTTCACGGCTTCAAATATTACTAGTGCAGGTTAAGGGGAGGCAAAACCTCCATACTTTACCTATGAGTGCGAAAGAGATAGGCTAGTATGGCGATCACGGCGGAGAAAAAAAGAAGCAGCACATCTGTGTAAGTATGGAGGTTTATCTCTTTCACTCAGCCGTGTCCGCCATACTATTTCTACCTCTTTCACACTATTGGATGTTTCGCCTCCCCATAAGACTTCTGCTTGCTTAGAGCAGAAAGTGTTTATAGTGGAGCATATTTTCCGGACGTAACACGGGCGGCGTTGATAGATGAGTCCAACAATATGGCTGCCCATTCAAATCGACCGAGAACATTGAGCGAAAAAATGTTTCTTCTAGCGTATATATTGCTCTGACACGAAAAGAGGCTTCGGAAATTCATTATTTCTCACCCTACTTTGGAACGAAATAAAAATTGAAAAACACGCAAGTTCTCTATTCCTTATTTTTGAGATTAATGGTTTATGAAATATTGAGTTATATATGAGGAACTTCACGTGAAGTGGAGCGGTTTTTGGCCGAGATCAGTAATTTTGTTGCTTCACTAGAATACACTTTCTTTTTACCATGTAAGGTAACTATAAGAGACTTTCGATAAGTCGCAATTTGAAGCGGTATAAAAGATACTGTGACTATGGGTTTACCAGAATTTATCATTCACATTTTGACGCCATATATCTTGGCCAAAAACGAACGAAACGAAGATTTTCACCACCGAATTACAACCATACAATTCCTTTTTTTTTGTAAATAAAAAATAGCTTAAATATGGACGGAAGTCAGGACTACACAGAGATCTAGGCGGCGCTGACTCTAACCGGGTTGCGAACTACCAAATAAAACATTCCATCATAAAATTTGGTCAATAACATTGTCGCTTAGATTTATCACTCTAAAGAAACGTATGACCGCGTACTGATTAATTAATTAATCTGAATAAAATATATGTTACATACATTTTTTACGCCAAAATCGTCTATATTTCACATATGTATATATACGCCGATATATGATATATTTCCACATGCATATGTACCAGGTGTACAAATATGAAATGCGGATTTTAGACAACAGATGGCGCACGAATGCGATTTGTGCTATAAAGATGTAACACTGCACCATTTTGTTGTGTTATCAACAAGTGTCAGACGCGCACGAGTGATAAATTGGAAAAGTGTGTGCATAGTGTTGTGTTGTTGTGTTCAATATGTCGAATTTTATACCGAACAAAGAGCATTCGCGGACAGCATTAATTTTTTGTTTTCATTTGAAGAAAACTGATACTGAATCATACCGATTACTTCGAGAAGCTTATGGTGAATATGCTCCATCGCAAGATACGTGTGAACGATGGTTTTAGTGTTTCGAAAGTGGTGACTTCGATGTTGCAGACAAGGAATACCGAAAGAGGCAACACAAAGATATTTTTCTTTATGCCAACGCTCCATCACATACGGTAAAACCGGTTCGCGACACGTTGGAAGCACTTAGCTGGGAAGTTCTACCCCATGCGGCTTACTCACCAGACTTGGCTCCTTCCGATTACCACTTCTTTGCATCGATGTGTCACGCACTTGCTGAGCAGCGCTTTGGTTCGTACGAAGATGTGAAGAAATGGCTCGATGAATGGTTCGCAGCAAAAGGGGAAGATTTTTACTGGCGTGGTATTCACAAATTGCCCGAATGATGGAAAAAATGTATAAAAAGCGATGGAGCATACTTTGAATAAAGCACTTTTTATCATTCTTCCGAATTTAACATGTTTTTTTAGAAAAAAAATCCGCATTTCATACTTGTACACCTGGTAAATGTGACTTTCTGCAGCATTTTTATAATTACTACATTTTTTTGAACTAAAACAGTTGAATAATTTTTAATAACTCTATATTATTTAATCGCGCAATCATTTTTGCTCGTGTATTTAGGATGAAGTCGACAAACGCAATTAGGAAATTGCGTTGCGTTTTTATTAAATTCAAGTTGTTAACATCTCTGATGTACAAAAAACTTATTAAAATTTACATTCTGTTGAATAAAATATATATACAAATATTGACTGAATCCGCGTACTCTTTCTCACTCTACCGTGAGCGCTCTGAAGTTAGGCACAGATGAACGAGTATAGTAGGAATAGAGGCCATCTTGTGATATTTCGATATACAACAGTGCTCCTCATAGATTTTTTTTAAACTCCTTTGTCTGTGTGGGATCTTACCTAATATATACAATCTGGGACAAAAAGATTACGATGCACAAAATCTGTGTACCAAGTACTGTTAAGACACTTTTAGCCGATTCGGAGAACATTGGACACGAAAAAACGCATTTTCGCGCCATGTCAGCTGAACGCATATCCTTTTTTTGCCCTCCGGGCAATCGGGAGTAAAATATGAGAAATTCCGAAATGTATGAGATGAACCTTGATTCGCGGTGAGGGATTTTATAGGAATTTGAAAGTGTTGAAGGACTTGGTGAGAAGGTACGAGTGATCGATCGCGAAAGAATTATGTCCGCGAACTTGCGGATGAACCGTCGTCCTGACGGTTTTTGTTTTTTGTCGTTTTGTTTGAAAGTCCTTGTTTTATTTCGTCCCGAGTCACAGTTTTAATAACAAATAATTGACGTACACACAAATATCGATAATAAATCCGGGAACAAGAACCGATGATAAAGTGGTACAATGCTTGATTAAGCACTGCTTTGGTATAACCCGAAAAGTTGATGTAGCCTTTAAATGAGATAAACCGTGCTTTCCGTATTACTACCGTAACCGTTCTAATCTAGCTTGACTGGCTTGTTGGAGAATCGATCATCCTAGAGTAGTAGAGGAGGTATCCGATAGTGAACACGAAGCCTGATTGTGTTTTAGCCCAAGAGGCTATCCGAACGAAGTAAGTATGGTACAACCAATCCCAAAATTCGATTGCATTCGCAACATAAAATGATTTGTCCCCAAGTTATTGGTGCTGAGAAAAATATGAACAAATTCTAAAATGAAGTTGGAAGGTCTTAGTTTTTTCACATCAATTGTAGAAAAAATGCCCTACCTTGGGAATGATTCAAGTTTCAATCCTGAAACATTACCGAATTACTATAAAAACAGATACTGTGACATCATGCTGAAAAGAAAAGATGGAAAATCGCGTTGGTACGAAATCATAATGCTTCATATTATATGCTCCACCTCCAAACGTGAGGCGCGGACTCGCGTACATGTGTGTGCGAGATCGATAAGTCCCACGTGGTTGTAATCGCGCTGTTGCCGGGATAGTCGAAGAGTTTTCTCTTTACACTTTAGAAATCGATGCACAGATCCACAGGCGAGCGAGAGAGAGACGGAACGAAAACATTCATTATTCATACGAGGTGTGTTGAAAAAATAACGGGAATTTTGTAATTTCACGTGTAGTATTAGTCCGATTCGCGCGATTTGTTGTTGTGTTGGTAAACTTGTTTAAAAAGTTGTACTGTGTTAGTCATATTGGACATTTAGTCTATTGTTAACTGTCAAAAAGGTCACATGTGTTTTGGTAGAATCGGCGATTTTGAAAATGGATAAGAGGATTTGTAATAAATTTTGCTATAAGAATAAAATGAAGTGTAGCAAAGTTTTAGAAATGTTAAATATTGCCTTTGCTGAGTTTACTATGAATAAAACAAGGGTTAGAAGTGGTATAAGCATTTCCAAGATGTTAGTGAAGACTTTGAAGATGACGTGCACCCTGGACGCCCCAGCACATCACAAACCCATGAAAACGTGGAAAAAGTGAAAGAAATGATTATGGACGATCGCCGAATCGCAATCAGAGAAGTAGCTGATGATGTTGGCTTATTAATTGGCTCATGCCATGAAATTTTTTCGGAGGTTTTGGGTAAGAAACGTGCGGCAGCAAACTTTGTTCCAAAATTGTTTAATTTCGAAGAAAAACAGCGGTCAATCGAAGTTGCTCAGGATTCGCTAAATGAAGTCAACAACGATGCAGAACTACTGAAACGAGTCGTAACCGGTGATGAAACATGGGTTTACGAATATGACGTCGAAACTAGGGCTCAATAATCGCCCCAATGGAGGCATTCTGAATCGCCAAGAGCGAAAAAAGCTCGAGTGCGGTCGAAGTGAGGTCGAATGTGAAGGTTATGCTCGCTGTGTTCTTCGATTTTAACGGCATAGTGCACTATGAGTTCTTGCCACAAGGTCAAACGGTAAATAAAGAGTACTAGTTACAAGTTCAACGCCGTTTGCGTGATCAATCCAAAAGAAACGCCCGGATTTGTGGCGAAACAATTCATGGCTTTCGCACCACGATAATGCACCTGCTCATACTTCATTGCTTGTTCATGATTTTTTGACCAAAAACAACACTTTTTCCCAAAAATAAAGAGAACCTGAACGGTCCGTCGTTTTGCAAGCATAGATGAGATTAAAAACGCATCGCTGAGAGACCTAAAAGCTATCCCAAAGAACGAGTTCCAGAAGTCGTACCAGGTGTATGCATAAGTTTTTTCCGGTTTTTTGGTAAAAAAAAAAACACGTAATTTTCAAGGGAAATTAATTTTTGTTTTATTCAAAATATTGGCCATCGGCTTCTACACATTTCGCCCATCTTTCAGGTAACTTATGAATATCATGCCAGAAAAATTGCTTGTCTTTTGCGGCAAACCATTCGTCGAGCCATTTTCCAACTTCCTCGAAATTGCTGAAGTGCTGCTCTGGGAGCGCGTGCCCCATTGATGCGAAGAGGTGATAGTCAGATGGCGCCAGGTCTGGCGAATACGGCGGGTGCGGAAGGATGTCCCATCCAAGCGATTTCAAGGTGTCTTTCACTGCTTTTGCTGTGTGAGACGGCGCATTGTCGTGTAACAAAATCACTTTGCCATGTCTTCTGGCCCATTCCGGTCGTCTTTCGATTAATGCGTGATTTAAATTAATAATTTGTTGGCGATAGCGTTGTGTATTAACGGTTTCGCCGGGCTTCAAGAGTTCATAATACACAATACCGCTCTGGTCCCACCAGACACAGAGCATGGTCTTCTTGCCGAAGCGATTTGGCCTTGGTGTTGAAGGACCGGCTTCGCCAGGTGAAAGCCACGATTTTTTCCGCTTCAGGTTTTCAAAATAAATCCATTTTTCGTCACCCGTCACAATTCGACGCAAAAATGATTTCCTTTCGTGGCGTTGAAGCAGCACTTCACAAGTGACTTTGCGATTTTTATTTGACGTTCATTCAAATCGTGTGGGACCCATTTACCGAGTTTATTGATCTTCCCCATTACTCGTAAACGTCTGCTGATTGTTTCTTGTGACACATGTAATGCTTCTGCTAATTGCCGTTGAGTTTGAGCTGGGTCATCATCCAATAACTCCTGCAATTGCTCGTCTTCGCATTTTTGTGGTCTACCAGAGCGCTCACTGTCTTTCACATTGAAATCACCACTTTTAAATTGTCGAAACCATGTCTCACATGTTCTAATCGATGGAGCGTGTTCATCATATGTTTCTACCAGCAAACGTTGACTTTCAGCAGCCTTTTTTCTTTTGTTTAAATAAGAAAAGCAATGCGTGCCGCAAATGTTCTTTTTCAGGCACAAAACTCGACATGATCACTGAACGATAAAACAAAGACGCTAGTTTTTGGCGGAGTCAACTTGTGTGTGTTTGTAGGTTAATGTCAGACGAACAAAATGACGTATGTGTCAAATTAATACGCTGCGTACTTTTCGCTGGCGCCATCTCTTAGTTAAACCGGAAAAAACTTATGCATACACCTGGTATATTATAATATCTAATAAGGACTATTTTGAAGGGGATAACATTACTATAGACGAATAAATAAAATTCTGTCCAAAAAACGAAAATTCTCGTTATTTTTTTAACACACCTCGTACATTCATGTATTTCTCACTGTAACACGTCGAGTTACCGTATAGATCGTTCAGTTTACCATGCTATGAGAGAAAGGGGGATAGAACGCAAACAAATGCCGGTGTCCTTTTCTCATCGTGGCACGGCGTATTACTATAAATGTTTCGACTTTGTCTTTCAGATAACATAATAAGACAACAATCCGCAATTTTCTAATTTGCACGTTTTTCAATCGGCGCGTGCTAGTTGTGGGCGTGCGTATACTCAGGTTCAAGTAATCGCGCTGCTGCCGCAATGTTGCAAGAGTTTTCTCTCCAATCTTTAGAACACGATGTCCATATCCATAGCTAAGCGCTTACAAATAATGCCTTGGGCGTAAGACGGAACATCTGAGCAATTTTTTTAATAAGAATATTGCCAGCAATATTTATATATTATATTATTTTATATCCCTATCCTTTAGAATATAGATTATGGTATTAATTGTTATTAACAAAACAATTGTTGTGTTTTTTGTTCTTAAAAACACAATTTTTTTAAAAATTTCACTTTATTTTTATACACATTCGAGGTGGACGAGGATGTTCAGGCTTGCATTTGGTGACTATCGCTGAAGGGTGAAGTTTTCTGTCTTTATTTTGAATGTTTCGAAAAATAGTTATGTACACACAACCTTCCGCACGTTTTGCGATATGTGGCTACAATTTTTATCTGTAGAACTGATGGTCCGCCATCTTTTGTGTCGGTATGTAAACATTGAATAACTTTAAAAAAAAACAACCGATATCCATATATGAGGTATTTATATTTAATTTGGTATTTTACAACATATTTGGACTAGTTTTTGAATGCAACATCAATCAAGTGGCCACCTTTACTGGCCAAAGCAAAATGTGCACTTTTTGCTGCGTTTTCCATCACTTGTTTGGGCATCTCGGGCGTTATAGAGATGATTTCGGCACGAATGTTTACTTTGAACTCGTCAATGGTCTGAGGCTTGCTGGCGTCACGCTTTACTTTTCAAATAACCCCACAAAATGAAGTCCGGAGGGATCAAATCTGGAGATCTGGGTGGCCAGTCAATGTCGCCATTTTTTGACATCACACGTCTAGGGGAATTTTCGTTGCAGAAACTGCATTGTTTGATTTGCAGTCTGGCATGGCGCACCGTCTTGTTGAAACCAGTAACCATCCAGACCTTTTTCACACGTTTATGGGCAGACATAATGAGCCAACATCCACTGATATCGATTCCCATCGACTGTTTCGCCTTCTCTGAAGAAAAATGGCCCAATGATGGTCTTGGCCCAAAGGCCGGCCCAAACAGTCACTTTTTGGTCATGCAATGGTGTTTCATGGATCTCGTGTGGATTATCCGTTCTCCAAATGCGGCAGTTTTGCTTGTTAACGGTGCCAGAGAGGTAAAATGGGCCTCGTCGATCATCAAAATTTGCTTCCGAAAATCAGGTTCAGTGTCAACCATTCGAGCGATGGTTTGGCCGTATTCCAAGCAACGTGGACGGTCTCGGTAATATTCTTTGAGTCAATTGCACTTTATACGGTGTAACGTAACTTTGCACCCTAACGTCCCAACGTTACCTATAGCTGGTCCGAGCTATTTTTCCTTCCTTTTATTTTACTCTTTCGACTTGGGTGCCAGGCGCTTACGCGCCGGAAGGAAAAGTAACGAGGTGTTTGACCAGACTCAGCCCAGACTAGCTACAGCTGTTCGAGGCAGAGTGGGTGGTTCGGACTGTCAAGGTGGTCAAAAATCCAGAAAGTCATTAAATAAAACCAGTTAATAACAATAAAACCAATAAATAATTCAGACAACAAAGCAGGTACGGGATTTACAGTGGCCAACTCGGGCAGGTCCTTTATTTGTTTGAAGCGGTTATTAATATTTCAACAAAATAATAAGAAAACAAAGAAGAGTATCAATAAAATATCCCCTAAAATCAGTTTGGTTTTTAACAATTTATAACCCTAATTATTTCGGCAGCACAAGCTATCCCGGCTCTCGCATCGTCTCTCTCTCACTCTCATACGCTACCGACAAACACACCCGACGTAGATTTAGAATATTCGTAAGAAACGGATAAACGCCTGGCCAGGATAAAACAATAGGTCGCCTCGAAATTCTGCTCGCGATACTGCCTGTACCGGACTAATTCCACCTACATCCAATAATTCTATAGCCACGGGACGACGAAAGGTCACGTACGCGAGGCATCTATTCGTTCGAAGCTCTTAGCAAATCCGAGAATAAGTCGGGAACGAAACAATGATTAACGAACCCCCAAATTCAATAAAATAAAATAAAATAAGAAAACGCTAATTAAATAACTGACGTCCAGAATAATAATAATAATAAACAAATAAAGATAATAAAAGCAACGAACAACTTGACCAAGCGAGATACGCTTCGAACCGTACTAATCCCTCGCGACCAAGTACAAAAGACGGGACGACAGTCGAGCACGCACTACACCAGATTACCGTCCGACAAAACAAGATCAGACAAAGTCAAAGAAACTGTCTCCTCGAAAATCCAGCTCGCGATACGGCCTACGCCGGGTCAATCCCACACAAATACAATAACTCGACAATCACGGAACGCCGGAAGGTCACGTACGCGAAGCTTCTAATGGTTCGATTCTTGCCCCTTGAAAATCTCCCGACGTATAAAAGACAAGACTGAGCATAAGTCACCGCCGAATCGATATCATTAAATATATCAGGGATATCAATAAAATAAAATAAAATAAATAAATACTAAAAGAAAATAAAAATAATAAAATAATTAACGTGAAGCAAAAATAATAATCATACATAAATTATTCAACTCAAAAGATAACAAAAGTAACGAACGATTTATCACAGCAAGATACGCTTCGAACCGTACTAATCCCTCGCGATCAAGTACAAAATATGGGACGACGGCCGAGCACGCACTGCATAAGCTCACAAAAATAAAATAATGGCCAATATACTAAGAAAAGTATCAGGAGTACAAATTGAAAATGCGGGATTTTTTTCTATTTTTGAACGTTTATTCTGAAAAAATGGTAACAAATGAATTATTCAAAGTATTGTCCATCGCTAGCCACAACTTTTTCCCATCTTTCTGGCAATTTACGGATACCGTCGCGAAAAAATTCGGCCGGCTTGGCTGCTATCCAGTCATCGACCCATTTTTGGGCTTCTTCGTAAGAATGGAAGCGCTGGTCAGCTAGGCCATGTGTCATCGATCGGAAAAGGTGGTAATCGGAAGGAGCAATATCTGGGCTATACGGCGGGTGGGGTAAGACTTCCCATTTCAGCGTTTGTAGGTATGTTTTGACCGGCGCTGCAACATGTGGCCGAGCGTTGTCATGTTGCAAAATTACTTTGTCGTGTCTTTGCTCGTATTGTGGCCGTTTTTCTTTGAGTGCGCGGCTCAAACGCATCAATTGAGTTCGGTATAGTGCTCCTGTGATGGTTTCGTTCGATTTCAATAGCTCATAATACACCACACCCAGCTGGTCCCACCAAATACAGAGCATGAGCTTGGCGCCGTGAATATTTGGTTTGGCCGTCGATGATGATGCATGGCCGGGGTAACCATATGATTTTTTGCGCTTCGGGTTATCGTAATGGATCCACTTTTCATCACCAGTGACAATGCGATGCAAAAAACCCTTCCGTTTTTGCCGTTCGAGCAGCAGTTCGCATGCAAAAAAACGGCGCTCGACGTCTCTCGGCTTCAGCTCATACGGCACCCAATGTCCTTGCTTTTGGATCATTCCGAGGGCTTTTATACGATGGGAAATGGCTTGTTGTGTCACTCCCAATGAATCTGCGAGCTCTTGTTGAGTTTGACACGAGTCTTCATTGAGTATTGCCTCCAATTCAGCATTCTCAAACTTTTTCACTTGGCCCGGCCGCTCTTTGTCCTCAACGTCAAAATCACCACTTCTAAACCGCACAAACCATCTCTCGCACGTTGAAACCGATGGAACATGACTCGGATAAGCCTCGGAGACCAATCGATGTGCTTCAGCAGCACTTTTCTTCAAATTAAAGAAGTAAATTAAAACTTCCCGCAAATGCTGTTTTGTTGGCACGAAACTCGACATATTGAGAGCTCAAAAAAACTATGAATTTGACACTGCGACAAATAGACACATACTGAAAATTAAAGCTATAAGACGTAGCTTTGACATGAACATAGTCACAGTACTGCCTGATGCGTATAGCGTTAGTAACGCCATCTGTTATCAAACCCGCATTTTCAATTTGTACCCCTGATAAATTAAATAAAATAAGTTGAATAAAATAATGTAAATCAATAAGTCAGTTATTCCTGAAATTCCGCGACACGGTATGTAACATTCAAATCCCTCTCACACAATCATACCACGGGATGATGTGCCAACGCGCGCGCGGCTTTACAGCAAACGACTACAGAACGGTAACAAAAAGAACGGAGTGACTTCTTCCGGGCTCTAATTGCCAAACGATCTCGATATTACACTTTACCAGACGCAGTCGGTCCCGATACAAATGTATACTCTGTGTGTGGGATACAGAAGCCACAGGTATGCCCAAGCTCGAATCGACTTGTCAGTCGATACTCAATAAAATCAAAGAATGACAAAAGACCGGGGAAGGAAAGAGAGCTCACCGGGACGATGACGCTGCGATGTTCGTTGAAAGTCCTTGATAATTTCCAAAGATTGCCTCGGTATAATAGTTCCAAAGATCCTCCGATACAATAACGACTCGCTAATAAATTTCGTGAAACAGCAGCCCCATGTTGAGCCGATATTTTCGGTAGCCAACAGTAGAGCGGGACAAACAAAGAGCGTACGCTACGTCTTGCTAGCTCGACGATCACCGGGAAAAAGCCCGGAGGTCCTGTCGGCACGCGTGCCCGTGAACTATGATCCCCTCCTAACGAGCCAAACTCATCGTCCTCTTCCTCTTTCCCCGTCACTCCGGTCGTACAAATTGTAATATAGAAATACAAAAAAAAATATTATAATAAAGTACGGCGATCGTTCCCTAAGCCCTGTGAGATCGTCTTGGCAGTTGTCGTGCGAGGAGGACGCAGCGCTCGAATATCCTGCCACGTTACAACGGAAACAAATGCAAATCATCCTTCAAAATGCGCCGCAAAGTAGTTCCACTGACGCCAAAATGCTGAGCGCAGTGACGATACGACACATGTGGGTTCTCAGCAACACTCTCTCTTACCGCTTCAACCAGTTCATTGGAACGTCTTCGGCGTTGATGAACGGCACGTGAACGATCTCCCACTGTCCCGTGCTCAACAAAATTCGACACCAAACGACGAATAGTGTTCTCAGACTGTGCTTGTTGGCCACGATATTTTCAACTATATGCACGTTGAGTTAACACAAGTGAACGACTATTTTCAATGTACAGCGCCACTATTTCGGCGCGTTGTTTCGGTGTGAAGCGATTCATGGTTAAAATTATACTGAATTGACGTTTCAAAAACATGTTTATTCAAGTCCATCGGTTGATAAATGTCAAAGTTATTCAATGTTTACATACCGACATAAAAGATAGCGCACCCTGTAGAATTTCATCACTACACATTGAAAAAAATTATAAACTTTTCTCAAAATTGTTGTATAACTATAGCACATTTTGAGATATCGAACTAAAATGTGGTACATAATCAGAATTATGGTCATTATTTAAGATTGAGGCCTTTCCGAACTTGAATGATTTTCCTTTACTCGTTGGTAGATAGTGTACAAGAGTAAGCGGGACACAAACTCAGCCGAACATTTATTTTCCCTGTGACTTTTCGGGAATGTTGTCTCAAATCCTCCAAATTAGGTTTGTTTGAATTTGTTTGTAGTTGGAATTCCATTACCAATTACGATACAAATTAATTCTGTCAGGGCCATGATGGCGTAATTGATAATGCTCCAGGCTAGAATTCTGGATGTTCTCGGTTTGAATCTGACTTATAACCGGATTTTTTTCACAGTTTGTTAAAGAATTGTCGAATCTGGTTGCTGAATCAATTTTATATTTCATTGGTTTAACCAATTAGATCCGATATTATAAAGATTCGTAAATGCGAAATTTGAATTACAATTTTTTCCCCGCATTTAGAATCGCGATCACGCGGCTCGGACCCTGAGCTGTCTTGCAAAATATCCATCCCACTGACTGATCATAAACGGTATTGTAACGGTATTAAACGTTAACATTACCCTTAAAGGGTTTGTTCGGACTCGAGCAGGGAGGAAAGTAATTTTAGACTTTTGTAGTAGGTAAAGGTAGGGTTTATTCAAAGAAAAACAGAGATACATAAAAAATAAATAGAAAATTTAATTGTCTAACCCTTTCTCCTGGTATTATGGCTACCACGCGCCTTACAATAGATTATTCCCCGGCACTCGTGTGCGATTACAGTCGTGTACGCTGAAGAATTTAGAGAATTTGAAATCTCATGTAATATAGCGATATATCATTCAATTATTAATATGCACTATGATGTGAGAGAAGACGTTGATAATTATATAATCCTTAATGCAAAGGTATTTGTTAGTTAATAACATCATTTGTAATAGTGAAGTTAAGCGTCGGTCGATAAATTTGTCTACACTTCGCGTTCCCTGGGTAAGCTATCTAGCACGCGTACCGTCGGTAAGTGACCGGCCGCTAGACTAGCCTCGGATTTCTG
The DNA here is from genome assembly GCA_963942595.1 of Cylloceria caligata. Classification (NCBI taxonomy): domain Eukaryota; kingdom Metazoa; phylum Arthropoda; class Insecta; order Hymenoptera; family Ichneumonidae; genus Cylloceria; species Cylloceria caligata. The sequence goes on from OZ012710.1 coordinate 25,014,857, forward strand.
TTGAGTTGGTCGTTGCTTGCTTCTTACGTCGCAGGCTCGTTGGGGGGAGTGGAGCTCCCGCCTGATACACTGTGAAGGCCGACTCGCTCGTCCTCCTGACCACCGCTACGATCTGGCGTCAGTGGAATGCATTTTTAGTGCATGCGCAGCTATACCAGGATCGTACCCGGTTGAGTTATCGCCCTGTGTATTTTCCCTGAGTAATATTTAGATTATATTCTTTAGATTATATATCACTACGCTATCATAATTGCCTGGTTTAATATGGAGATATTATATCTTCGTTCTTTACATTATACGGAGATTATTTTGGTGTCTGAGAGAGTAGACTGTTGGCTCGCTCTAACCTTGGCTATCCTTGGCAGCCTGAGCTGCAAAACACACCACGAGATGTTAGGTTTTCCCGTACACACACTGACGAAATTCGTTAAAAATGTCGATGCGTCACCTTACCGGTTGAGATTGAGTCCAGTAGAGCACAAAATAATGATGAAAAGATCCAAGATAAGAAAAGTTAATATTCGAAACAAGTAGCTAGTGGTAGCACGCTTGGCGTTGTCCGAGACACTTGCGAAATTGCAAGATGGCTGCGCGAACAACGCTACTGCCAACCGAGAGTGCGATCGTCGCCTCTCACATGAGTTAATTGTCCGTGCGGTGCTGCCACTCGGCTGTACGCACTGCTGCCGAGCGCAGCGAAGCCCTGGCGGTGACGAGCTACGGCGCAGCGACCATAGTTGCAGCATACCAGCTGTTTTCTCAACAAACGCTCTGATCGATTCTTGAGATACTCAGGATATACTCGACTCCTAGCCAATTCTTGTAAAAAGTTTTAGCTCGGTTGCTCAAAATTTACGAAAGCTTAAAAAATCACACTTTTTTCGACAAATTTGAACTACCATTATATGAGACAGCCGTTAGCGATTAGGGCAGAAATTGCAGCAAACCGACGGGGAATTCGACCCAATCCGTGTGTAAGGTTTCAGGAAGATTGATCAACCCGTTCGATATATACCCATTTCAACTTTCCAAGGTCCATTACACACACAAACATTTTTTTCTAAATATGGATTTTTAGTTTTGGTACTTTTTAAGGATTCTGGCATCAAATACTCGAAAAACATTTATTTGCACAAAAACAAGACTTCTCTGGGAAACCAAAAATAGCTTGGATTTTCAACGCCTCGGGCCCGAGTCGGAAGAAAACTCTTGGAACACAGCTGTGATAACGCGGCAACAGTGCAGTTACACCCATGTGTGGCTCGCTGATCACACACACGCGGCAATCCTCGGTACTACAGATCTTAACCGTATAGCGTGCAACACAGTGAATACATTGTTCATCGGGATTAGGCTGTGTACGCTATTTAGATAAAAAAATTAGAAATTTAGGAAAAATAATCTACTGTCAATTATGAATTTTGTTTCGCGTTTTTTTTTATTATTCATTTCACAGTTATGTGCAATTAAATTTATATATATACTCCACCCGGCCGCATGGATTGGTGGAATACGACTCGACGCGGAGCCAACGGTATTTGGGAATTTAAGAGTTAATCAAGGCAACCAGGTTTCCTCAAATAACATGCGCCGTTACTGTAAAACTTACATCCTACTATGCCGACAACCTTTACTTTTCACTGGATGCATTGATTGACATATATGCCGCAAGCAGGGCTAGTTACGACGTGTACTTTTTTTCGCGAGAGGCGCTACCCTCGATTTTAAGTTGGTCGCGAAACTTTGCATATAGGTCGGTAATCTCCTTATCGCTAATGGATGTTGCATATTATGGTAATTTGCATTTTTCGAAATAAAGGATGTCTTTTTAACTTTCGTAAATTCTGAGTTCTGCGCTAAAATTTTCTACAGGAACCGGGCTAGGGGACAAGGTTGTCTTGAGTTTTCCGAGAATCGATCAGAGCGTTTAAATTTTATAAAATTATAAGTTAGTAATTTTTCGAAAAAATTTATTTTCACTCTACCTTACGTAAATTTTCATGTAAATTAGCTAGGAGATAAATATACTAGGTATTAAATTTGGTGAGAATCGGTGGAGAGGTTTAAGCTTTATGAAATTTGCAATTTTACGAAATTTTTTATTGTATTAAAAAGTCTAATACCACAGTTACGTTCCGAGCTCGGATCTCGGAATTTTTCCAAGACCCGTGGTCGACACGTATGCACGAGAAAATACTGCCCTCGCCTCCTGGACTGATATGCGGTGTAGCCTGCTTTCCTTGTCTGGAGCACGGTGCGCGCGAGCTACTTAAAAATGACGCGCGGCGGGCTCTGGACAGGAAACAGCTCAGCGGAAAATAATATCTTCTCTCCTTACTTCACCAGGGAATGATACCGTCGTTGCCAGGCAGGGGCGAGGAAGATATAATTAGATTTTGCATTGGAATAAAGTGCTAAGTCCAGAATTGGCTGCCATCTTCTTCTGGCAAGGGTTTGCAATCCCCGTCCAGGCAGATGGGACGGCAGTCGTCTCTCGACAACGAAAGCGAAAAGTTCGAGTTGAAGCTCCACGTAGGTGCATTGCACAGTGCTTATTAAACCTCCGGTATAAAGTTTTTCGACTCCGGGACCTCATACCACGAGACTTTAATAAAAATGCCGAGCGTAATGTGCGTCGCTTTTCAGTCCTACTGCGTTAAACGTTAAAGTACAATTTACCATAAAGACAATATAATATCGTGTGCTGCGTTACTTAAAATATATATGCATGTATTGAGACAGTATATTGTGTAATATTAGTGACTTAACTTAATTATAAGCATTCTTAACTGCGCTGAGGATATCTCCGTGAAAATTGTAATTATGAGTGCGTGAGCGGATGTGAGTGTGTTGTTCAATAAATTTAGACATTTGATTTCTTTCTACAACGCAAGAGATTTACTTTTACTTTATTCCATCAACCTGATGCTCGAAATCAAGGGAACCGAGCCTGTTTAGGGACGGCGTCGCGGCAATTCTCACAATAAAAATAATAATAAACCCAGCGCTTCACGCAGGGTTAGCTTATGGCTTCCACATTACCAAGCCTTCAGCTCGGGACGTAACAAATTGGTGACAAGGTGAGATATTGCTGTGCTTATCTGTCGAGTCTAGTGGTTTCAAATTGAGTAAATCTTTTGTATCAGTTCTCGATTTTTCTTGCGTTTTGGCCTGATTGCTATTGTCGATTGCGTAGAAAAAAAAAATATATATATCATTTGCATCGTTGTCCTTTGGTTACCATGCCTAATAATACAGGAAATAGCTCTGAGTGGCCGAATGAATCCACTCCCCTGAACTCTGCTATTGACGCTAGTAGTATGTGTACACCTTTGCTCCATCCCACGCCTATCCCCACTCCTTCCCCCACCACGCGGCTACCCCCACCACCCCACTTTTCCACCTCCGCGCTACCCACTCTGCTTGACCAGTGTCGGTAACGTGGAGATGGTAAAGTTAGGTGGTGTGGGTACCTTGGTGAACAAGGAAGAGTAGAGATAAGAGTAGGATGGAGCAAAGGTGTACACATACTTGGAAAAATGAATAAAATTATGTACTCACCACCACCGCAGCTGTTGTAGGCATCTACCCTCCTGCCAAAGCGATTTTAAACTCCTGTCTCTCGAATGTACTCTCTCACACACGCACACACACACACACATACACATGCACAGCGTCTTCAATTCATTACTATGTCCTCGTCAAAGCCCTCGTCCACGGCATCGATATCGTAGCCGATATCTATCTCATCACCGAGGGCTTCTATAATAAACGCCGCTACATCCACGCGTTCACCGTTCGATAAGCGAACCCGCGGAACGCTATCGCCGGCAAGAGGTCGCATCATGACAGCGATCAAGTCATCTCCACCGCACGCTTCTTCGACGAGCTGCTCGATACCTGCAACATCCACGCGTTCGAGTCCGTATATGGAAAACTCCATGACAAGAACCGGCAGCATACTTGCTAGAGGATCCGGATGAAATAGGTGAGACCAGTCGATGTAAATAGTTTCGCCGAAATCGACTAGCAACACCTCGCAGTACCCATCAAAGTCCGGGTAAACCACTTCCCCGCGGACAACGTTATTGAAACGAGGTACAATACAGGACATGCCGATATGCAACTCCCCAAGTTCAATGGGTCTTCCACGACGTTCCACTAAATACACGCTACGTAGGAGTTCATCCAGCTCGTCGTATGCATCGCACATTTCCTGCGTACGCAGAAACACACTCATTACACTCTCGACAAACATTAATCGGCACCAAAACGCGTCGGTTAAAATCTCCTTGCCGTATCGTCGATACATATTGCTTTTTATTGTTACCAAGCAGGATGCCAAAGACAAACTAAATGCTCGAGACGCTACTAGAGAGTATCACGGGCATAAAGATAACAGCCTCCTATGAATCATAACTAGGTATCCATCACTTTGAATGCAACGAAAGAGGTTTTCGAGCATGCATAGCCCTGCGCTATGCTCCTCGCAAAGTGCTTGCTCTGCAGTAAAAGATATAGAATATGATCTCTCACAGAGAGAGAGAGAGAGAGAGAGAGAGAGAGAGAGAGAGAGAGAGACAGAGAGAAAGAGAGAGAAAGACTTCAATTATTATGCTATAAAAATACGAGACACAGTAAGATCAGATATTTTTTAATTAACCAATATTTTATGGAAAGCACTTTATACATTTACCGTCGTATGCAACAGCCCTGCAAACACGGTCATCCACGCTCGGAGATTCCTTCATCGTTAATTTTATTTTTATCGCTATATGGAATTAATTTGTATTATCACTCGTAATATTGCTTTTAAATTATTTTTCGCTGTGGACGTTGTCATCATAGTGTACTTCTGAAAAAAGAACGAAACAACTATTTAATTGAGCGCACTGATCAATAAAAAACATCGCGTACAGAATAATCGATATTGTCTTACCTGATATGCCACGACTCATTATACAAAGTTGGCAGCGTTGATGATCTTCTGCCACCGACGACAACTGCGGATGAGGATGTCGGGTGGCACTTTTCTTTCCCGAAGTTAGCTCTATCTGTACAGTATATGTATCTTCCTCTCGCTCTCCATGACACGAATAACGAACCCTCGGTGTCGGCTCATATGCCGGGGCTGCTCGCTCTGCAAAACATTATTTTTTTAATTAAAAATAAATATCACATGATTTAAAATTATTTTATATTTTTTACTTACCAAGCTCCGCTGCTTTGCTGCTAATCGACATTGGCACGTATTCCGTGATCTGTTGTGTTAATGAAACAGAGACGAGCGATCCGTCTTCGTTCTAGCGCAGACCTTTGCTGATGCTTCGGTTTTACGACTGTCTCTCTCTCTCTCTCTTTCTCTCTCACCGTGACTGACATCGGTGTATACTTTATAATATTTCGAGCGAAATGTACAATATATACAATTATTTAGAACAGTTTCTTTATCACAAATAGCTGCACATACGTAGAATTATTGCATTCGCAACGCAACACCCGATGCATGATCAGCGATATGACCACGAAACAGCACAATTATTTCAGACAAAATAATTTTCATAAACTGTTCGAGCGCTTCTTCAAAGAAGTCCTTGGAACCGATGATCATACGCTACTGCACGAGGCATTTCACTGGCAACTATCTTTTCACGGACATATGATACCACCTCGTTCATACACCTCTGAATCGTTTCACTTTTGCTCTCTAGAGCCTGCATATGAATATCAATTCTTCTACTTATTTCGACGAGCATATCAAATGTAGACCGCTGAAGAACAATGTTTGGAGAGTATTTTCGGAAGCGTTTCCGTTTCGATTCTCCAGATTCCTCTTGATTCTCGTATTCCTCATCAGCGCTACCGCTTATTTTACCAAATGACACAGCTCTGTGCTGGTAACACGAGGTTAAAAGTGTGTAATGCGTTGTGTGCTCTATGCGGGTATTACACATTTTCTCGGCATCAGTCCCATGAGCTTCGAAATATTGTTGTACGCGAGAAAAATCACTTTTAAACACTCGCCACTCGTCCGCACCGAGTGTAATTCCGGTAAAAGTATTCGACAATATTTTCACCACCGGTGTAAGCGTACACGTAGAGTTCAACTCGAACCCGGCTACGATTATTTTACCAAATGATTTATTTAAACCGTACATAACGGGGTTCGCTATATACAGCGATATCGCATGAGGCTTAGCACCGTTATTTGCCATTTTTATTGCTTTCCTGTAGACTGTAACTTTTCGAATGAATCGTCGGTGGTGTTCATACTCCGTTTTATACAGATTTCCCCCACCACCTAACTGCATTGCCTCTTCTTTTGATACTGCAAATCATACGCCTGAAAATTGCTAGCCAATATCCTTTGATATTTGTCGCATTCTCTTCAACAGCCTAGTAACAGCAGCAGATATATCCCAAAACTCTTGCATACTCGCGCACACTTATGGGCACACGCACACATTGACATACAGATAATATGTACCATGAAAACTAAATAATATTCGTCGGTGAAATTTGATGATTTTCCTCATGGCCGAGTGCCTAGAAATTAGATGAAAACAATATGACTTTCATCAGCGAAACTCGATAACTAAGTACATCACCATCGCTAAATATTTCCCTAGGTCTTGCTTTTGTAAAGCGATCGCGTGCGGCCATCTTCTTGGTTAGTCGTATTCATTACATCGTTGCAGTATATGCAGAGAGAGAGAGAGAGAGAGAGCTTGTTAAAGGAATATATATAAAAGTGAGCCGCTTTGAAAATTCTCTAGTTAATTGTCTGATTTACTGTGGTTACTACTACTACTACTACTACTCTAACAGCACAATCATGGTCAGAGTGGTAAAGCGCTCATTGATAAGAAAATTGATAGAGTTTATATTGACGCGTAGACCGTCGTTGCGTTCGCGCTGGGGTAGAAGAAATTTACAGATCACCCTATGGGAACTTCCGACACAGGCGGTTGTTCGTAAAATTCGCGGTATGCTGTGCAAGTGTCATCAGCGCGATTTAGTTGACGCGTATAATATTGGATTGTTTGATAATCAAATAATTATTGATTCGGTGGTGCGTGTTATTCGTCGACGAGGTTGGCTGAATGAGACTGCTCTGCAACCCATACTCAATGAAAGACGTAAGTAATATACAGCGCTAATTACTTTTATTTTATTTCCTTTATTTCATAAGATTTTTATATAGTTCGACGGTATGAGGACGCAGAAATGGGATCCGACACCTATGATTTCGATGAGGAGGGTAGAACCGATTCAGATGATCATAGCAGGGACAACGATGGCGACAGCACCGTAGGGAATCGCTGGATAAATTTTACCCAGCCATTCTGCGGTTATAAACCTACAAACGGTCTTTTCATGGCAGGCCCCTCGAAAGAACCAGATGAATTCGTCGCAGGCCCATCGCGACAATACAGTTCAAACGATGATGCCAACAGCAATACAGACAGCGAGGAAGAAGAAGAAGAAGAAGAAGAAGAAGAAGAAGAAGAAGAAGAGCGTACCGTCTTTTGCGCAAGGACCTGTATGGTTATCATTTCGACCAGCTCGTGACATCGTTCCCGACGATATATGACGACTAATTAATAGTGTAGCTCAGAGCGTGCGCGAATTTCGAATAGACGCTGGTACATGTAGAATGACGACATGTATAGTACGAGGCGTCGAAGAAGCTGGTGTGGGCACTAGGCTTACACACGAGTCTATAGCAAAAAAGTCAATTTTACGCATAAGTAATCGCGATAATTTGTATCTACAACGATCCCTTGTCTGTCACTGCCCGAGTCACTGCCCGAGCGCATGCCGAACGCGGTCAATTACGTGCGGGTGTGCTACACAGACGATGGTGTCAAATTCGGAACGGGCTTCGAGGTGCACAATATACAGCGGCGATAGAGCTCACACGTAATGCAGGGGTAACGACACCGTCTAGGGGGTGTGGTGCGCGCGAAATTCAGCTCTTTCAGGAGTACTTGGTTCACGAGGGTATAGCGATTGTTGTTTATGAATTTCTCACCTTCGGAAAACGCGTTCCGGCTCTGTACGATGGGCGAAAATACGTACTCACTGCAACAGGTAAAATGAATCGTACACTCTTTATTCTCTATTACGAGCGTTCTCATCACTATCAACCGATATTAAATCTCGCCGGTGCGCTAGGTAGTCGGGGGTTCTGCACGCAATGTAATTCCAAGTATATTCGAGTACTCGAGCATCGATGTAGCTATCAATGTGCTCGATGTAAATCCACTTATTGCAACGGTAATAGAGACTCTCAGCCTGAGTATTGCGCAGACTGTAATCGTTCGTTCTTTGGTGCTTTTTGCCTCGCTCATCACAAGAGTGAGGGCTTCGCGGGTATCACGTCTCGTAAATATAGACGGTACAGCGTCTGTAACGCATTGAAAATCTGTAGAGGCTGCTCGCGTATGATTAAAACCACAGATAAAAAGATGCATGTATGTGGTATATCGTTTTGTACTACATGCAAACAAACGCGGCCGACTACGCATGCATGTTTTATAGCACCTCTTAAGAAATCAGATGCGCAAAAGGAGAAGAAAAAAGACAAGTCTTCCACGAGATTTTTATTTTATGATTTTGAGACGCAGCAACACGAGCAATTGCATGATGATAAATCGACACGAATTCACGAGCCGAATTTATGTGTCGCACAATGCGTATGTATGGCATGTCCGGATATCACAGATATAGAGTCCGATTGTGCTAACTGTGGTAAACGTGAATTCGTGTTTATCGATGATCCTGTTGGGGATCTCGTAAAATTGGCATTATCGCAAAAATTTCAAAAGACCGTCTGCATCGCCCATAATGCTAGAGGTTTCGACGCACAATTTATTCTACGGTATTTAATCGAGGTGCAAAAAACACAGCTGCCCTCTCTGATTATGAATGGTACGAAGATTGTCTCGATGAAAATTGGCGATGTCGTTTTTCTCGATAGTCTAAACTATTTACCCATGGCTCTTAGCGCTTTACCTGAGGCCTTTGGTTTCGCTGATGAGGTTGCAAAAGGTACATTTCCCCATTTATTCAACACACCGGAATATCAGAATTACTCAGGTCCTCTGCCGGCTTTGCATTTTTACTCACCCGATACCATGTTCTCAGCGGATCGCGAGCGCTTTTTAAAATGGTATGAGGAAGAATCGAGTCGCGTAGATTATAAATTTGATTTTGCGACGCAATTTGTGCAATATTATCGTACAGATGTTACGGTTTTGAGACGAGCGTGTTTAGCTTTTCGAGAGTTACTTATACGTTGTGGGAGCGTGTGCCCCTTTACAGAAGCATGCACGATAGCATCAGCATGTATGAGAGTATTTCGAAAGAATTTTCTACAGAAAGATCGCATTGCGGTGTTACCACCAGGAGGATATCGCTGGGGCGATAAGCAATCGCGCAAGGCCGTCGTATGGCTCGTATGGCTCGAGCGTGAGCTCAACTGCGTTATCGCTCATGCTGGACGCACGAGAGAGTATCGCCCTCCGGCCGGCCTACCGGCCGTGGACGGTTACTACGTGGATGCGGGGGTCCATCACGTTCTTAAATTTCATGGCTGCTTTTGGCACGGTTGTCCGCGATGTTATCGCGTGAATAGAGATGCTCGAACTAAATTCGGCGATACAATGGACGAGCGATACGAGCGTACCATTCTTATTTCCGGGCGAATCAGATCGAAAGGGTACACTTTAACCGAAATATGGGAATGCGATTTTGACAGATTACTCGAGAATAACAAGGAAATGTCGATATACGTGAAAAATCACGCCATGGTCAAGCAGGCGCCTCTCGAACCACGCGATGCATTCTTTGGCGGTCGAACGGAAAATTTTGTAAGCTTGTACGACGTCGCGAATGGGGAGCAGATACGCTATGTGGATGTATGCTCGCTGTATCCGTGGGTACGTAAGAATGGAAAATATCCCGTTGGACACCCGAAATTGTACGTAGGTGACGAGTGTCGAGAACTCGTAGGACTTGAAAACGATCTAAGTGTCGTCGAGGGTCTCGTGAAGTGTACCATGCTGGCACCGCGCGATTTGTATATACCCGTACTGCCTGTTCGCATGCATGGGAAACTACTGTTCCCCCTGTGTAGAACGTGCTGTACAGATATGGACACATCCGAGGTTTGCACACACGATGACACGACTGAGCGAGCGTTTGACGGCACATGGGTCGTGGACGAACTGAGAAATGCTGTGTCGCTCGGATATAAAGTGACGCGTATCTATGAAATTTGGCAATACGTTGTTACGCAGTATGACTCGACAACGCGACGAGGCAGTCATTTTGCCGAGTACATCAATACATTCCTAAAAATAAAACAGGAGGCGAGTGGTCCGCCAGCAGAGTGTAACGATGACGAGGAAGCAATAGAGCGTTTTATAGCATTGTACAAGGAGTCTGAGGGTGTATATCTCGAGCGAAGTGCTTTGCAGCCAAATCCGGGTTTACGTTCACTAGCGAAATTGGCTCTTAATTCATTCTGGGGAAAGTTTGGTCAATCTCACGAAAACCGTTATCGTCTTCACGCGCGCGGAGCTAATGAATTTACTAACGAGTCCGGAGATTGAGGTGACGGGGATGCTACCGGTTAATCACAAGATTATGTATGTAAACTATGTGAGCAACCGCTATGCTATCCAACCATCACCGACATCAAACGCCGTGATTGCAGCATACACGACGGCACAGGCACGCCTAAAATTATACAGTTATCTTGAGGGGCTCGGGCGACGAATATTGTACTGCGATACGGACTCCTGTATTTACGTGAGCCATCCCGGTGGTAACGAGTATGAGCCGCCAATCGGTCAATTTCTAGGAGATCTTACGGATGAATTAAGTGAATACGGGCCTGGTAGTTATATAACTTCGTTCGTTTCGGGTGGACCAAAATTTTACGCATACCTTGTTCGTAAACCCGACGGTACGATTATTGAAAAATGTAAAGTGAAGGGTATCACGCTAAACTTTGCGAATGTAGTAACATGTAGTAACGCGTAAAGAAACGAAATCATGCGAGCCTGTTAACACGAAGCGAAAACGGCACGGGCTGTACTCTACTGTACCGTATGGCTATTGTGAAATACGCTAATTAGTATAACGCAAAAAAGTATATAGTTTTACGGGTGAATTCGCGATATTTAAAAATAATCTTTTTGTCTAATTTCATGTAACATATTTACTGTGTATAATACATTGAAAAAAATTTATTTATCATGTATAAAATCGTTATCGGATCGTTCTTTTTGTGCTGCTATTCGTAACAGTAGCTGCTATCTCTCTACCGTTCCCTTTTGTGCTGACTTTCTCATCGTTGATTCCTTTTGTCCCGTCTTTCTTATCGGGTGTTTCCTTTTGTTCTGGCTTTCTCGTGCTACATCCGTGGATATATCAGGGGTACAAATTGAAAATGCGGGTTTGATAACAGATGGCGTTACTAACGCTATACGCATCAGGCAGTACTGTGACTATGTTCATGTCAAAGCTACGTCTTATAGCTTTAATTTTCAGTATGTGTCAATTTGTCGCAGTGTCAAATTCATAGTTTTTTTGAGCTCTCAATATGTCGAGTTTCGTGCCAACAAAACAGCATTTGCGGGAAGTTTTAATTTACTTCTTTAATTTAAAGAAAAGTGCTGCTGAAGCACATCGATTGGTCTCCGAGGCTTATCCGAGTCATGTTCCATCGGTTTCAACGTGCGAGAGATGGTTTGTGCGGTTTAGAAGTGGTGATTTTGACGTTGAGGACAAAGAGCGGCCGGGCCAAGTGAAAAAGTTTGAGAATGCTGAATTGGAGGCAATACTCAATGAAGACTCGTGTCAAACTCAACAAGAGCTCGCAGATTCATTGGGAGTGACACAACAAGCCATTTCCTATCGTATAAAAGCCCTCGGAATGATCCAAAAGCAAGGACATTGGGTGCCGTATGAGCTGAAGCCGAGAGACGTCGAGCGCCGTTTTTTTGCATGCGAACTGCTGCTCGAACGGCAAAAACGGAAGGGTTTTTTGCATCGCATTGTCACTGGTGATGAAAAGTGGATCCATTACGATAACCCGAAGCGCAAAAAATCATATGGTTACCCCGGCCATGCATCATCATCGACGGCCAAACCAAATATTCACGGCGCCAAGCTCATGCTCTGTATTTGGTGGGACCAGCTGGGTGTGGTGTATTATGAGCTATTGAAATCGAACGAAACCATCACAGGAGCACTATACCGAACTCAATTGATGCGTTTGAGCCGCGCACTCAAAGAAAAACGGCCACAATACGAGCAAAGACACGACAAAGTAATTTTGCAACATGACAACGCTCGGCCACATGTTGCAGCGCCGGTCAAAACATACCTACAAACGCTGAAATGGGAAGTCTTACCCCACCCGCCGTATAGCCCAGATATTGCTCCTTCCGATTACCACCTTTTCCGATCGATGACACATGGCCTAGCTGACCAGCGCTTCCATTCTTACGAAGAAGCCCAAAAATGGGTCGATGACTGGATAGCAGCCAAGCCGGCCGAATTTTTTCGCGACGGTATCCGTAAATTGCCAGAAAGATGGGAAAAAGTTGTGGCTAGCGATGGACAATACTTTGAATAATTCATTTGTTACCATTTTTTCAGAATAAACGTTCAAAAATAGAAAAAAATCCCGCATTTTCAATTTGTACTCCTGATAATATTGCTGTTTAGAATTTGATGATTCGTAAAATTTGTATATAGAGATGTATGCATAGTGAAATAAAAATATTGCTTTATTTGTGAGAAATATAAAAATTATCGTTATATAATATACATACAGCGTAAACACCAGCTTATACCGCGGGCCCGCGCCTCATCAGCTAGTGCAGGCGCGGCGCGTCTTATCAGCTCTTTAAGGCCGCGAAAATAGCTGATGCCGCTGGGTCGCCGCCGCCGCCGCCGCAGCCGCAGCCGCGGTATAAGCTTATTTAAGAGTCTGCTGATTGATTTTGATAGACACTCGTCGATATGGATACACGTTGGAAACATCCGTGGACAGCTGTGATAAGCGGTCCTACGGGATGTGGTAAAACATATTTTGTAAAAAAATTCTTTAAATACATGCGCGAAATGACGGATGTCCCGTTCGAGCGTATACTTTTTTATTACTCAGAGTGGCAGTCCGGGTATTCAGAGTACGGTGATAAAATCGAATTTCGCGAGGGTTTACCGCAAGCAGTAGACTACTCGAATGACGCAAGACCTAAACTTGTGGTCATTGACGATCTAATGCGCGAGGCATCCAACAATACTGTGGTCGATCTTTTCACCAAGGGTAGCCATTATAAAAATCTTAGTGTCATTTTCATCACGCAAAATCTCTTCCATCAGGGTCACGGGCAGCGCGATATCTCCTTAAACGCTAATTATATCATTGTCTTCAAAAATCCGCGAGATCGCGCGCAAATTCAGCACCTAGCCCGCCAGGTATGTCCCGAGAATCCGCGATTTTTGCAGGAAGTATATTTCGATGCAACAGCCGCACCGCACGGCTATCTATTATTCGACTTGAAACAATCGACGCCTGATAATTGTCGATTTCGCGCCTGTATTTTTCCCGATGACTAATACCATTACGTTTACGTGCCTCAAAAAGCAATAAAAGTTCGCGATGCGTCGCGCGATGTACCAGTAATGCGCTTGTAATGGCGTTGCGCGGACCTCTCGATAAAAAGCAGATAATTATATTGCAAGCGTTGTGTTATCTGAAGCAAGAGCAACGACGTGCAATTTTGCGCAAAACACATGTAGCGCTTGTACGCTGTATATGCGAGTGTGCTCTAAACGTTTTACTGGGAAACGTGAGTCTGAACAACGGGCAAAAGAATCATCTTCGGAGGCACGCGACAATTCTTCGACGACTAGCCGCCAAAAGGGGAAATTGGAGCCGTAAGAGGAAGATCATCGTCGAGCACTGTGTCGGATTTCTCAAGTTGCTTCTTGCGCCTGTCTTGGCCTACGCGAGACATGGAATATGCCAGAAAGATGGTACTTATTCCTCATGATAACATACATCGTCTCGCTGGACTCGCCACTACTGCTGCTGCTGCTACTACTACTACTACTACTACTACTACTAGTGCAGACCCGTTGCCTTCCGTACAGACTACCGGTACGCCATTATCGCGCCTCGACTCTGAGCTGAGTGAAATTCTAAACTCTTACTCGTACAAGAGCGAGAGAGAGAAGTGGATAGCGTACCAACAGGTTTTACAGAGTTATCTTCACATGGTCGAGTACGATAATGCCGTACCGAATATTTCATCAAAACGAAAAGTAGCAATACTCGATAGCCACGAGAATAAATCCGACGACGATTTAATGAACAAAGTTAAATCGCGGCCCAATGACACACTTATTATCGATAACGTACCAAAAAAATTTTAATCTAAAGCAATATCGTTGCTTCGCAATTGGCATCGCAGCGCCGTTGGTAAAAAAATGACATGGGATCGTAACGGCGTTGTTTCCATAGACGGCAGAAGAATTTCAAATTCCAATATCGTTGATCTTGTTAACGATGCTATGCGAGCTAGAAAACGCGAGAAACCCATCGGACGATCTCACTTTGCCAAACTCCTGCGAGCAATACAGATGCCGCGTGAATTTATCGGTAATCCCGCGTTACTACACGAGCCTACACCTACATCATCCTCGACACCACAGAGGCGTCTTATTTTACCGCGCGAAAACGATAGTAGCAGCAGCAACAGCAGCAACGGTAGCAACAACAACAACAACGACGACGAGGCCGAGACCGCACACTCAAACAGAGATTAAATGCTCACGGCTGAAAACGACATCATCGAGGGGGAGGAGGGGAATGAAGAAGAGGACGAACAATTGCAAAACTTCGCACAAGTAGAATATCGACCACCCACACAGTTAGAAAAGAAAAAGAAAAAGAATCCATTTAACTGGTCATCGCTAAAATTATGAAAATTCTTCAAAAAATCTATTATGACACCGCTCATCCTGCTTCCTATTCTCGAGCAAAAAATTTGGCCCAGGTGGATCGTAGAGTAGCGCGAAAAAATGTTTTACCATGGCTCGAGACACAGGATTCATATAACATGCATCGCCTCGTACGACGACGATTTCCCCGTCGTACGTATAGCGTGAGTAATATAGACGATGTATGGGAGGCTGATTTAGCTGATATTCGCTCGATAGCCACGTACAACGATGGGTACGCGTATCTGCTTGTTGTTATCGATGTGTTGAGCAAATACGCGTGGGTCGAGGCTTTGCGTGACAAAACGAGCGCAAACGTGGCCCGCGGTCTCACACGCATACTCGCGCACAGTAACAATCGTCGCCCGCAACAATTGCAAACTGATCGAGGCAAAGAATTTATCGGCGCACCGTTTCAGCAAATTCTCAAGAAAAAGAATATCGATTTTCGCGCTGCTCGTAACCCTGATATAAAAGCCTCGATTGCCGAACGCTTTAATCGAACAATAAAAAAGCGAATGTGGCGCTACTTTACATACACGCGAAATAAGCGTTACATCGATGTTTTACAAAATTTTTTATATGCTTATAATCACACTAGACACAGCGGAACGCGTATTCCTCCGAGCGAAGTAACCCTCGAAAATGCTTCTATAGCCCGAGACAATTTAGCACGTCGTTACGAGCGTAACGCGAAAAAAATTAAAAAGCCTAAATACAGCGTCGGTGACCTGGTACGTATCAGTACAGCTAAAGCAGCTTTCGTGAAAGGATATGAGCGTGGTTGGAGTAACGAATTATTCAAGATTCAACGAATATCAGTGAATCGAGAACCATTCGTGTATATTTTACACGATCTGAATAACGAGACTTAGACGGTATTTTCTACGAGGCAGAATTATCACGAGTACGAGTGCCTCCGTCATCTGAGAAGACGAAAGAGAAGAAGAGGACAAAAAAGAAGAAGAACGCTCGGGATCATCGTCCGTGATAAATATGAGCTCCAAGGATAGCTCTTTCTTTGTCGTACTACCGAGCAACAGTAGTATGCAGTATTTTCCGGATAATACGACGACGAAATTTATTACAAAACTACCGCGTCAGATACGCCTGCACGGAGAATGGTCTGTTTCTCTTGTGGAAATTGCTTATCCGATGACTCTTTTACACGTTCCTACTGTAGAAAATCTCGTAACTTTTGAGGATGGTGATTATGATTTATCGGGTTTAAATCTTTTAACACGGAGGAGCGCTGATAGAGACCAAGTAGCACCTGGTGTATATCGCTCTATAGACGCTCTTTTGGAGAGTATAAATCAATTACATCACGTGGCCGATCATTTGCGCTTTAAATCGCTTCCGAGCGGGCAGGTCGAAGTGGCACGCGTATGCGACGATCTACGCTACCACGACTTTCGCGTATCGCCCGCTATCGCAAGGCTACTAGGATTCTCGGAAGAGGCTTGTAGGCCCATAATGATAGAACCGCATTGCGAATACACAGGGTCGAGGCCTGCATCTCTCACCGGTGCTATACCGGGCAGCATGTTTTTATACACAGATATCTGCGAGAGCTATATTACAGGCGATGTACAAACACCCCTCTTACGAGTTGTTCCCATTGATACTGATGACTGTCCGTATGGTTCGATAAAAATTAAATCGTTTTCAACGCCCCGATATATACCTCTCTTGCGCAATAATTTACACACTATCGAGATCGATATAAGAGACGAATTTGGGGATCCTATACCATTCGAGCAGGGAACGTTGACTGTGGCACTACATTTCAAAAGGTCCCACGATTGATTACACCACTATGGATGATATTGACAGTGTGCAGCATGGATGGGGTCGTCGCGGGTACGGAGGTATTAGCCATGTTTATATCGGAACACCTAATCAGCGAGGACACGGTATTGGTAGCTTTCTTGGGGGCCTGTTTCGTCGAGTGTTACCACTTTTAAAGAAGGGCGCTAAAGCAGTTGGAAAAGAGGCGTTGCGCGCTGGTGTAAACGTAGCCGGTGATATCCTCGATAGAAATATAGCTGTGAAAGATGCTATTCGCGAGAGAGCGCGAGAATCAGGCAGTAATCTCAAACGCAAAGCCTCTGAAAAAATTGACACTCTCACGCGGGGCTCGGGTTATAAAAAGCGCAAAATTTCACGTACTCCTCATTCATCGAACGAACGTAAACCACGACGTATCTCCCGTAAAAATAAAAGTGTAATAAAGAGAAAAACAATAAAGAAGAAGAAGAATAATAAGACCAATAAGAAGAAGAAGACTCGTCAACGAACAGTTGCAGATATTTTTGGATAACTGAAACAAGATGGCTTTTCTACATGCGCACTCGTGCGAGTGTCTTAAATCGGAACTTGAATTATTTTCACTCCCACCGACGCAAACTACTATCGAAGGCTCCAATTGGGTGTATTACAAACCAATATCTTCGCTAACAGATGATTCACCGATTGAATTTGTTATTCCCGGACAGGGTGATGAGTATATCGATCTCGCGCATACTATGCTTAGTCTGAGAGTGAAAATAACATTTCCTACCATCACGGAAATTGTCGCGGACACATCGTCGAAAGTAAGTGCCGGCCCTGTAAACAATCTCTTGCATTCTATGTTTAATCAGGTGGATGTATACCTGAATCAAAAATTAGTTTCACCTCCAAATAATGCCTACGCTTATCGAGCGTACATAGAAACACTTTTGAATTACGGTCCAGCAGCAAAAAATTCGCATCTCACGAGCGTTCTCTGGTACGACGATACACCTGGAAAAATGGATGATATAACATCGGAAAATACGGGTCTTGTGAAGAGAAAACAATTTTTAAATATCGAAAAAACTGTAGACTTGCTCGGTCATCTGCATTGCGATATATTCAATCAGGAGCGGTTCCTATTAAACGGTGTCGAGATGCGCCTACGGCTGGTTCGGTCTAGAGATTCATTTTGTCTTGTGGGGGATACAAAGAATGGTCAATGCGGCTTAAAGATTCTCGAGGCATCGCTTCTCGTTCGTAGAACAAAAATAGCTCCTGGTGTGCTGCTCTCACATGCTAGAACTCTGGCAAAATCTACGGCTAAATATCCTCTTACGAGCGTTGAGGTAAAAGCCGTTTCAATACACTCGGGTGTTCATGGAGAGACTATCGATAATATCGTGTTAGGTCAGTTGCCGAAGCGTATAATCATCGGTTTTGTCGATAACAAAGCGTTTAACGGTGACTTCAGTATGAATCCGTTCAATTTCCAAAATTACAAGATAAATTATCTCTCGTTGTAAAGGGTGATTTTTTAAGAGCTTGAGAACTTTTTTTTAAAAAAAAACGCATAAAATTTGCAAAATCTCATCGGTTCTTTATTTGAAACGTTAGATTGGTCCATGACATTTACTTTTTGAAGATAATTTCATTTAAATGTTGACCGCGGCTGCGTCTTAGGTGGTCCATTCGGAAAGTCCAATTTTGGGCAACTTTTTCGAGCATTTCGGCCGAAATAGCCCGAATTTCTTCGGAAATGTTGTCTTCCAAAACTGGAATAGTTGCTGGCTTATTTCTGTAGACTTTAGACTTGACGTAGCCCCACAAAAAATAGTCTAAAGGCGTCAAATCGCATGATCTTGGTGGCCAACTTACCGGGCCATTTCTTGAGATGAATTGTTCTCCGAAGTTTTCGCTCAAAATGGCCATAGAATCGCGAGCTGTGTGGCATGTAGCGCCATCTTGTTGAAACCACATGTCAACTAAGTTCAGTTCTTCCATTTTTGGCAACAAAAAGTTTGTTAGCATCGAACGATAGCGATCGCCATTCACCGTAACGTTGCGTCCAACAGCATCTTTGAAAAAATACGGTCCAATGATTCCACCAGCGTACAAACCACACCAAACAGTGCATTTTTCGGGATGCATGGGCAGTTCTTGAACGGCTTCTGGTTGCTCTTCACTCCAAATGCGGCAATTTTGCCTATTTACGTAGCCATTCAACCAGAAATGAGCCTCATCGCTGAACAAAATTTGTCGATAAAAAAGCGGATTTTCTGCCAACTTTTCTAGGGCCCATTCGCGGTCAACATTTAAATGAAATTATCTTCAAAAAGTAAATGTCATGGACCAATCTAACGTTTCAAATAAAGAACCGATGAGATTTTGCAAATTTTATGCGTTTTTTTTTTAAAAAAAGTTCTCAAGCTCTTAAAAAATCACCCTTTATGTAGATAGTGCTCAAATACCTTCGAAACCGTTACAACCTGATTTCACGAAAAATCATCTATATGTGGATGCTTTTCAAACGTTGTTTTCGGGAACTGGAATACATTTCTTGAACGACGGTAATTCAATCGATCGCGATAATTATCGCGATGGATACTGTCTGTTTGCTTTTGATTTGACACCCGATCTTTCGGCGAACAGCAATACACATTGGAATTTAATAAAGCACGGTAGTGTGAGAATACAGGTACGATTTGAGGATGCGCTTGCTTCAACGATAAATTGTGTAGTCTACGCGGAATATGATAATGTCCTTGAAATTGATGCCTCTCGGCAGGTAATGGTGGATTTTACCGGATAAGCGAAAAATGTGCTGATGTCGGCATAAAATTATTTCGTGTTAAGACACGTAGAAGCGTGTCCGCGAGTAACTAATCAGTCGAACTCGGTCATCTGTACGGATTAGACGTGAAAATGGATATCGTCGTGGATATACAGGGAATGCGTGGTAAAGACTCGGAATTTATTCCGAAAGAAATTGCCGTGGTAGCAGTGGATAGACCGTACTCTGCTCATTGGATCGTTGCACCGCCGTGTCACTTTGTCGACTTACCACAGCAATCGAGAAGCCAGAATAATTTTCTCTCGAAATATTTTCACGGTATGGAGTGGTACGAGGGCGATGTGAGCTGTAAACAGGTATGCGCTAACTTGCGTGAAATTTCGCGAAAATCGAGACGCATCTATACGCGCGGTCACGAGAAGGCTATACTTCTTTGCGATATCACGAGTCGTGAAATTTCCAACCTGGAGGATGAGGAGGGCGCCCCATCGTACACATTTATGCCGAAATCTTTGCGAAAATGCTTCAGACACGCTATGATAAACGATACAGCGTCTTCGCATTGTGCAATGCGCCAGGCTTTCCAAATAAAAAATTGGCTTCGCGAACATCCATTTAAAAGAGAATCATACATGGATGTTTGGTCAGCAGACGAAGAGGAAGAGAATAAAAAAGAGGAGAAATCTTCATCATGTGGTCGTGACACGATCGACGACGCTGTGAAATAAATTTTGCAT
The DNA here is from genome assembly GCA_963942595.1 of Cylloceria caligata. Classification (NCBI taxonomy): domain Eukaryota; kingdom Metazoa; phylum Arthropoda; class Insecta; order Hymenoptera; family Ichneumonidae; genus Cylloceria; species Cylloceria caligata. Next base: position 25,035,191 of record OZ012710.1, read on the forward strand.
ATATATACGTTTTTCAAAGCGTATCGGTCATCATTTAATCATTGACTATGTGTTTAGCATGAACACTAGACAAATCTACGAGAGTCTGCAGTATCTACCACTTTCAACCGTTGGCGTATACCCGGCTGACAGAATTCCTCGTGTATGGTCGTTACCAGCCGGACTCGTAGTTAACACGGATAACCATGACGGACCTGGAGAGCATTGGATCGCCATGTACGTTAACCATCATGGAAAAGGAATGTACTTTGATAGCTACGGGCTACCACCGGTTATACCGCAACATCTCGCCCGACTACGAAGAAACTGCAAGTTCTATCGGTACGGCCTCAAGCAGCTACAGAGTAATACGTCGGATGTGTGTGGACAATTTTGCATCGTATTCCTACACCTTATGTCGTGCGGCTTCACCATGTCGCGATTTAATAATCTCTTTAGCGATAATGTAACGAAAAACGACAGATTAGTGCGTGAATATTACAATGCTTTTGCCTCTCGACGATCAGACAGTGATAAAAATAAATTTAACGGCAGAGGAGTCTCCGAGCGAAGATTACCGTGTTTGCAGGGATATTGCATACGACGGTAAATATCTGTAAAGTGATTTAAATAAAATATTGATTAATTAAAAACAAATACATCGGTTTACTGTGTCTCTTCTTTTATAATTATATATAAATTATAATCGAGGTCTCTCGCGGCACGGTATCATATTCTGCGTCTTTTACTGCAAAGCATTCGCTTCACGAGAAGCACAGCGCAAGGCGGTACACACGTGCAAAACTGCTGACATTGCATTCAAAGCGTTACACACCTAGTTATGACTCAGAGGGGGGTTTGTTATCTTCAAACACTGTGATCACCGCCAGCCTCATCCGGAGCATTCAGTCTGTCTTTAACTTCGTGATCGTGCAGTCTAAAACGTTTTTCCGCTACGTATCCGCGTTATGATGCAAGTATTCTGGGTGTCGCGTTTTGGTGCAGTATTTTATATATAGACATGGACATGGTGGTTCATCTGCGAACCGATGAAATGTGGGACGCGTACGAGGAGATGGCGAAAATTCTCCATCGTGTTTTTTACGAGTGGGATCGCGCCTCGTTTAGTATCGCCCTGGAGGATCTTTACGAGGGGATGCGGTGCGTGGTTGTGGAAAACGGTCGTGCGGATCGCGGTGAGCTGATCTATGCAGATGGTGACGGATATTCGGAGGTACTCCTAATCGATGAGGGGTACCCAATATTCGTCAATTGGGATAACTTATATTATCCTAATACCCTCACCGGCATGATACCTGCCTTATGCATGGGGTGCCATCTGCATGGATTGGAACGGGTTGACGACTCTGGCTTAATGCCGCTGCTGGAGTCAATGTGTGGTTGCGCCGCATCATTGCACGGTGTTGTGGTGAGAGGCGAGAGTCGTACTCCCGGTGTTAGGTTAACGACGCTGGACAATGTGGACGTGGTGGAACACGTATTTGGGGTTCTCGGAGAGGACATAGCAATCGGCTACGATGGCGGCGACGTGGACGAAGGCTTCGAGGACCCTGAGTCTCCTGACATGGACGGTGCTAGGTAGAAAAAGTGTGTGCGTGAGCGTATGCGTGCGTGTGTGTGTGGGCGTGAGTAGGTGCGTGCTCGCGTATATGTGTGTGTGTGTGAAAGTGAGAGAAAGAGAGAGAGAGAGTTAAAACCGCCATAGAAGGAGAAGGATAGTGCAGCAGCAGCGGTCAACAACAGCAGAAGTGGTGAGTGCATGAATTTATTTATTTAGTATGTGTACACCTTTGCTCCATCCTGCTCTTATCACTACTTTTCCTTGTTCACCAAGGTACCCACACCACCTCACTTTACCATCTCCATGTTACCGACACTGGTCAAGCAGAGTGGGCAGCGCGGCGGTGGAAAAGTGAGGCGGTGGGGGTAGCCGCGTGGTGGGGGAAGGAGTGGGATGGAGCAAAGGTGTACACATACTACTGACGCTACGGTCTTAACGAACACTATGTCGGGTATGGTGAAAAATTTATCTTTACAAAATAGAGTCGCTAATATTCCCCCATTCGACGGTACCGGAGCCGACATGCCCCTGAAGGATTTCCTTCAGGACTTACGACTACGGAGTGATGCGCAAAACTGCGTTTACGGTCGGACCATAAACACAGTGGAACAGTTAATCACGTTTAGCTCGCGGTAAAACCTTTGATTACTATGCGGGAGAAACCTCGCGCGCGCGTATGAAGCAGGGCGATACATTCGGCAAGTACTACGACTGGATGTGAATTTTGGTTAGCGGTGGGCGCAGCGCGTGGAAAAAGGAATGCGGTGCAGACCCCGTTACTAGAAAGTAACACCCTCTGTCCCTCTCAAATTCGCCCGACCATTTAAATTTGCAAATGGCTTGCCTCGTCAGAATGACGGTGAGGCAACCGGATACGAAGAAGTGGGAAAATCTGAAAACTTCTGTAAAATTTCTGTCGACTACCGAGTAGCGATTTCTCACGGTGTCAAAGAGCGAAAGGTCGAATCTCCGGTAATAAAAATGTCGGCTCCTAAGCTCAAAAATAGCTCCGACAATTTTTACTGCTATACGGGATCCGATCTCAACCTTATCAAATTATCCGCGCTTCATGAGGAGGTTCTCGTGGACCAAGGCGCAAGTTCGGAATTCGAAGGCCGAGATTGCCTTTCACCACGAAACGCTCGTAACATTAAACGACTCTATACATCCAAAACCCTTCCTCCGTTTGCAGGAGGAATTCGCACAGAATAGGTCCTTCATGCTAAGAAACCCGGGCAAGCGCGTTGTCTCGGTGAAGACATGCTCGCGGTAACTCTGCCTACTATAAACTGCGATTTATCGGAGGGGTATCTGCTACATGTCGAGGCACCGAATGGCCTATTTTTAGCAAATGTTCTCGTCAACCAGAAAAATGGCATTTGCCATGTACTGGTTGTAAACACTCGAAACGAAGACATGAAGCTCTCACAAGGGGACCTCCAGGTACGTGGAACACCGATTCGGACCAAATTTTTTTTACAGGTAGGTTGCACCCAGGGGTGCAATAGGTGCAAGTAATAGGACCCGCTTCTCAGCCGTTTTCGAGATATAAAATATTTAAAATTTCCGAGCGTCCATATACTCTCTATATACTCTCTGCGTTAAATCATTTTCAACAAGAGCGCGTAGCGTAGTCGGCAACGTCTGCGCTTCATAAGCGCCGGATCGTCGGATCGAAGCCCGGCGCAGACTTTAAAAAAAAAAATTATTATTAATATTATTTAATCATTTCTACGGTAACTACTATGCGATAATATTAATATTAATATTTCCGTAAAGGAATGAATAAATATTTTTTATTGTGGATCATTTTGGTGTTATAAAGAAAAACGAGCAGCTTTTTTTATTTATTTATTTTTTGGTTGAAAGGTAGGGAAAGAATTGCGACAAATGGATACACGAGTTTAAAAGAATAACCAATCTTTTTATTAACTTTTCATTGGTTATCGCAACTACAAGAACTAGGGTGGTACTGATCATAAAAACATGGAAAACAATAATTATTTCGGCATCGGGCGCACGTAATAAATGCCGAGTTTCCGCATCCGCAAGGATTTTTCAAGACGACAATTGCGAAGCAAACCTCGTTAACGTTTAGGAAAGATCTCCTGTCGTCATATAATTTGGCAGCGAACCAAGCGTATCGTAACATGTCGCAAAATATCGGAGAAGACAGTTGATTGTGAACAATAGATTGAATTTTGATACAGTCTTCCCTAGAATTAATTTCCCTATCCTGTTCGATAATACAAGAACAATTCTGAAGTCTCTTGATAACATTTTTAACTTGGCGGTAGAAATATACATCGCACGGTTGCACTAACGGAGTGCACTTTGGTGGAACGATCTTTACAGTGCACGTTGGTAAACCCTCCTCATCGGTAAAAATCTCGTCATATAATAATGGATTCGCTTGGCCGCCCCAGGAATCAATGAGCAACAGGAATTTCTCCTTCTTTACGTATGGCATCATAACATCAGTCAAAAAATCTGTGTACAGTGCTGTATTCAGTTTGCTGGACTTGGGAGATGTGACGACGACGTTCGTATATTTTTCCGCATATTTATCTATAGATTTTTGGACCGCTGGTCCAAATTTGCCGGTGGTCTCTTGCAAGCAAACGTTGACGGTCGGAAGTAACTTACCCGATAGGCTCACAGCATACTGTGCCGTGTATGAATGGGTCACCTTATTCATATCCTTTCGTTTTAAAAGAACCACTTCTGACCCACGCTCGGCAAAGGTTCTGTTATATGTTGATTGGTATTGGCACCCTAGATAAAATAAGTGGAAGAATTAATTATGTACGTGAACATTTTTGTCTGTCATGTAATACAATTATTTTTTTAAATACCTGTTTGATCAGTGTTTATCACGAAATCCTTGTCATAATTCGGAATTAGCGCTCGTGTCTGGATTCTGATTTTTTCGGCCGCAGCGAGAGTTTCCTCCATTGTAATAGTTTCTCGCTCGGATACAAATTTCGTAATTTTTCTTTGTCGAATCCTGTGTTTTACTTTGAAGCAGTGTACCCAGACATCGGAAGCTTTGAATTATAAATCAGGAAATTGGCTCGCAGCAGCTAGAGCCCACATCTGCAAGTTCCTCGTTGTGACCTGCTGGTTGGATTGTCGAGCTTCTGCGAAACGATCGTATGTCCACGAATCAATTGTATTATAAAGGGTGGTTAAATTGTAAGGGCCGATGTTGAATGTGAACCACACCTAAACGTCAAGTTTTTTTCTGCATTTCATTTGACATTTCTCAATTTCAGACTAACTCAATTTGAACCATGGAAAGATACACAATCGAGCAACGCGTTAAAGTTATTCAGGCTTATTATGAAAATGGGCGTTCAAATCAAAATGCATATCGTGCACTTCGTGATTTTTTCGGTCAATTTAATCGTCCAAATGTGCGTACAATCGGAAAAATCGTGCAAAAATTTGAGCAAACCGGGTCTGTAGGAGATATTAAAACACCAGTGCATGCTCGTACAGCTCGTACTGCAGAAAATATTGCTGCTGTTCGCGATAGTGTGGCTGAAGAGCCGTCCACCTCAACTCGTCGTCGTGCCCAACAATTGCACCTCTCACGCTCGTCGTTGATGAACATTATGCATAAACACTTGCATTTACACGCTTATAAGGTGCAATTGACTCAAGAACTAAAGCCTCTTGACCATTCCAAACGTCGTCAATGGTCAGAATGGTGGCAAGAAATGGCAACAGTGGATGATCAATTTTCGAAGAAAATCATCTTCAGTGATGAGGCACATTTTCACCTCAGTGGATTCGTCAATAAGCAGAATTGCCGCATTTGGGCGAATCATAATCCAAGAGTGGTTGTCGAAAAACCAATGCGCCCACAAAGAGTGACTGTTTGGTGCGGTTTATGGGCTAGCGGCATCATGGGGCTGTATTTTTTCCAAAATGAGGCCGGTCAGGCAGTTACTGTGAATGGTGTTCGCTATCGTGAGATGATAACGAACTTTTTATGGCCCGAATTGGAAGATATGGATGTGGGCGATATGTGGTTTCAACAGGACGGTGCCACTTGCCACACAGCTAACGAAACAATGGCTCTTTTGCGCGACAAATTCAATGGCCGTGTCATCTCACGTGGTGGCGATGTCAATTGGCTGCCAAGATCATGTGATTTGACACCGTTGGACTTCTTTCTTTGGGGTTATTTGAAAGAAAAGGTGTACGTCGATAAGCCAGCAACAATTCAAGAGCTAAAGGATGAGATAATTCGGCACATTAACGGCATAGAACCTCAATTATGCCTAAGCGTCATCGAAAATTTGGACCATCGGATGGAGGTGTGCCGCCGAGGTCGCGGCGGCCATTTGGCCGATATTTTGTTCCATACATAATTGAACCATACCATATTATCATAATAAAAAGAATTGACAATAATTTCCTAAATAATTTTTGTTTTATTCAAAATCAACATCGGCCCTTAAAATTTAACCACCCTTTATTTTCTGCAGTACGAGCTGTACGAATATGCACTGGTGTTTTAATATCTCCTACAGACCCGGTTTGCTCAAATTTTTGCACGATTTTTCTGATTGTACGCACATTTGGACGATTAAATTGACCGAAAAAGTGCACGATATGCATTTTGATTTGAACGCCCATTTTCATAATAAGCCTGAATAACTTTAACGCGTTGCTCGATTGTGTATCTTTCCATCGTTCAAATTGAGTTAGTCTGAAATTGAGAAATGTCAAATGAAATGCAGAAAAAAACTTGACGTTTAGGTGTGGTTCACATTCAACATCGGCCCTTACAATTTAACCACCCTTTATAAATACGTCAATTATACTTGATATATAATATAATTCTATTTATTTATTTATTTATTTATTATTCATTCCTTTACGGAAATATTAATATAATCACAGTTGCTCATTGATTCCTGGGACGGCCAGACGAATCCATTATAATATGACGAGATTTTCACCGATGAGCATTTATTACGTGCGCCCGATACCGACATAATTATTGTTTTCCATGTTTTTATGATCAGTACCACCCTAGTTCTTGTAGTTGCGATAACCAATGAAAAGTGAATAAAAAGATTGGTTATTCTTTTAAACTCGTGTACCCGTTTGTCACAATTCTTTCCTTACCTTTCAATCAAAAAATAAATAAATAAATAAAGCTGCTCGTTTTTCCTTATAACACCAAAATGATCCACAATAAAAAATATTTATTCATTCCTTTACGGAAATATTAATATAATCACCTTGTAGTTGCCGTAGAAATGATTTAATAATAATAATAATAATAATAATAATTTTTTAAAGTCTGCGCCGGAATTCGATCTGGCGATCCAGTGCTTACGAAGCGGAGGCGTTGCTGACTACGCTACGCGCTCTTGTTGAAAATAATTTAACGCAGAGAATATATAGAGAGTATATGGACGCTCGGAAATTTTTAATATTTTATAACTCGAAAACGGCTGAAAGCGGGTCCTATTACTTGCACCTATTCCACCCCTGGGTGCAACTTACCTGTAAAAAAAATGTGGTCCGAATCGGTGTTACACGTACCTGGAGGTCCCCTTGTCAGTCTCGCCAGTCGAACTGCAGCCTTTCGAGTACTATCGCTGGGACACGGGTTACACGTCAAACGAAGTCGACTCCTCAGACGATGAGGAGGCAATTTCAGGGGCCCTGAGTCTCGAGGGTCGAAACGATTTAGAAATAAAACACATATGTCGCCTAGTCGAAGAATTCCCCGAGCGATTTAAATTGCCAGGGAATAAATTACCTTGTACGGGCCGGGTTTCTCATCGCATCCCCACGGTAGATGAATTACCGGTCAACACGCGACAATATCGGGTTTCTATCATACATCGGGACGAGGCTGAGACGCAACGTTAAAAAAAAAACTCGATAACCGAGTGATAGATGAGTCTTAATCTCCGTATAATTCCCCTTTATGGATAGTGCCAAAGAAGGCAGATTCTCAAGGTCGACCCCGTATGTGTATGGTGATTAATTTTCGCAAACTTAATAAGAAGACAGTCTCCGACGCATATCCTTTACCGAATATAACTGATATTCTTAATCAGCTGGGAAAAGCCCAGTACTTCTCGACTTTTAAATTAGCGAGCGGCTTCCAGCAGATCCCTATGCACCCAGAGAATCGCAAGAAAACCGTATTCTTAACGCATAATGGTCACTACGAATATGTTCGTATACCAAAAGGCCTTAAGAACGCCCCCGACACCTTCCAGCATCTTATGGAAAATATGCTGCGGGGTCTCCAGGGTACGGAATTATTTGTGTACGTGGACGACATTGCAGTATTTGCCAGGACGTTGTAAGAACACGAAAAAAGGTGCATCGCCTCATGAATTGATTGGAGGAAACGAACCTAAGGCTTGAGCCAGGTAAGTGCGAATTCTTAAGAAAAGAAGTTGTTTATCTGGATCACATAATCGGGTCGTGACGAATTGAGACCCGATCCAAAAAAAGTATTGTGTTTAAAAAAAATTCCAACACCGAAAAATAAAAAAAACGTGTGACGATTTCTAGGCCTTACCGGTTATTATCGACGTTATTCCTGATTTTTCGAATATTGCGAAACCTTTATCAGATTTAACACAGAAACACGCGCCCTTCTTCACAAGCTCCTCTGCAGGGAACCTGTTCTGCAATATCCAGATTTCAGTCGATCCTTTATCCTCACTACCGATGCTTCTGACGTGGCCGTCGGGGCTGTGTTCAGTCAAGAACAGGATGAACAAGATCGACCCATTGCAGTGGCTATGACAAGCCTTACGGCTAACGACTCTGAAAAAAACACGTCCGAGGTGGAGCATACCAGCGATCGGCCAGCAGTACCCGGCTGCCTACAGAACACTTTTCTAAATTTTGAAAGATCCTTAAGGGCGCTGGAAAAGTTCCAAGCAGGAACAACATTACAGGTAGATAAGGAGTGTGAGAAAGGTTTAATAGATCTACTGTCGAAAGGTATTACAGTCAATGAGAAAACTCGTAATTTACTCATCGGATACTCGCCGACCGCATGCAAGTCGTTACGGATAGCGAACTGAGCAAAGCTAGCGGGGGAAAAAGAAACAGCGCTAGAGAAGTGGTGAGTGAGACCCCCCTCCTCTTCTGCACGACACAATGGTGACTGGGCCTCAGCCCTCGCGGCTCACGCTGCCTGCATCAAGTCATCGTCCCACCGCTAGGTCTACTCCGCTCCCCCTACTGCCTCCTCTGTCTCGCATAGATGAGAGGCTATGTCAATACTAGGTGTATGCATAAGTTTTTTCCGGTTTTTTGGTGAAAAAAAAACACGTAATTTTCAAGGGAAATTAATTTTTGTTTTATTCAAAATATTGGCCATCGGCTCCTACACATTTCGCCCATCTTTCAGGTAACTTATGAATACCATGCCAGAAAAACTGCTTGTCTTTTGCGGCAAACCATTCGTCGAGCCATTTTCCAACTTCCTCGAAATTGCTGAAGTGCTGCTCTGGGAGCGCGTGCCCCATTGATGCGAAGAGGTGATAGTCAGATGGCGCCAGGTCTGGCGAATACAGCGGGTGCGGAAGGATGTCCCATCCAAGCGATTTCAAGGTGTCTTTCACTGCTTTTGCTGTGTGAGACGGCGCATTGTCGTGTAGCAAAATCACTTTGCCATCTTCTGGCCCATTCCGGTCGTCTTTCGATTAATGCGTGATTTAAATTAATAATTTGTTGGCGATAGCGTTGTGTATTAACGGTTTCGCCGGGCTTCAAGAGTTCATAATACACAATACCGCTCTGGTCCCACCAGACACAGAGCATGGTCTTCTTGCCGAAGCGATTTGGCCTTGGTGTTGAAGGACCGGCTTCGCCAGGTGAAAGCCACGATTTTTTCCGCTTCGGGTTTTCAAAATAAATCCATTTTTCGTCACTCGTCGCAATTCGATGCAAAAATGATTTCCTTTCGTGGCGTTGAAGCAACACTTCACAAGTGACTTTGCGATTTTTATTTGACGTTCATTCAAATCGTGTGGGACCCATTTACCGAGTTTATTGATCTTCCCCATTACTCGTAAACGTCTGCTGATTGTTTCTTGTGACACATGTAATGCTTCTGCTAATTGCCGTTGAGTTTGAGTTGGGTCATCATCCAATAACTCCTGCAATTGCTCGTCTTCGCATTTTTGTGGTCTACCAGAGCGCTCACTGTCTTTCACATTGAAATCACCACTTTTAAATTGTCGAAACCATGTCTCACATGTTCTAATCGATGGAGCGTGTTCACCATATGTTTCTACCAGCAAACGTTGACTTTCAGCAGCCTTTTTCTTTTGATTAAATAAGAAAAGCAATGCGTGCCGCAAATGTTCTTTTTCAGGCACAAAACTCGACATGATCACTGAACGATAAACGCTAGTTTTTGGCGGACTCAACTTGTGTGTGTTTGTAGGTTAATGTCAGACGAACAAAATGACGTATGTGTCAAATTAATACGCTGCGTACTTTTCGCTGGCGCCATCTCTTAGTTAAACCGGAAAAAACTTATGCATACACCTGGTAGATATACCCTCGAAAGGTAACGCTCTCCCGAGTTGCAGTACCGGCAATGCCACAAAGAACGCCTCCGGGGTTACTCGCACTCGACAGAATTTAACTCATAAACGCGATAATTACGCCCTCTTCATCCCTGTGGATGAAAAATTAACGGGCCCCTTGGGAAGACTTTTGTCCGATCTAGGATTAATTAATACGTCGGCAATAAAAGCCAAGGGCCTTGTAACGGGGCAAAGTACAATTACGCCCAAATATTTACAGCAAGTATAGTCGTAGAAGAAAAATATTACGTTAAAAGGTCAACGGAAACAGTATTTTCCTGATTGAAAATTTTGAACAACGTCCTGCAACATCAGCACGTAAGCATTGTCAGAATTTCCAGGTCGGGGGATATTACGGACGAACTGCCTAGCAACGAATTCATCACGATGATACACGAGCTGTTCAGGGGTGCTGATATCTCCGTAACCATGTGCTATGGCAAGATTATACTACCCACATAGAAACAAAGGCAGGGTATAATCATGGTATATCTCGAAAGCCTAATAGGTGGTCACAAAGAAGTGACGAAGACCTACAGGAAAATTCGCGAAAGATTTTATAGGCCTTCGCTTCGCAACGAGGTCCGGAATTACATCCACTCTTGCAAGGGTTGCCAGGAACAGAAATTGGTTCACACAAAGATCCGAGATCCAATGTTAATCACGGATACACCAGCTGACGTATTTGACAAGGTTTCTCTTCATACTTTGGAGCCCCTCTACTACCCCGCATAGAAATAAATATATATTGACCATGCAGGATAACTTGTCGAAATATTGCTTGGCTGAGGCTATAACGGATCTGAAGGCCACGCCATTCGCTGAGGACGTGGCGCGTCGATTGATAAGTTAATTCGGCGCTCCGCGGGCTATTCTTACCGATCGAAGAGCTTCTTTCACAAGTAATCTGTTAAATGAACTCTCTCGAATTTTCATATCTAACAATTAACGACGTCTAGTTATCGTCCGAAGAGAAACTGTTAGTTGGTGCGCAGCTACATAGTGCTAACTGAATATGTCAAGCATTATGCGACTGATTACGACGATTGGGATATGTTACTGCTCTCTGCAGAACTCTCGTATAATACGTGCGTCCACAAGGCAACGAATTTTACAACCTACGAGGTTGTTTACGGGAGGCTGCCTCGTTTACCAAGTCAGTACCTCGAAGATGAAAAACTACGGACCTACAACTCGTTTTTAGCGGAACTTATTGGACGAATATCAGATATTCTGTAAATAGCGGGAAATAATTTGACCAAAGCAAAGGAAGATTCCAAAATTCATTACGATAAGACCGTCCATTGAAAGGAAAGGTGGGCGACCGGGTTTACGTGCTGAAGGAACCAAAAAGGGGAAAATTCGATGCAAATTATATTGGATCCTTTACCGTTGTCCAGCTCTCGGACAAGCACAATGTAATCCTAAAGGCGGCAAATGGGAAGCGGATTTATATATATATATCAGGAGTACAAATTGAAAATGCGGGATTTTTTTCTATTTTTGAACGTTTATTCTGAAAAAATGGTAACAAATGAATTATTCAAAGTATTGTCCATCGCTAGCCACAACTTTTTCCCATCTTTCTGGCAATTTACAGATACCGTCGCGAAAAAATTCGGCCGGCTTGGCTGCTATCCAGTCATCGACCCATTTTTGGGCTTCTTCGTAAGAATGGAAGCGCTGGTCAGCTAGGCCATGTGTCATCGATCGGAAAAGGTGGTAATCGGAAGGAGCAATATCTGGGCTATACGGCGGGTGGGGTAAGACTTCCCATTTCAGCGTTTGTAGGTATGTTTTGACCGGCGCTGCAACATGTGGCCGAGCGTTGTCATGTTGCAAAATTACTTTGTCGTGTCTTTGCTCGTATTGTGGCCGTTTTTCTTTGAGTGCGCGGCTCAAACGCATCAATTGAGTTCGGTATAGTGCTCCTGTGATGGTTTCGTTCGATTTCAATAGCTCATAATACACCACACCCAGCTGGTCCCACCAAATACAGAGCATGAGCTTGGCGCCGTGAATATTTGGTTTGGCCGTCGATGATGATGCATGGCCGGGGTAACCATATGATTTTTTGCGCTTCGGGTTATCGTAATGGATCCACTTTTCATCACCAGTGACAATGCGATGCAAAAAACCCTTCCGTTTTTGCCGTTCGAGCAGCAGTTCGCATGCAAAAAAACGGCGCTCGACGTCTCTCGGCTTCAGCTCATACGGCACCCAATGTCCTTGCTTTTGGATCATTCCGAGGGCTTTTATACGATGGGAAATGGCTTGTTGTGTCACTCCCAATGAATCTGCGAGCTCTTGTTGAGTTTGACACGAGTCTTCATTGAGTATTGCCTCCAATTCAGCATTCTCAAACTTTTTCACTTGGCCCGGCCGCTCTTTGTCCTCAACGTCAAAATCACCACTTCTAAACCGCACAAACCATCTCTCGCACGTTGAAACCGATGGAACATGACTCGGATAAGCCTCGGAGACCAATCGATGTGCTTCAGCAGCACTTTTCTTCAAATTAAAGAAGTAAATTAAAACCTCCCGCAAATGCTGTTTTGTTGGCACGAAACTCGACATATTGAGAGCTCAAAAAAACTATGAATTTGACACTGCGACAAATTGACACATACTGAAAATTAAAGCTATAAGACGTAGCTTTGACATGAACATAGTCACAGTACTGCCTGATGCGTATAGCGTTAGTAACGCCATCTGTTATCAAACCCGCATTTTCAATTTGTACCCCTGATATATATATGCGTGTATATACAATATGTGTTTTGATATGCATGTATACATGTGTAGGCATATGTGTGTGGATGGATGCATAAGTATAGATATGTAAGTATGTTTTGGTAGGCAGGACATACATGTGGGTATGTGTATGAGTGGATTTGTACTAATAATCATAATTTCAGTATAAATAAAGACAATTGCCATTGGTGTGTTGCTGCAGGTATACTTGCAATGTTGGTACGCGAAAGTATGAGTATAACTAAATTAAGTTCCGACGTGTGCAGCAATTGAACTAAAGGTGCTACGGACTTGAAAATCCTCAGGCAGATTTATGGTATAGGTGAGCTGCAAGAGGAAACATGAGGACTGTCTGCGCAGGATTATTCCTCGGACTTATTGGAACGGAACTGTGCATGCTCAGCGCTTCAGATTCGTTCCAATCCTAATCCTCCGTGCGACTGCTGCACGTAGATTGGAGGATCATGGTCGCCGTGGAAGTTGGTTGTTTTATGGAGGACTTCCTCACCGACGGAGCTCGACTGCAACGGATCCGCGATTTATGCAGCCTAATAATTTCGAAAAATATCTGCTGGGAAATGCTACGAATAAGTTACATTTCCAGCCACATAACTCGAGCGGAAAGACTCATGGACGAATTAAAGGAAGTCGCAAACGACTCCCGACTCGTACGAGAGCCGCTAGAAGACATACCTCACACCATAACGAGAAGGTCTGGCCCTTTCGGCTTCGCTGGATCAGTCACTAAGTCACTATAAGGTACTCTGACTCAAAAAGATGCTGAGTATTTCAACAACCAAATTGACTGACTGTTTGCCGATCACATGAATCTCACTCACTTGATCGGAAAACAAATGTATATAACAACGTCGATACATCAATCGCTACATGAAGAGAACATTGTAGAAGCTTAGCGGGTGAACAATCTCGTTACACACGTTACGCAGCTACAAATGGAGATGAATAGAACGATACATCAGCACGTGCGAATACTACCTTCGTGCTATCGCTTCAGCACGAGACGGCCGACTCGACCCGAACATCCCCTACGAGACAGTTATTGGCCGTGGTCAAGGAGGTACAGATACGGGCTGGCATTTATGAGTTTCCAATTACCATGGAATAAGCGAGGCCCGAGACGCTGACCATTATCGCTCGAACGGACCTCACGTATCATAAGGGACGTATATGGTAGTCGTGTACATACCACTACTTGACCAGACGAACTATCAACTTTACCATATGCATACTTGACCGGTTCCTCAGAAAATCGGCAACGAAACAAGATCGGCATTCGTCCGCCCTTCCTCGAAGTATCTAGCCCTCTCGACGGATCATCGTACATTTTTCTTACAGATGCCATATACCTTGCCTCATGCAGGGCAGCCGATCGAAAGTTAATTTTCTCAATGGAAACCTCGGTTCATGAGTCATCTATCTCCAACGTATGTGAGCTGCTAATGCTAATCCGTCCAAAGGTCCACACATTTCGACGTTGTAACATCCGTTTGCATTCACAACACGAAGCATTTTGGGCCCATCTACCGCACCAGGGCGGGTGGTTATCCTCCCTTACCGAGCCAGAGCCTTTAAGGATTCTCTGTCCTGGTTTACCAGATCAGCATATCGATTCAAAGGGGTCTGGGATATTACACTTGAGCGCCAACTGCATCGCCAGAACGCATTATATGACGCTGACAGGCACGCATAAACGGGAAAGAGAATGCCGGCATAAGCTATTCCTCGTCGGCTTTCGCTCTCAGGTACGGATTATCGCAGCAGCGTGTAAATATTTTTGCCGAGCCCGACTCCTTTGTTGGGTGCTACGTTAATATGCCACTACAGACCGGCGCCGGATCATCGATAATCGGACTACAACAACTAGCAAGCAGCTCTCGGACAGCGACATGGGGCCTACTCAAATATCGTCCAGGCGTAACAACGCTGACGATAAAAATATGCAGGAATCAACAGCCCCAATACAAAGTAAAGAGGCTACTCAATCGACTCCTACTTTCCCTGCACAAACGGCCGATGTAGATTGAGTTTTCCCACTCTTAGGGTCTGTATGAGGGCCTAACTTATTTCAAGCACACAGAGGAGAACTCATTTCCTCTCGAACGATCCGAGGTTACAAACCCTACGCTCTCGCAAGACTAGGAAGAATTAAATTTCTTCGGGGAGGATGCGGCCGACCTCGTCTTGAGCACCAACCTCGTACCCACATCTATTGAACCAGCAATCGACTCCCAGCCTGGAGATGAGGGCTTCGACCCCTTTCCACCTCTGGCAAGCGAGGCTGGGGACACAATCGCCGACTGTTTGCCGGGACGCCAACAGTGAGCCGAAGGCCTCTGCCGACATCAAATCGACGGCCGACGCCAGCGGCGAGCCGACGATGGAAGAGCCGCCAGCCACAGCAACTTCGTTGGTGGGACGTGGTAGTATGCGAGGCAGGCGTCGCTTATTATTATATTATTAATATAATTATTAAACCTCCGGTATAAAGTTTTTGGACTCCGGGACCTCATACCGCGAGTATTCAATAAAAACGCTGAGAGTAAGGTGCGTTGCTTTTCAGTCCCACTGTGTTCAATGTTAAAATACAATTTTCCATAAAGACAATATAATATCATGTGCTGCATTACTTAAAATACATATGCATGTATTGAGATATTGGGTCGTACGGAAAGTAATTTCGTTTTTTCCCAACAGAGGACTTAACCCTTTGCACTCCGTTGTCGCCGTATTTGCGACATTAAAGCCTCTATGCCCTACTAGGCTGGAGTGCAAAGGGTTAATTGTATTTTTTCACAACCAACTTCACACTTAAGCCGGATAATCATATGTATTTTGACAGCTGATATATCAGGGGTACAAATTGAAAATGCGGGTTTGATAACAGATGGCGTTACTAACGCTATACGCATCAGGCAGTACTGTGACTATGTTCATGTCAAAGCTACGTCTTATAGCTTTAATTTTCAGTATGTGTCAATTTGTCGCAGTGTCAAATTCATAGTTTTTTTGAGCTCTCAATATGTCGAGTTTCGTGCCAACAAAACAGCATTTGCGGGAAGTTTTAATTTACTTCTTTAATTTGAAGAAAAGTGCTGCTGAAGCACATCGATTGGTCTCCGAGGCTTATCCGAGTCATATTCCATCGGTTTCAACGTGCGAGAGATGGTTTGTGCGGTTTAGAAGTGGTGATTTTGACGTTGAGGACAAAGAGCGGCCGGGCCAAGTGAAAAAGTTTGAGAATGCTGAATTGGAGGCAATACTCAATGAAGACTCGTGTCAAACTCAACAAGAGCTCGCAGATTCATTGGGAGTGACACAACAAGCCATTTCCCATCGTATAAAAGCCCTCGGAATGATCCAAAAGCAAGGACATTGGGTGCCGTATGAGCTGAAGCCGAGAGACGTCGAGCGCCGTTTTTTTGCATGCGAACTGCTGCTCGAACGGCAAAAACGGAAGGGTTTTTTGCATCGCATTGTCACTGGTGATGAAAAGTGGATCCATTACGATAACCCGAAGCGCAAAAAATCATATGGTTACCCCGGCCATGCATCATCATCGACGGCCAAACCAAATATTCACGGCGCCAAGCTCATGCTCTGTATTTGGTGGGACCAGCTGAGTGTGGTGTATTATGAGCTATTGAAATCGAACGAAACCATCACAGGAGCACTATACCGAACTCAATTGATGCGTTTGAGCCGCGCACTCAAAGAAAAACGGCCACAATACGAGCAAAGACACGACAAAGTAATTTTGCAACATGACAACGCTCGGCCACATGTTGCAGCGCCGGTCAAAACATACCTACAAACGCTGAAATGGGAAGTCTTACCCCACCCGCCGTATAGCCCAGATATTGCTCCTTCCGATTACCACCTTTTCCGATCGATGACACATGGCCTAGCTGACCAGCGCTTCCATTCTTACGAAGAAGCGCAAAAATGGGTCGATGACTGGATAGCAGCCAAGCCGGCCGAATTTTTTCGCGACGGTATCCCTAAATTGCCAGAAAGATGGGAAAAAGTTGTGGCTAGCGATGGACAATACTTTGAATAATTCATTTGTTACCATTTTTTCAGAATAAACGTTCAAAAATAGAAAAAAATCCCGCATTTTCAATTTGTACTCCTGATAGCAAGGCTTGCTTGTGAAAAAATTCAATTATTCTGCACAGTAGTTTTTGGTTGATACCCTTTTAAATATGGAAAGTGAAAAACAGTAATTTCGGCATATTTTACTTTTTTACTATAGAAAAGGTAAAAATTCTGTTCAAGCAAGAAAAAAATTATCCGATGTGTATGGAAAAGATGTGTTAAGTGAGCGCCAGTGCCAAAACTGGTTTGCAAAATTTCGATCCGGCAATTTTGGTTTCAAAGATGCACCACGTTCTGGAAGGCCAGTTGAAGCTGATGAAGACACAATAAAAACATTAATTGATGCAAACCGGCGAATAACAACTCGTGAGATCGCTGAGAGATTAAGTTTATCGAACTCGACCGTTCATGATCATTTGAAACGGCTAGGGTTAACCTCAAAGCTCGACATATGGGTTCCTCATCTTCTTACGGAAAAAAATGTGTGCCGTCGCATTGACGTTTGTGATTTACTTCTCAAACGCCAAGAAAATGATCCATTTTTGAAGCGTATCATCACTGGGGACGAGAAATGGGTTGTCTACAACAATGTTAAGCGCAAAAGATCCTGGAGTAGAAAAGATGAACCGGCTCGAAGCACTTCGAAAGCCAATAATCATCAAAAAAAGGTTATGCTATCTGTTTGGTGGGATTTCAAAGGAATCGTTTATTTTGAGCTTCTACCGAGCAACAGAACAATCAATTCTGAAGTGTACTGACATCAGTTGGACAAATTGAATGATTCACTTAAAAAGGCCAGAATTGGTCAATAGAAAAGGTATAGTGTTTCAACAAGATAATGCGAGACCACATACAAGTTTGACCACTCGGAAAAAACTTTTAGAACTTGGATGGGATATACTGCCATACCCACCATACTCTTCAGACCTGGCACCTTCAGATTATCATCTGTTCCGGTCTCTACAAACATTTTTAGACGGTAAAACGTTTAATTCACATGAGGAGGTCAAAAGTCACTTGGATCAGTTTTTTTGCCAGCAACGAACAAAAATTTTATGAGCGTGGAATCATGCTACTGCTAGAAAGATGGCAAAAGGTATTGCATTAGAATGGACAATATTGGATTAGAATGGACAATATTGGATTAGAATGGACAATATTGGATTAGAATAGACAATATTGGATTGAATAAAATATTAATTCACTATAAGAAAATCGTCTTTCATTTTTATAAAAAAAAACGAAATTACTTTCCGAACAACCCAATAGTATATTGTGTAATTAGTGACTTAACTTCATTATAAGCATTCTTGACTGCGCTGAAGATATCTCCGTGAAAATTGTAAGTATGAGTGCGTGAGCGGATGTTGTTCAATAAATTTTGAAATTTGTTTTCTTTCTACAACGCAAGAGATTTACTTTTACTTTATTACCTTAACCCTCCCAGCATCGAGAGAACTAAGTCTGATTAGGGACAGCGTCGCGGCAAATCCCACAATAAAAATAATAATAAATCCTGCGCTTCACGCAGGGATTGGCTTGCATCTTCCACGTTACCAAGCCTTCAGCTCGGGACATAATATCGCTTCCTCTATGAAGAAGCCAGAATTGAGATAATCTTTACCCGTAGGCTAAAATCTGCGGGTGAGCGAGAATCACTGGGAAGCTCTTTTTGAAATGAATTTAAAACTTAATCCACTAATCACCATTCAAAAGCTGCAACTTGAAAGCATTCTTCGGAACTACTTTAAATTTTTTACGTACCATTTTCTAGAGAAACGAAATGGTTGAATTTTAAGTACGACAAGGCCACGATTTTTTTTGTTTATTACTTTACTGCTTCGTTAAAATGTTCATAAACTTTTTTTTTTTAATATGATTGACAAAAATGGGTATATCCTACGGAACGCGTCTTTGTCCATAATTTTTCAAATATAATGATATAATATTAGGTGCGCAACTAAGTTCCCGCTGTTTTTTTTTTATGAAAATGCAACTTTATTGTGAAAAAATGTTTACAAATGAATCATTCAAAATATTCCCGATCGCTAGCGACAACTTTTTCCCATCTTTCTGGCAGAGCTCGAATACCGTCACGGTAGAAGTGTTCGTCTTTTGAGACTATACACGAATCAAGCCATTTTGAGATGTCTTCATATGAGCTGAACTGCTGATTAGCCAGACCATGTGCCATCGAACGGAACAAGTAATAATCGGACGGCGCAATATCTGGGAAATATGGCGGGTGGGGTAGGACTTCCGATTTGAGCGTTTCTAAGCAGGTTTTAACGGGTTTGGCAACGTGAGGCCGAGCGTTGTCATGCTGTAGAATCACTTTTTCGTGCCTCTGCTCGTATTGTGTCCGCTTTTCGCGCAGTGCTCGGCTCAATCGCATCAATTGAGTTCGATACCGTTCCCTAGTGATGGTTTCGTTCAGTTTCAACAGCTCATAATAAATAACACCGCCCTGGTCCCACCAAATACACAGCAAAATCTTCGCAGCGTGAATATTCGGCCGAGCCGACGACGTAGAAGCATGACCGGGCAGTCCCCATGATTTTGTTCTCTTTGGGTTGCTGTAATGAATCCATTTTTCATCACCCGTATCGATGCGATGAAGAAAACCCTTTTTTTTTGCCGCTGGAGCAGTTGTTCACAGGCGAAAAACGACGCTCAACGTCTCTAGGCTCCAAATCATAAGGAACCCAAGTTCCTTGTTTTTGAATCATTCCCAACGCATGCAATCGCTTGGAAATGGCTTGGCGGGTTACTCCTAATGCTGGAGCAAGCTCTTTTTGCGTTTGGCATGGATCCTCATCGAGCAATGCCTCCAATTCAGCGTCTTCGAAGGTTTTTGGCCTTTCTTCACGCGAATGGTCGTCAACATCAAAATCACCGTCTTTGAAGCGACGGAACCAATCACGGCATATTGTTTCACTCAGAGCAGCATCTCCGTAAACTTTTTAGATTTCTCGATGCGCTTCAGCCGCCGTTTTCTTCGAATGAAAGAAGAAAAGCAACACTTCCCGCAAATGACGATTATTTGGCACGAGAAATCAGACATTTTCAGACAACCAAAAGTGTATGACGCAAAAACAAAATCACTAATGTGTCAAAGCGGTTTGTTTACCATATGTCTAAGCTTGGTTCATGGCGTTTTGGTTATGTCCCAATCGACCAGCACTTACTACTAGAGCCATCTCTTGAAAACAGCGGAAACTTAGTTGCGCACCTAATACCATAAAAATTAAATTTTTAGTAATATTTCTAACGCCATTTGTTTGAGCGAGAGCACATAACTTCCGAGCGACAACTGTCTGCTAGTTATCAGGGGTACAAATTGAAAATGCGGGTTTGATAACAGATGGCGTTACTAACGCTATACGCATCAGGCAGTACTGTGACTATGTTCATGTCAAAGCTACGTCTTATAGCTTTAATTTTCAGTATGTGTCAATTTGTCGCAGTGTCAAATTCATAGTTTTTTTGAGCTCTCAATATGTCGAGTTTCGTGCCAACAAAACAGCATTTGCGGGAAGTTTTAATTTACTTCTTTAATTTGAAGAAAAGTGCTGCTGAAGCACATCGATTGGTCTCCGAGGCTTATCCGAGTCATGTTCCGTCGGTTTCAACGTGCGAGAGATGGTTTGTGCGGTTTAGAAGTGGTGATTTTGACGTTGATGACAAAGAGCGGCCGGGCCAAGTGAAAAAGTTTGAGAATGCTGAATTGGAGGCAATACTCAATGAAGACTCGTGTCAAACTCAACAAGAGCTCGCAGATTCATTGGGAGTGACACAACAAGCCATTTCCCATCGTATAAAAGCCCTCGGAATGATCCAAAAGCAAGGACATTGGGTGCCGTATGAGCTGAAGCCGAGAGACGTCGAGCGCCGTTTTTTTGCATGCGAACTGCTGCTCGAACGGCAAAAACGGAAGGGTTTTTTGCATCGCATTGTCACTGGTGATGAAAAGTGGATCCATTACGATAACCCGAAGCGCAAAAAATCATATGGTTACCCCGGCCATGCATCATCATCGACGGCCAAACCGAATATTCACGGCGCCAAGCTCATGCTCTGTATTTGGTGGGACCAGCTGGGTGTGGTGTATTATGAGCTATTGAAATCGAACGAAACCATCACAGGAGCACTATACCGAACTCAATTGATGCGTTTGAGCCGCGCACTCAAAGAAAAACGGCCACAATACGAGCAAAGACACGACAAAGTAATTTTGCAACATGACAACGCTCGGCCACATGTTGCAGCGCCGGTCAAAACATACCTACAAACGCTGAAATGGGAAGTCTTACCCCACCCGCCGTATAGCCCAGATATTGCTCCTTCCGATTACCACCTTTTCCGATCGATGACACATGGCCTAGCTGACCAGCGCTTCCATTCTTACGAAGAAGCCCAAAAATGGGTCGATGACTGGATAGCAGCCAAGCCGGCCGAATTTTTTCGCGACGGTATCCGTAAATTGCCAGAAAGATGGGAAAAAGTTGTGGCTAGCGATGGACAATACTTTGAATAATTCATTTGTTACCATTTTTTCAGAATAAACGTTCAAAAATAGAAAAAAATCCCGCATTTTCAATTTGTACTCCTGATAATATAATATTTAATAATTAAAATTAATATAACTATACCGTCTATGATCAGTCAGTAGTAAGCGGGGGGAAAAAAGTGTAATTGAAATTTTGCATTTACGAATCTTTATAATATCGGATCTAATTGGTTAAACCAATTAAATAAAAATTGATTCAGCAACCAGATTCGACAATTCTTTAACAAAGGAACTGTGAAAAAAATCTTGTCATGAGCCAGATTCGAATCGAGAAGACCCCGAATTCCAGCCGGAAGCATTAGCAATTACGCCACCGTAACCCTGGCAGAATTAATTACTAGCGTAATTAGTAATCGAAATCCAACCCCAAACAAATTCATACAAACCGAAATTGGAGGATTTGAGACAACATTCCTGAACATACACGAAATTACCGAAAAGTCCCGGGAAAAATAAATTTTTGTACATTACTCTTGTACATTATCTACCAACGAGCAAAGGAAAAATATTGAAATTCGGAAAAGCCACAATCTTAAATAATGGCCATAATTCTATTTATGTGCCACATTTTGGTTCGATATCTCAAAATGTGCTATGGTAATACAAACATTTTGAGTCCAAAATTTTCGGAAATGTGTTTGATGAAATTCTATACAATCAGTTCTATACATAAAAAATGTAGCCCCATATCGCAAAACGTGCGGAAGTTAGTATGTACATAACAATTTTTGAAACATTCTAAATAAAAATAAAAATGTTCACCCTTTAGCGATTGTCGCCAAATGCAATCGTGAATACCTCGTCCACTTCGGCTGTAGATAAAAAAAAGTTATAATGCAAAACTATGAAAAAGGAAACAGCCACAATATACAACAATTGTTTTGTTAATAACAATTAATACTATAAACTAAATACTAAAGGCATGGCAAAATATACCCATTTATGTCAATCATATTTTTTAAAAGGTTTGGAAAACCTCGTATATATGATTAGACAATAAAATATATCCGTCACAGTACTATTTCAGGGAATAATGTTATTAAAAAACATTGCTTAGATGCTCCGCCTTACGCGCGGAGCATTGTTTGTAAGTGCTTAGCAATGGATCTGTATGTCATCTTCTAAAGATTAGAGAACAAACTCTTGGAACAGCAGCGCGATTACATGAACTTGATTACATTCACGCCCGCGACCAGTATGCGCCAATTAAAAAAACGTGCAAATTAGAAAATTGCAGATTGCTTTCTTATTATATTCGGTATTCGGTATAATATTAAAAAGTTATTATTTTTTGGGATCGTTTGCCGATTAGGAGATGGATCTCGAGTAATTGGTGAAAACGCGAAATAGAAGTATTTATTATAGGCAACGGTAACTTTCCGTTCTCTATTTAAAAGTCAATAAAAGAATGTACAATAATTCGTTGTTTCGAGTATTTGACGAGGAACCAACCCGTTCTCTGTTGAGTCTAGTTTATAACTGATTTTCGTAAAGCAGTTGCTAACGGCGTTTACGAAAATCCCTTTGTTAGCAGTTTTTGCTCTGGCCCACCGTCGATCGCCGAGCGAGTCGCCTCATGCTGCGTCGACGTCTATCTCGTTTCCTGTCTTGAACGAATTCTTAGTCTTAGCTGTGTCAGCTAAGGAACATTCCAGAGACTACCGTGAAGTGGAATATTTCGTGGCACAATGCAATCCGATGCACCGTGTCACGATGAGAAAAGGACACCGGCATTTGTTTCTGTTCTATCCCACTCTCATAGCACGGTGAACAGAACGAGCCACACGGTAACTGCACGGACTGCATAAAAGCACGTACAGTGCGTAAGAAAAACATGAATGTACGAATGATAAATGTTATCGTTTTGTGTCTCTCTCTCTCGCTCCGTCTCGCCTGTAGATCAGTGCTTCGTATTCTAAAGTGTAGAGAGATAACTCTTTCACCACCGCGGCTACAATGCGATTATAACCGCGCTCGACTTGTCGATCTTGCACACACATGCACGAGACCACGCGCCCCATTGGAGGCAGAGCATTTAATGAAGAATGAATGAAGAATTATTATTTCGCACTAACGCGATTTTCCGGATATTTTCTTTTCAGCATGATATCACTCTATTTTTTTTTATAGTAATTCGGTAAAGCTTTAAGATCGAAACTTCAATCATTCCCAATGTAGCGCATTCTTTTAACTATTGATGCGAAAAACTATGACGTTCCAACTTCATTTTAGAATTTGTTCATATTTTACTCAGCACCAATTATTTTGGGGGCAAATAAATATGGAATTTCGCATTTGTTACTCCTTACTGCCCGTAGGGCAAGAGAAAAGGAAGTATGCGTTTCACTGGCATGCCGCGAATATATACCAATTTTTCGTGTTCAATGTTCTCCGAATCGGCTAAGGATGTCTCAACAAAACTTCCTGTACAATTTCCGTACATCGTAATCTTTATTGTCCTGGATTGTATATGTTAGGTCAGATTTCATAAAGATAAAGGAGTATTTAAAAAATCCATGAGAAGCACTGTTGTATCTAACGAAATGTTACAAGATGGCCGTTATTCCTACTATACTCGTTCATCTGTACCTAACTTCAGAACGCTCAGGGTGGAGTGAGAGAATAAGTGAAATTTGAATCAGTTTGTTGTACATGTTGTTAACATGATATAAATTGCGTTTGTTAATTTTATTCTTAATACACGAGTGCAAAAATGGTTGAGCAATTAAATAAAATATAATTATTAAAAGTGATTTGACTGTTTTCGATGTAATTTTAGTTAACTTCATATTTGAATTATACCAAATCATTTACTGTTGTCTCTACAGTCAGGAGATGTCTCCTGAACATTGCAATCGTCTTTTAAATATCACGAATGTATGTACCATACATGTGTTATATATATGAAACATACTATAACGTAGCCACAGTCTATGTCGCGCAAACACATTATGTTCTTAAAAGCCGATGGTCACACCCAAGCTGTGAAATGCGGATCCGACCGGACGTTGAACCCGGAACAGCAGTCCGCCAAAAACACCTGACGTCACAACATCGGAATTCCCTCGCTGTCGAAAAAAGCAGGTCAGCGACCAGCGACCTCGCTTGGCGGCGAGTAGCGCGATAGGGGCGAACTGAAAAATTAAAAGTTCACGTTAAATTTGAAAATTAGGGAAAAAGATCAGAAAGAGAGGAATGGAGTGGGGAACGGATATAAAAGGAGCTACAGACGAGCAAGAAGTTCTCTCTGGTGAAAACCATTTTACTCAACAGATGAAACGCTGCAAATTAAAAGACGCTTGTCCAGACCGAAGCAAAAGTACTTCCGGGAAGCGATAGGAATTTGAGATACCGATAAATGGAATTAGTCAAAGTGACCCAAACAAATTGAGGAAAAGGAGATTAAGTTAGAAAAGTCATCAAGATAGTTTAAGAACGTTAAGATACGTAGGAAACAGATCCTAGGAAATTAAGAATTAGACCGTAAGCTAGGAAAACCATATAAGCCAGAGGTCTGAATTTCGTCTACTTGGACTGGAGATGATTTGTTAGGGGATAATCGAGCAGATCAATTAGAAATTAAGCCGAAATCTAGGAAATAAGAATAGTTAGAGACTCATCGTAGCGGTCGATGCGTCAGACCAACAACCAGATATTTGGAAGTGCGGGTTACACTAATGTAAAAAGACAGAGAAGAAAATCGTGGAGAATCGAAGTAAGATGTTTGCAAGATTCAGGAAAATCTATAGTGTTATGCCCCAGATTAATCGTGGGTCGTTATGACCCAGATTTATCGTGGGTCGTTATGCCCCAGATTAATCGTCAAATACCATATTTGTTGTAACATTATTCCTCCTTCGCTCGGTCGCGAGTAGGTAAGTAGGCCGCTCGCGAAGTAGAGCCGCATAGGAGAAAGAATGTGCTGATGTACGAAGTGATGCAACTCGTTCTCAATAATTAATGTGCAATCAATTTTGCCAAAGGTGGTTAATACCCACTTGGTCAAAATCAGTCTAAAATCAGATTCGAATACTATAGGTCGGTTCCTTGGCAGAAACTTTAGAATTTCGAAAATGTCTTAATTGCTTTAATTGCACGAAATATCGTAACTGTAGTAAATAACTTAAAGTAGCCGTTATTCATAATTAACGTCCAATTGACACTTTTACAGTAAATCCACGTGTGTATCACGTGAGATCCATCTCCTTATCGGCGAACGATCCCAAACATTAACTTTTTTAATATTATACCGACGACAGTAATATCCTATTACGCGTTACCGACATAACAGTAGAAATAATTAGGTTACAATAAATACTAAGACATGGGAACCAGTTGACGCGACGCGCCAGAGAAATATCCATTTGGAGGAAACTGTTAAAGGAAAACGATTAAGTGAGAAAGTTTAAAATTTCACTGTGTAATGTGATCCGAGGGAAGGAACTCAGAAAAACTAGAAGACCACAGAACAACAGGAGTCAGAAGGCCTGGTACATGAGCATGCGTTGAAAAGTACTCACCGAAATTTTAGCCATTTTGGACGTGGAGTTGTTGTTTGACATTCGACTGAGTGAGTCGATGTAAGCGTTTTTGTGATAATGGAAAAAAACGAGTATCGAGCTGTCATTAAATGCCATATTTATTTTTGAAAGGCAATACGCCCACGCAAATCAAAGACGAGTTGGACGTTGTGTACGGGGACTCTGCACCATCATTGGCGACCATGAAATTTTGGGCAGCTGAATTTAAACATGGCCGTACCAGCTTGGTTGACGATGAACGTTCGGGACGTCCAAAAACTGCAACCACTGACGATAACATTGCTCAAGTTCACCAAATGGTGCTAGACAACCGTCGAATTAAAGTTAGAGAGATAAAAGAGGCTATGAATATGTCCAAACATCGTGTTTGTCACATATTGAATCAAGATTTAGGCATAAGAAAGCTGTCCGCGCGTTTTGTGCCGCGTTTGCTCACTTTGGACCAGAAACATGTGGACTGCCAAGGGAGAATCGGCTCCAAAAAGGCAAAGGCTGTTCCTTCGGCCGAGAAAGTGATAGTGACTGTTTTCTGGGACAATCATAAAGTTATCTTAATCGATTATCTTCAAAAAGGGAAAACCATTACTACGCATCATTACTTGACAAGCTGAAGGCAGAAATTGCGGAAAAACGGCTACATTTGCAAAAAAAAAAACAAATCTTGCTCCACCAAGACATTGCGCCGTCTCACACCTCAGCGGTTGCCATGGCGTAAATCCATGAATTACGGTTTGAACTGCTTGAACACCTTCTTTACTCACCAGATCTAGCCTGAAGCGACTTTTTTTGTTCATTTGTCAGTTGGCGAGAAAAGCGTCATGTTAAACGAGAGCCTCCTCGAATTTTCGATAGTTAATTGTGCCTACAAAAAAATTTCCATGGAAAGATGGATTAGACCTCAAATCTTACTAGAGAAAAGAATTAATTTTTAATGTTTTGTTTACGTAATATTGTTGTATCTTCGGCAAAATCTGGAAAATAAATAATAATTTGTTTATTGGCCACTTGGCGCCTCGTATGCCCTCGCTCGATGACTCTTAACCTTTTGAGTTTCGATGTATTGATATTGAGACATATATTTATCGATATATGCGTAAGTAACGCTTTAGGGGTTAATAATAGATTATATATGGTTATAAAAGTGATGGAATGGGTCGTTTTTTGGAAATGATATTCGTTAACTTTTATATACTTCGAACAGATAAGCAAATGTATTCAAACAGTACTTGAACAAGTCTGCAAAGTAGTGCCTTGCTTATTGCTTCTTCATTATCATTCATCTTACACAAATCTTCCTGTATGAGGAAGACAAAATCGATTAACACATTTCCTCATAGAAACTACATTGTGAAAGGTGGATAATAATGAAGAAACAATTTGCAAGTTGCTACTTTACAGACTTTTCTAATAACTAAAAGCCTTCAGAGCTAAACAACAGCCGCAACCAGTGCACCTGCCTATTTCAATGACTGTTTGATGATTCATATTTATTTTTTTTAGACGGGGCTGAATTGTTGCTACAACAGTTCGAGAGTCTGGAGACGACGATGGTAGCTTCACTCAAGTGCTATGAAAAAGCCCTCAATCTGGAACCCTCCGAAATCGACAAGAATAATCTCGTGAGAAGATTGGGCAATATTCAAAATGAACTGGGAGTTTTTTATATGAATCAAGCCGGTGGTAAGCGATCATTAAATCTCAGCGGTCCTCTAAAGCTAGTCGCGTTCTCTTGAGTGGTAAAAAATTCCTTCCCTATTCTTTCCCGGTAGCGCGATATCAGCAGGCTACATCGAAAAGCGATGCGTCGCCATCCGACGATTGTAGTTCCGACGTTACGTCTTTCCTTACGCGTTCGCTCACGCATTTAGAATCTGGGGTGAAAGCCTTCGAAGCCGTTCGCGACGAGGCAAATCTCGCCCTTTTGCACTCCAATACAGGCCGTCTGATGCGTCTGTGTGCGCACATGCACGCTAAACTTCCTTCTCAGGAGCGTCATTTTTACAACGAAGCATTGGCGAGCTATCATAAAGCGCTACAAGTCCTCGGTACGCGAAAAACCAATCCTACAGTATGGGAAACAGTAACGTGGGATCTGTCTACAACTCTGTACACGGTGGCTACTCTTCTACAGGATTATCCGACCGCGGGAAACAAAGTATGTTCTCGCTCATTTCGGTTGATTAATCACAGTCACATAAAAAATACTTTAATTAAATTTATTTTTCAGACTGAAGGAGAACTCGAACGAGAGGTTGTCGATATTCTGCAAAAAGCTCTCAAATATTGCGATACAGAGACACTAGGACCTCGTCAGCCGGTTTACCAATTCCGCGCCGCTACTATTCAACACAGATTGGGTTCGTTGTACCACCGCGTTCACCGAGAACTCAAGTCTGACGCTAACAATCTCAAGCGCAGAAACTCGTTGCAGCTGAGCAAGCTTTATTACATGAAGGCTGCAAAGCTGTTACTGTCTTTGGAGCAGCCCGTAGAGTTCCTAACAGCCCAACTGGAGAGAGTTGCGCTAGCCGAGCATCAGGCAGAAAGTAAGTGAATGATATTCTGAAATATTATGTTCGTGATTTATCGTATGCTACCTGGGATTCCTACTAAATGGATAAAAACGTTTCTTTAAGCTGCGACAAGCTTCAACACCAAACTAAAGTATTACCAGAGTGGCCTGGAGTTGATAGTGCAGTGCCTACCGATTTTCGTGATTCTCCGAGAAAAAAATGAAACCCCTGGGAAAATGATCGAGGGTACTCAGTATGGAAACATGTGCAAGATAAGGAGCAACGCGAAAGAGAATTGCGCTGACAGGAGAAACGCAAACGCCGAGGATAAGAAACAGGGAGAAGACGAGGAGAAACTTGTACTTCTGCTCGAGCAACGATTACAGTATTTATTGAGATCACTAATCAAGCTCTGCCTTGGTAAAAACGTCGAATCTACCGAAAAAACGGTACTACAATCTTCATTCAAATGCAAAAATTTTGTGAATCTCTACAAATATTGTTATAGCTTGACGTTAAAATGCGGAATACTCATCGGTCCTGCTTTGCTCGAACATATGTCTCAGGTTTTGCAGGATATTGATCGACAGCTTAAGCAGAATGTGGATTCCCACTCGTAAAAACCCCTACAATCAGCGACACTACGTCCCATTGGAGCATGCCGAAGTTTTTTTCCGTCTTGTACTTCGTTCCTCGTTACAAAGGCAAACGCGTTTTTTTTTCGTTCGTGAAAAGAATGAAGGAACACGAGCTGCAAGTTTTTTTTTTATCGCTACGTTGTAAATATGAACCAAAACTTAATGATAACTTTAATTTATGTTATTTGTAAAGGCATTAATAAATTATTGTTCTCTAAAGTTATTCTATGACTTGCAATTGCTGAATCATTTTGCGAGAGGGAAGGAATACACGATAGATATAATTGATTCAATTGGCGAAATGATTGGCTCAGGGTTTACTAGTTCAATCATATATTTTCGACGAGTATATCAGCAGTATAATATTGTCGTGCAACCTCTGAGAATCGAAGATATGCTTGAATATGTGCCAATACGTTGTCGATTCTCCGATGTAGTTAATGTTGTTGTCTGTCTTAAACTTCGAAGCTCTACCGTACGCATGTACGTCTATCGAAAGTTTGCACTCGTGACTGCCTCCCTCTCCCGCCCTCGAGATTTTCCATTCGAAATTGCATTTTGCCAACTCGGCAAATCGAGACAAATAATATTTGAGCGAGGAGATGATACCGCTCCATAGGGGCATCAACTTGTCCGAGCCCAAACCTACCGAGTCAATAACGGATATTGCTAAATGGATTTAACCAACCGAGAGGCTAGCTTTTTATATTGAGTCCTTTTCACTGGGACGAACACTTTTTAAAATAACTTTTACTCTTTCGTTGCACGATGCAAAAATGGAGAGATCTTGCTTGTGGGCAAATCACGCTCGCGTACATGCCTGATTTGCCCGATTTGCACTTTCGTCATTTTGCACTCAAATTGAGAGCCGTAATAGGGCCCCTGACTATTTATTACGTCAAACCAGAGAATAGAGATTTACATAAAGGCACAGGGCCCATGCTAAGTTTTGGCAGAAAAAAGTAGTTACGGTTTACGCCTGAGGACTGCGTGGCGATTTATCGATGTGGCATACCCATAGAACGAATCTCATAGCACGCGTCTTTTCTGTCATCTCTCTCGTACTCATGCGTAACAGGCTACCACGCATTCCCTCTCGCACTAACGGCGTAACGTTAGAGAAATGCTCTTCTCTCATAATCATGCATCCATAATGCTAATACTTGCGGTGATTATGTTTCACCAAATAAGATTTGTTTAATAGTGTGATGTATTGCGTGCGATCCCCCTCCCCCGCAGGCTGAAGTATAGTATAGTATATGTCATGCTCGACGAGAGGCAAGCACGCGTAAGCAGGGTATGAGGACAGTTACTATCGGGTTGCTGAGCTATACGCATCTCACTGAATGTATACATTTCACGCATTGTATTACTTGTGGATACAGAGTCCATTATAATCGTTATAATTGAGTAATAATTACTGCCACCTCACACCAATACATAACAACTTGCAACGAGGTTTTCGAATTCATAGTGTAAATTTGACGTGCATACAGTCAAGTAGAATTGCCACGCGGTCGGCTTCTACAGCCACTCGGTAGCGTGCACGGCGAATGAAATAACGTTATAAAGTTTAACGTTATGCGTAGTAGTAAGACTCAGTGTCCGAAAATAATAATAAAACGAAGAGTGTAAAACCGAAAATTGTAACACGTGGGACATGTCAATTTCGAAAATTGACAATTAACGTTAAGTCGAAACAAAAGTTTAACAAATTAAAGTGAAACAACCATTGTGGTAAATGTCAACGAGCGGACAAAAGGCAGTCAAAGTTGATTACACGAAAACGTCGTGGATTT
The DNA here is from genome assembly GCA_963942595.1 of Cylloceria caligata. Lineage (NCBI taxonomy): Eukaryota > Metazoa > Arthropoda > Insecta > Hymenoptera > Ichneumonidae > Cylloceria > Cylloceria caligata. The sequence goes on from OZ012710.1 coordinate 25,066,274, forward strand.
ACTCGTTAACCAAGCAGCAACTAATCAAAGTTTTAACTTACAAGGAAAGGTACTTTGGTGTCCCCCTCCGATTTTAATGCAACTCACGTATGTTGTAGAGCATCGAAAACTAAAAGACACGTATTTTTTTTTATCGGCGGAAAAACATTTTTAAGGGGTGAAATCGCCCTTCAAAAATAGCATGTCAAGGGGTGATTTTGCAGTTTCACCCAGAAGGCGTCAACCGATTTTAATAAAACAAAAACTAAAATACTCCTCATTGGAGACAATAAAAATTCCACGTGGAGTTGAAGAAAAAAATTCATTTTTAGGGGTGAAACTGCATAATCACCCCTATTTTTGAAGGGCGATTTCACCCCTTAAAAATGTTTTTCCGCCGATAAAAAAAAATACGTGTCTTTTAGTTTTCGATGCTCTACAACATACGTGAGTTGCATTAAAATCGGAGGGGGACACCAAAGTACCTTTCCTTGTTAGTTAAATCTACAAGTTGATGAAAAGAGGGGAATTGACGATCTGAGGAAGATGTTAAGAACTCCTATTACTAAAGTAAAGTTAGAAGAGCTAGGGGTAGAAATAACGGACACAATGGCAGGCGCAGATATTGATAGTAACTCGTCGAAACTAGAATTTCATCTTCGCAAAGATGACTGAAACATTTATATAGAAAGGCTAGATCAGTATTTTATAGCAAATAACGTTAAAGCAGAAAGGCAAGTGGCAATGCTCCTGACGAAGATTAGTCCAATAACGTACAAACTTGTTCGTAATTTGTGTGCTCCGACCAAGCCAGGAGATAAAACGCTGGCAGAATTAAAGAAGATAATTACTGATCATCTACATCCACAATCCAACGAGACCATGGAAAGATACAACGTTAACAAAGCTGAGCAGTCACAAACAGCATCAATTGCTGAGTTCACTGCAAGATTAAAAGATCTGACGATAAATTGCAATTTTGCAGACGTGACGGGGGCGCTAAGAGATCGGCTAGTTTGCGGAATTAGAGATCACAAAACAAAGGCAGCTTTGTTTAATGAAGAAAATTTAACGTATGACTTAGCATTCAATATCGCAACTGCTTTGGAAGCAGCGGAGAAGAACGCGCTAATAACAGAAATTCTTCCAGGGAAATGAAAAGTGAAGTGAATAAAATTCAACAGAACTCCGAGCCAAGGCACGACAAGCAGTTCGGTTCAAGAGGAAGCGGCTCAAATCGGGGTAAACAAAGTCACCATCACAACAGCAGAGGACCCGGGAACAGAGGCAGCAGGCCAAGTGACAGTGCGCAAAGTTCCAAAGGATGTTTTTGTTGTGGCAAGAGCAATCACTGGGCTTGTGATTGTCGATTCCGCGACAGCACGTGTCACATATGCAAACAGAGGGGCCACATAGCAGCAGTGTGCTCTAAGAAGAAATCTACAATTCAACACGTCAACGCAGAGGCAGAGAGTGGAAATCGCCTTGTAGAATACTCGGTATACGACTTTTACCGAGTAGAAGAAGAAGATGACGTCACCCGAAGAGGGACGGAGGCAGCTGTCGGTAACGTTGAAAACTAATACAAATGTACGAGCGGATCCCATGTACTTGAATGTGAATGTTAACGATAAGTTGATAAAGATGGAAGTTGATACCGGTTCTTATGCGACAATAACTTCGAGTAATGATAAAATTAAGCTATTTCCGAATAAAACGTTAAAAGTATGATAGCAACAAGTAGACTGAGTGCGTATGGGAAAGTACCTTTAGAGCAAGAGGGAATACTCGATGAATTAAGAATAAAATAGAATAATCGCGAGGCGACGCTGCAAATGCGAGTGATGAAAAATGATGGTCCAATTCTGATCGGGAGGCAATGGTTGAAAATATTTAAATTGTGGCCATTACCATTGAATTTAGTAACTGATAGAATGAATGATTGCAACATGATTAACGGTAATAGTTTAACGAAAGAGCTGGAAAGAAAATTTCCGAAATTGTTTGGTCACGGACCCAGGTTGTATAACAAAGGAAGGCTAAAGTTACAATTGAAAGATGATGCTCAACCAGTGGCTAGGCATTTACCGTTTGCACTAGCAGAAAAAGTAGAAAACGAAATTAATCGGTTAGTTAGTTTGAAGCGTCTGGAGAAAATTGATGTGAGTGAATGGGCGACACCGATTGTACCAGTGATTAAAGCCGACGGATCTGTTAGAATATGCGGTAATTTCAAATTGACGTTAAATCCTCATCTAGTGAGAGATCGACGTTCGATATCATCAATGCACGAAATTTTTATTGCATTGCGTAAAGGCAAAAGTTTTTCTCAAATCAATTTATAGCACGCATACCTACAGATCCCGATCGATGAAAGCAGTCGCGATTACCTAACGATATTTACACACAAAGGCTTATATAGGTACACAAAGATGACAGAAGGGATTGCGTCGGGCCCTGGAGATTTTCAGCGGAAAATCGAACAGTGTTTAGCAGGTCTGGAAGGAGTAATTCCTTATCTTGACAATATTTTCATGACAGGAAACACAGCTGAAGCACATTTAAAAATGTTACACAAGTTATGTGAAAGACTCGTGAGTCACGGGTTTAACGTAAACATAAAGAAGTGTGATTTCTTCAACGGAACAATAGATATTTTAGGATTCATTATTGAGAAAAACGGGTTGCACAAGTAAAAAACAATAGTTAGCGCAACGATTGACGCGCCAGTACCAACGAATAAGAAACAATTAGATTCATTTCTAGGGCTCGTAACGTATTACGCAAGATTTTTACCAAATCGCGTCGAAAAATTAAAACCGTTGTATGAATGTACAAAAGTATGATAGATAAATTTGAGTGGACGAAAGAATGTGAAAAAACAAATGCATGGGTAAACGCAGAATTAATGTCGCCACAAGTTTTAGCACATTACGATCCAAATGCGACGGTATCGAGAAACCGAGAAACCGATCGCATATGCGTCGAAAATAATTCCAGAGAAAGAGTTGAATCGTGCTATCATTGACAAGGAAGTAAGTGCCATTGTATTTGGATTTAAGAAATTCTACAATTACTTTTGGGTAATCAGCTGGCGCACGGCGATCGCTATTCGCCGTGCGTCGACCTGTTGCTGCTGGGTAACGTGCTGCGCTCGGCTATAGCGGAGATAGCCGAGGCAGTGCCTCGCTGAGCCGAGGCAGTTATTATATAAATAAATAAATAATAAATATTTATGTATTATATAAATAAATAAATGATGAAATTAAAGAAATATATAAAACGCTCACTAATTTTGTAGCCGTCAGCAAATGAATAGTGTATTACAATATCCAACACCAAATTGTAGTCCATAACACGAAAGTTTCATTACAATTTATTGAATAAAAATGTAAAATAAAATGTATGTAAAATTGTAATGCTCTACTCACGTCCCAAGTCCTACCACGTGTAGGTCGCTGCATTGTAACGGTAATTTTTATATCGTTAACGATTATTTTTATTTTTCGTGGGAGTTCGGGCTCGAACACAAAAGTAATTAATTTTAGAGCTCGAGGTGCGTGAGAGTAGGGTTTATTTATAGGATGAGTCAGTTTACAACAAGTTATTTCACAGTTTCTGGCCTCTATTATATAGAATGAGGCATTTAAATTCGGAATTCCGGTGATTATTTCATTATTATTTCGTCGTATCCGTGCATCAATTCTCGGTACTCTCGAACGTTAGCCACTCCTGGTGTACAGCAGTATTACTATATACTCGGTGCACAGATATACCACACTACTAGCTGTTCTGCTTCGCATCCGCTCTTTCGATAGAGTGTATTAACTCTATTTACAATTCTTTCTCTTCCACTCTTATTTCGCTCGAACACCCTCTATCATTTATATTTTCCTATACGATATTTGCTTATTCATATTTATCAATCCTATGCATTTTAATTCTACCTATGTCTATCCTCTACATTTCCTAATTCTATATTCCACTCCGTATCGAAATTCGGGAATTCCGACGATTATTTCTATGCTATTTCTTAGAGTTCGAGCATAAATTCTCAGTATTCTTGGGCTCGTACTTCGATGACGTCTTGATGCCTTGGTATTCCCTCGTTACCCGCACACACACCGCCCCACGCATACGCTCATTACTTGAACAGAGTGTATCAACTCTGTACAATTCTTTCTCACTCACTCTCGTTCTACTTTCTCTCTGTCTTACTTCCACGCACATGATTTTTGCGACTCTTGTTTATATCGTTGGTTTAAAAGTCCATACAATTTAATCCTATTCTCTTACCTTCTACGCTCCTGTTTCGATACACTTATTTTCCTATAACTGATTCATTCTCTTAATACAAAATACTTAAAATCTACTCGCTTAATCGTATTGATTAGACCTAGACGCGTGTTCTATTCACTTATAGTTTTGTTGAATCGCGATATTTGACAAACCTTCTCACTAATTAACTGATGATTTAGATTTATCTCGAGATTTTTCGCCTGTCTTTTCTTTATGTCCTCTAGATATTATTTACTCGTTTTTTTTTTATTTTCGAGCAACCACCGACTCTATAAATCGTATTTTAGACAAATCACCATATTCTCGCTTCTAATTTTCCGTTATAAATTCTTACTGTTCTCTATTCACGGTGCATGATGCCAAAAAACCAAAAGAGCAAGAGAGCTCCTCTCTCCCCATACCGGCCTTTTATAGGCCTCCTCTCGCCTCAGTCCCCTCTGCCTATTTCTCCATCATAATTTAAAATATAACGCATCTTGCGACTTTTCGTTTTGCCGCTGCCGCGCTCACCGCCTTTCCCTCGCCTCCCAGCAAGGCCAGCCGGTCGCTGACCTGCTGTTTATCTCAGCGAGGGAATTCCGGAGCTGCGACAGCTCTAGTTTTTGTATTAGGGGCGATGGCCTATTGCCCGCAAACCTCGGTACGCTTGTACCGAGTCTGTCGCTCAGGTGTTTCGATACTTCTTAACTATATTCGGGTTCTTCTAGCCGTTCGAAATAAAGATCGATGCCGAGAATATAACTCTGTTATATTCCATCAATTATCATCGTATTCATCTCTACGCTCATGCATGTAACCATGTTACAGCATAAGGACCCACCCGTGGGGCCGTTGCTGTGTTTGTATAGTTAAGCAAATACGGACACAGGAAAGACCCCTCCATCCCTCCAACAACTAAACGTCTTATTTCTTCATTAAACTAAGAGCAAGAAATAAAATATGATTTCGCAAGAACAGTGTTTTCTGTTCAAATAAATAATAATTAATGTTTTTAAATAAATAAATAAATAAATTTCTGTTTTTGTCTTAGGTTAATGGAATGCGTCATGAAAAGTTAATAAAAGCCAAGTTACAAATTTGGAAAAAAATAAATTGCTTGTAACACTGTCACTTATGATTCAAATTGCGCGCCTTGCCGCCATTCGGCGTGACGGGTCGCCACCAGTGCGATACTAGCTTTCGAATGTACGAGAGAATATCGTGGGCAAGAGTATGTGAACCCCGCGAAAAGAGAGTTAGTAGTCTAGCAACGAGGCTGGTGGCGAGTCGAAAGAAACAAACTTAAAAGGAATAACCTCTCTTATTAGTAACATCGAGATTTGCCTTTTGGATCAGCTCAATGCAAGAATATCAGTGAATTACACGCAGCGGCAAGTAAAGAGGCTGCCGAATCGCCGGATAACGGGAGACCATCCAATAATAGATGGTTACTCATCACTCCACTGGACCGCTCATCTCGACGTTCGAATAAGTCCATTCCTGGAAATCCTTTGCCGGAGAAAAATTCAAGCGAGGCCGGAAATTTCCATCATCGAACGGATTCTCACTAAAGGAAGTTCCAATGGCAGGAAATCCCAGCCTCACAGTTAATATTTTCCACATCTAAAGGTGAGCTAAAATTGTCTCTTATAATTAAACGAGGACCACAGATACGAGCAAAGTCGAAGGGATCGGGGAGCTCTAACCTTGGGCGTTAGAAGAGCAACGCTCGGGCCTCTAGTAAAGGCTAGTCAAGGAAGCCGGGTAACGATAATAACAAGTTTTTCAACTAGCAACCCGAACACATGTTTTTGCACAAGTCACTAAGAATTTGGGGACAAGCCAGCAGTGCTATTCAAAGCTGTCGACCCAAATAGTTGTGGAATGTTTTTTCATGCAAATGAAACGAAAATAATTGAGGCAGGCTGTGACAATAGAACTACCTAAATCTGTGAATTCAAAAGACTGTATAATGCTTTGTATATATTCGAATATATTATTGTCGGCTATGCCCAAAGAACTATCAGGAGTACAAATTGAAAATGCGGGATTTTTTTCTATTTTTGAACGTTTATTCTGAAAAAATGGTAACAAATGAATTATTCAAAGTATTGTCCATCGCTAGCCACAACTTTTTCCCATCTTTCTGGCAATTTACGGATACCGTCGCGAAAAAATTCGGCCGGCTTGGCTGCTATCCAGTCATCGACCCATTTTTGGGCTTCTTCGTAAGAATGGAAGCGCTGGTCAGCTAGGCCATGTGTCATCGATCGGAAAAGGTGGTAATCGGAAGGAGCAATATCTGGGCTATACGGCGGGTGGGGTAAGACTTCCCATTTCAGCGTTTGTAGGTATGTTTTGACCGGCGCTGCAACATGTGGCCGAGCGTTGTCATGTTGCAAAATTACTTTGTCGTGTCTTTGCTCGTATTGTGGCCGTTTTTCTTTGAGTGCGCGGCTCAAACGCACCAATTGAGTTCGGTATAGTGCTCCTGTGATGGTTTCGTTCGATTTCAATAGCTCATAATACACCACACCCAGCTGGTCCCACCAAATACAGAGCATGAGCTTGGCGCCGTGAATATTTGGTTTGGCCGTCGATGATGATGCATGGCCGGGGTAACCATATGATTTTTTGCGCTTCGGGTTATCGTAATGGATCCACTTTTCATCACCAGTGACAATGCGATGCAAAAAACCCTTCCGTTTTTGCCGTTCGAGCAGCAGTTCGCATGCAAAAAAACGGCGCTCGACGTCTCTCGGCTTCAGCTCATACGGCACCCAATGTCCTTGCTTTTGGATCATTCCGAGGGCTTTTATACGATGGGAAATGGCTTGTTGTGTCACTCCCAATGAATCTGCGAGCTCTTGTTGAGTTTGACACGAGTCTTCATTGAGTATTGCCTCCAATTCAGCATTCTCAAACTTTTTCACTTGGCCCGGCCGCTCTTTGTCCTCAACGTCAAAATCACCACTTCTAAACCGCACAAACCATCTCTCGCACGTTGAAACCGATGGAACATGACTCGGATAAGCCTCGGAGACCAATCGATGTGCTTCAGCAGCACTTTTCTTCAAATTAAAGAAGTAAATTAAAACTTCCCGCAAATGCTGTTTTGTTGGCACGAAACTCGACATATTGAGAGCTTAAAAAAACTATGAATTTGACACTGCGACAAATTGACACATACTGAAAATTAAAGCTATAAGACGTAGCTTTGACATGAACATAGTCACAGTACTGCCTGATGCGTATAGCGTTAGTAACGCCATCTGTTATCAAACCCGCATTTTCAATTTGTACCCCTGATATGAAAATCTGTCAATATAGATAATGGTATGATGCTTGGTGTGTATTTGAATCTATTATAATTAATGAAGATTGTGTTAATATATCAGGAGTACAAATTGAAAATGCGGGATTTTTTTCTATTTTTGAACGTTTATTCTGAAAAAATGGTAACAAATGAATTATTCAAAGTATTGTCCATCGCTAGCCACAACTTTTTCCCATCTTTCTGGCAATTTACGGATACCGTCGCGAAAAAATTCGGCCGGCTTGGCTGCTATCCAGTCATCGACCCATTTTTGGGCTTCTTCGTAAGAATGGAAGCGCTGGTCAGCTAGGCCATGTGTCATCGATCGGAAAAGGTGGTAATCGGAAGGAGCAATATCTGGGCTATACGGCGGGTGGGGTAAGACTTCCCATTTCAGCGTTTGTAGGTATGTTTTGACCGGCGCTGCAACATGTGGCCGAGCGTTGTCATGTTGCAAAATTACTTTGTCGTGTCTTTGCTCGTATTGTGGCCGTTTTTCTTTGAGTGCGCGGCTCAAACGCATCAATTGAGTTCGGTATAGTGCTCCTGTGATGGTTTCGTTCGATTTCAATAGCTCATAATACACCACACCCAGCTGGTCCCACCAAATACAGAGCATGAGCTTGGCGCCGTGAATATTTGGTTTGGCCGTCGATGATGATGCATGGCCGGGGTAACCATATGATTTTTTGCGCTTCGGGTTATCGTAATGGATCCACTTTTCATCACCAGTGACAATGCGATGCAAAAAACCCTTCCGTTTTTGCCGTTCGAGCAGCAGTTCGCATGCAAAAAAACGGCGCTCGACGTCTCTCGGCTTCAGCTCATACGGCACCCAATGTCCTTGCTTTTGGATCATTCCGAGGGCTTTTATACGATGGGAAATGGCTTGTTGTGTCACTCCCAATGAATCTGCGAGCTCTTGTTGAGTTTGACACGAGTCTTCATTGAGTATTGCCTCCAATTCAGCATTCTCAAACTTTTTCACTTGGCCCGGCCGCTCTTTGTCATCAACGTCAAAATCACCACTTCTAAACCGCACAAACCATCTCTCGCACGTTGAAACCGACGGAACATGACTCGGATAAGCCTCGGAGACCAATCGATGTGCTTCAGCAGCACTTTTCTTCAAATTAAAGAAGTAAATTAAAACTTCCCGCAAATGCTGTTTTGTTGGCACGAAACTCGACATATTGAGAGCTCAAAAAAACTATGAATTTGACACTGCGACAAATTGACACATACTGAAAATTAAAGCTATAAGACGTAGCTTTGACATGAACATAGTCACAGTACTGCCTGATGCGTATAGCGTTAGTAACGCCATCTGTTATCAAACCCGCATTTTCAATTTGTACCCCTGATAATTCCCTCAATATGTCGACCTGAAAATAACTCTTTAAGGGGTTTTCCGGTAAATGGAGACGTTATAAATGAAGATAAATTCGGTATGTGAATTCGAATGTTTAAGAATGTATTTATTAGAAGTTCGGTATGTTGAATCGTATGTGGAATCTTTTCGAAAACGCTAAGAAATTATCCCAAGGGGTAGAACAGTCTGTAGTCCGTCATCATTTGTGGACCCCTATAATAAACGATAATTTTCAACTGAACTAACCATCCAGTGTCTTTGATTATTTTGGTTGAATATACCTGTCTAGAGATTTCCTTGCCAACATTTAAAATAAACGCGGGAAAAAAGAAAAACGTTACATGCTATATAAAGGGTGGTTAAATTGTAAGGGCCGATGTTGAATGTGAACCACACCTAAACGTCAAGTTTTTTTCTGCATTTCATTTGACATTTCTCAATTTCAGACTAACTCAATTTGAACCATGGAAAGATACACAATCGAGCAACGCGTTGAAGTTATTCAGGCTTATTATGAAAATGGGCGTTCAAATCAAAATGCATATCGTGCACTTCGTGATTTTTTCGGTCAATTTAATCGTCCAAATGTGCGTACAATCGGAAAAATCGTGCAAAAATTTGAGCAAACCGGGTCTGTAGGAGATATTAAAACACCAGTGCATGCTCGTACAGCACGTACTGCAGAAAATATTGCTGCTGTTCGCGATAGTGTGGCTGAAGAGCCGTCCACCTCAACTCGTCGTCGTGCCCAACAATTGCACCTCTCACGTTCGTCGTTGATGAACATTATGCATAAAGACTTGCATTTACACGCTTATAAGGTGCAATTGACTCAAGAACTAAAGCCTCTTGACCATTCCAAACGTCGTCAATGGTCAGAATGGTGGCAAGAACTTGCCACACAGCTAACGAAACAATGGCTCTTTTGCGCGACAAATTCAATGGCCGTGTTATCTCACGTGGTGGCGATGTCAATTGGCCGCCAAGATCATGTGATTTGACACCGTTGGACTTCTTTCTTTGGGGTTATTTGAAAGAAAAGGTGTACGTCGATAAGCCAGCAACAATTCAAGAGCTAAAGGATGAGATAATTCGGCACATTAACGGCATAGAACCTCAATTATGCCTAAGCGTCATCGAAAATTTGGACCATCGGATGGAGGTGTGCCGCCGAGGCCGCGGCGGCCATTTGGCCGATATTTTGTTCCATACATAATTGAACCATACCATATTATCATAATAAAAAGAATTGACAATAATTTCCTAAATAATTTGTGTTTTATTCAAAATCAACATCGGCCCTTAAAATTTAACCACCCTTTATAATCAACGGTATTATATTATATTTTTCTAAATTAATAAATAATAAATAAATAAATATATTTCTCTTTTTTTGACCGTTACTATACTGAAAGCTCTTTCCCCGCAAAGCAGAATTTATAAAATGACAGGCTATACTGCCATAAAGCATTTATTGTTGATTACATGCTATACTGTCATAAAGCACATTATGTGTTGATGTGCGAAAATGCACATGATAAACGATATTAACGTCAGCACGGATAAGTGATATCAATAGTGCAACATCAAATGCTAGAGAAGCTGGGTAACGCAATGGTAGCGTTCCAGACCGATATTCCGAAAATAGCAGGTTTGAATCTTGAGGTAGTCAATTCGACATTTTTTTTTCTCGCGACGATGCACTTTTGAAAAGTGAATTGTTGCGACAAAAAAACAAAATCGAAAAATATCATACGACCTACTAAGTATCCATGTCATTGACACTACAAGATTCATTTTCCCGATTCTTACTGAAAAACCGCTACAACGTCATGAATTTCTCACAAATACTAATGAAAAACATATAAAAAGATCGACAATTTCAATAATTAATGAAAACAAACATTTTATTCATCGATTAAGAGTATACCTACAGAAATAATAGTACAGCTAATAATTACATACATTTATTTTGTACTTTGAACGTTTGAACAGCGCGCGGCGTAGTGAGAGACGTCACACGCTGCCAGACTGTTGATTGGTCGGTGCGCCGAGTGTGAGCGCAGTGGGTGCTAAAGCAGACCCAGTGGAGAGCGTACCCAAAAGGGAACAAATTTCCCTCATCTGGCATCACTGCTCTCACGGTGAGAGTCTCACCTGCTATCTCGCTCGCTTCACTTCAGCGTCGCACAACGACGCTTTTGGAAAGCGCAGCCATATTGAAAATTTAGCCACTTCTGTGAAAACCCGCTTGAACAGCGCATAAGCCGGCACATTCATCGGACCTTTTCACCAATTTCACGGGATATACTCAGCTTTTTCGTGCTCACAAGGCCTCAAAAACAGGTACGAGTACACCGTTACAATTTATCATAATTCAATGACGATGAGGAGAGTATATCACATCGGTGCATCGTCATAAATGTCTCACTTTGTGGCGTGCTCTGCAGCACGGGCTGTACCACGTTTTTCACATCACATTTGCACACTTGATTAATACAATTGCGTGTGTATTTATTAATTCACTGTACTTTCCCCCAACTAACCTTGCTGGAAAAGTGATGTGAATATATTCTTCTCATCTGTACATCCTCAGACTCTCAATTTGCCGTGCTCTGCAGCGCTGACTGCACCACACTTGTTCACATCACACATTCTAGCACTCAAGCAAGACAATTGCAAGTGCTCTTACTCATTCCCTGCATTTTCTCTCATGTACAAATACTGAGAATTTATTGGGAATGAGTGACATATGTTATGTTCTCACATTTCTCATTCCGTGGCTTGCGTTGCAGTGCTGGCTGCACCACGTTCACTACTCAAAAGAATGACAGCACACAATTAATTGTCAAAATTCACTTTCAATTCATTTTTACTATTTGTATATATTTATTTTTGTATTGTAAAGTCGAGGGTCCAATAAAGAACCACTTTCTCTACCAACATCTGTCAGTCTGGTTATTTCATTTCCTGCTGTGAGTGAAAACTCATAATTTTCAATATATTACAGATTCCGTCCAACACCATCATCAGGAATCCTTAACAATTACATTTATGGGAAAGAGATAACCTTACGCACAGACCACAAGCCCTTAGTTGTCATTTTAGGTCCAAAACAGGAAATTTCATTAAAAATAGCAAGCAGATTGCAAAGATCGGTATATTTTTTGTCGAGATTCACATATAAAATTGAATACATAAAGTCTGAGAGTAATGGTAATTCTGATGAACTTTCCCGTCTTCCAATCAATGATATAACTCTAATTTTCGAAAATAAAATTACAGCAATTAATTACGTAGGGGAAGCGTTGGAGACAGTAAACGCGGTAGACATTGCAACAGAAACGAGAAAAGATAAAAGTCTAAGCAAAATAGTACGATATGTTAACGGTACATGGCCCAGTGCTAATAGAATGAATGAAGTAGAGAAGCAATTTTATGTAAAAAGAAATGAATTATCAGTGGAAAAATAGTGTCTATTGTGGGGATACAGAATTGTTATTCCAAAATCATCGCAACAGAGTGTCCTCAGTGAACTTCATGCCTGACATTTCGACATGGTAAAAATGAAAATGATGGCAAGGTCATATGTGTGGTGGCTAAATATTGATAAAGATATTGAAAACATGGCGGCAGCATGTAACGTATGTGTGCGAGAGAGAAAAACACCTGCGAGTGTTCTATTAACGCCATGGCCGTACCCCGATACATGTTGGAGGAGAATACATTTAGACTTTTTAGGTCCATTTCACGGACATATGTTTATGCTAATTATCCATGCACATTCGAAATGACCTGAGATAGTTGATATGAATACATGTGTTCAAACACCACGGGTGATTGAAGAGTTAAAAAAAGTATTAGGTCGCTTTGGCTTACCAAGACATTTAGTAACAGATAACGGACGCCAGTATACGAGTAACGAATTTACAGACTTTTGTAAAAGGAACGGTATTAGGCAGAGTTTCACAGCACCAAATCACAGAGCGACTAACGGTGCAGCAGAGAGCTTTGTTGAGACGTTCAAAGATAAAATTGATAAAATCATTCAAAGCGGTAAAACTCTGGAGGAGACAGTTAACTTGTTTTTATTCGATTACCGAGGATCTGAGCATTGTAGGACCGGACGCTCACCGGCATATCTAATGTTTAAAAGAGAGTTAAGAACAAGATTCGATTTACTTAGACCAGACGTTACTGAAACTGTGACAGACAGACAGATTGCTCAGATCAGGAATAGAAAGGGTCATCGAAAAGGTGACTTCCAAATAGGCGACAAAGTGATGGTCGTTGATTTGAGTGTTCGCAGTAAGAGGCGCATTGAGGCGACGATAATAACGATATTATCACCTGTAACGTTTAATGTGAAAACGATAAATGGAAACATTTGGAAGCGACACGTCGATCAGATCGTCAGATGGCGTACGGGTAGTGAAGCCGGAGATAACGCGAATAACAAGGCAAATGGACCTGCAGGCGAACCAGGTGATCATATATTTTTTCACATTAAACTTTACAGGTGATAATATCATTACCCGCTTCATAATAAATAAATAATGGTTATAATTAAAATAATCATTTCTATTGAGGCAGTTGGTTTATCGCGTTTCGCGTAAGAGCCGCAACGAGTCGGCGGCGTCACCGTCTGGGCCTCGGCCGATAGACAAAGCAAGAGTAGCGCGTAGCAACTCGGGCAATCTCTGGAACGTTCGTTCGAGTTCGCGCGCCAGCTATAGACAATAAGAGATACGCTAAGTAGTTCATCGCTGACCACGGTCGAATGTACACGCGTCTTAGCGCAAATATTAAAATAAAGACATATATACATAGTGCTTCATTAAGTAAGATTTACTGAAAAGTACCTACATACTCCTCCCTCTCACAATAACCTGAAAAGAACTAAAACTACATGCAAGCTCTAATAATTTCAATCATCATTACATCGAATATCATGTAATTATTAATATTTTTTAATAAGCTGCAAATTGAAACTTGCAAATTGCTTCTACCAGATTTCGCACGATACTTAAACTTCTCTCTTAGGAACTATCTTTCTTAGTTTTTGCCTCCTCATAAAGGAAAATTCATCCCAAAATTTGCAAAAATAAGAGAATTTCGATCAATTATTAAAAAATTCTGAAGTTCGAAAAGTAATTTGTAAGTTTGAAATTTGTAGTTAGAAAAGTAAGCCATTTGAACATACAGAGTTAAAGGCCTTCCCTAGGTCTAGAAGGGCTGCTCCTACTAGATTTTCCAATGTGTACGTTTATATCTGCTAGCAGTTTATGGATGACATTTATTGTCGCGTCCTTGTGTTTGAATCCGAATTGGTTGTTGAATATTATTGCTTGGGACTTACGGAAAATCGATATTTTGGTGATTGCAGCTTAATAGACCTTACTGTGAGGCTTACCGCGAGGAGGCTTACCGTTTGGAGGGAGATGTTTAAGGACTAGCGGCGGGTTGTTATCTAGTCCACTTGATGTTTTATTTAGCAGGATTTTCAGTATTTTGGTTACTTGATTTATGTGGAAAAAGGATGCAGTTCGTTTATTGGGTCCGTGTTCGATTGTGGATCGAGTGTTGTGTTAATGCCCGAGAGTGTCGTGACTGTCCTGGCGGTTTGTCGGTTTGAGCTGAATTTCGTTCTTATTACCAGAGCAACGTTGTCGACAATTGATTTGAGCATGGAGTGTGCAGTTGTTGTGGAGGACTTTGTACTTCCCACGTTCGCGGTCGGGTGGTGCAGTGGGTCTGCTGGTTTATCGGTGGTTGCTGGTGTTGCCTGCCCGAGGTTCCTGAGGCGGCTTGTGCGTACTAAAGCTGGTTGTTGACAGCTGTTGATATTCTTTCGATTTTATGCTTCTGTTGCCTCTGTTTGAGGTTTTTCTGCTTCCACTTTAGGCTGTCAGCGAATTATATAAATGGGCCACGCTGAGGCTTGGACTTTGTCGGAAACCTTTAATCGCTATTGTTTTCTTTGAGGGCCTGGTTATGTAATCTGTCCAAATTTCCTGCTGTAAATTTAGGAATTTTTGGATTCCTAGTAAACCGAGTCTTGGCTTCGGGATCCTGAGATCCTTCTGCATTTTCGGTCGGATGGCTGCGCTTGATCTGCGAGCCTGTCTGTAGATGCAACGACATGCTCGGTCGCACTTGGATAGCTAGAACTTTTTGGTTGATGATCAGATTTTTGTCACTCATTCGGTTCAGCTCGGATTGTTCAATTCCGCACTTTAGCGAAGCGGCTGATCGAGATTTTGGTAGAGCGAAATACATACGTCTATCACAATCAATAGTCGCGCGCGACGCCCACGTTTTATACCGCTCGACCATAAATTCATTGTACGAGGGCCATTTGAAAAGTTTCCAGCCTCATCAACATAAAGTAACCGTAAAAAAAATTTGTCTCGCCGTCCGATAGATGGCCTTGATATATGTAAACCATAAAAATTTCAAGTCATTTTGACCATTACTTTGTCTATGGTACTCTTCCAAAGTTGTCAGCTGACATTATCTGTCAACAATGGAGTAAATTGAGCATCACACGTGATAAAATTCCTTCATTTGAAAGGGAAAAAAATATAAGATGAGTTTGACTCTGTATACGGTGAAGCCTCCCCTTCATTTACAACGGTCAAACATTGGGTGGCCGAGTACAAACGTGGTAGTACGAGAATTTTAAACGAGGAACGTTCCGGGCACCCGAAAACCGCTACAACTAACGAAATGGTCGATTTAGTGCATCAAATTGTGATGGAAGATCGTCGATTGACTGTTAAGGATATTGCTGACGCTTGTGGGTTATCATCTTAACGGGTGCACAATATTTTACATCAAGATTTGGATATGAGAAGATTATCTGCGCGCTGGGTGCTATGCTTGTTGACGATTGACCAAAAGCGCATATGGAAGGACATGTCGCGCGAGTGTCTTAGCCTGTATCAAAAAAATCCAGCGGAATTTTTGCGACCAATGATAACTTTCGATGAAACCTGAGTACACCACCGTACACCTGAGACCAAACAACAGTCAATGAAGTGCATTGCGGTGGGGAAACCAACTCCGAAGAAGGTAGAGGTCGTTCTCTCTGCAGGAAAAGTGAAGGCGACAGTTTTTTTATATAGCCGTGGAATAATTCTTATTGATAACCTTGCAAAAGGTGAAACAAATGTTATACCCCAGATTAATCGTGGGTGGTTATGCCCCAGATTAATCAATTACCACAATTGTTGCAACATTATTTCATTATTATTAGAATGTGCTGATGTACAAAGTTATGCAATTTGTACTCAATCATTCTTTTAAAACAATCTCACCAAAGATGGTCGGGAGCCACTTGGTCGAGATTAGTCTTTAAACAGATTCGACCGCGACAGGTCGGTTCCACGTCCATAACTCTAAAATTTATTGAACATTGTACTACACTTTTCTTGCCATACAGTAATTAACGGGAGGTAACCGTTAACTATAATAAACGACCATCTATTACGTTTATCATAAATTCACGTGTTCATTATTTACGCGAAATCCATCTTCTAATCGGCAAACGATCCCAAAAATAATAACTTTTAATGTAATCCCAATTACCGTAATATACCAATTATGCAATACCGACATAACACAATTAACGGACAGTACTACGCTGCATTGCTGGATAAATTGAAGGCCACAATTAAGAAAAAACGTCCGCATTTGGCCAAGAAAAAAATCCTGCTTCACCAGGATAACCCTCGAGTTCACACGCACATAGTCGCAATGTCAAAATTGAACGAATTGAAATTTGACTTGCTTCTGCACCCACCCGATTCGCCAGATCTCGCTCCCAGCGACTTTTTCTATTTCCTAATTTGAAAAAAATTCTCAGAAAAAATATAAGTCAGATCCTGAGGTGGTAAACGCCGTAAATCAATATTTTCCAGGTTTAGGCAATCAATTTTTTTCTGACGGTTTAAAATGATGGGAGAAACGTTGGAACAAATGTATCGAGTTGCAGGAAGACTACGTTGAGAAATAAAATTGGTTTTGCCTCGAAACATGTGTTCTTCTTCAAAACTCCGAAAACTTTTCAAATAGCTCTAGTACATAGGAGCTGCGAAAGGATTACAATGTCATAGTTTTCACTTTTATTAGTCAATATACTATCAAAAGATACATTTTTATTTACAATTCCGCTTGCTTCGAGGCCATTTCAACCATTCATGGACGCGTGAGTCTACCATAAGCGAGAACGCAACATCACCCTAACCATTGGAAGCGCGTTAGTGCGAGACAGACACACAATCACCCCAAGCGTATACAGCTCGTAGCATAGTAAGGAGACGGAGCAAATCATGTGGCGATGCATGTCTGCACAACGATACATTCAGCGCTCGCGGTGGCTGAACGACAAGCTGAAACATTAAAAGATAATGTTAAATAAAAAAATTAACAAGTAAGAAGACAGAAAGGGGAATGAGGTGGGGAGAAGGATATAAAAGGAGATGCAGAAGTACAAATGCTCTCTTAGATAGAAATCTACCTATCGAACAGGAAGAAAGTCTCAAGTACTAGGGAGAGAGTGGAGCGAGCGAGAAACATTGTTCCATGAGAAGCGAACAGAATTTACTTTACCAATAGGGTGCATAAATTGAGCCTGCAAGCAAGTGAATTTGGAGAAATTTTAAAGAAAAGAGCCAACGAACAAATAACCGAAGAAATTTCCGATTAATTAGAAACTAGGATTAAGTAACGATGAAGTAGGATATAAGATTTTAGGAAATAAGGAATATAACGATAGAACAGCGAATATTTAGCAGGGGCCGAGTATCAGTTTCGGAGGACTGAAGAAAGTACCATATAAATTAGAAATTAAGATTCATAACAATTAAGTAGGATATTAGGAAAATAATGATCATAATGGATCTAACGTAGCAGTCAAGAAATGAGACCGTGTGCTGGATATAAGGAAGTGCGCCTTCGAAAATCATAAAAGGATAAAGAAAGGATTGTAGCAAAGAAAGGAGTGAAAGTTTGCAACATCCAGGGATAATTGTCGAAATAGTAATAAATAGGATACGATAGATACTAAGTGATAGAAATAGATAATCGCACAGAGATAACTCGCAACTCGTAGGTCCCTTCACCACAAAAAGATATACAAACGATCAACGGAGACTGTTGAGAAATCCGTCCAGATGTGGTTGGAATAAATCTGCGAAGATATTGAAAATCATGAAACCTCACTCAATACAGGATGGAAGGAGGCCAGACACAGATGGTATACCGAGAAAGTGGTTTATTCTACTTCCAAAATACAAAAAATATATATATAACAAAAATACAAATGAATGTAAATTGAATTCAAATCACAGAACTTGAGAAGCACACAATTATATTAATTGTGTGCTGTGTTTGCCTTATGCAGTGAACGTTGTAACGTACTGGCTATCTAATAACGCGCGGTGCATACACTAAGTCACCGCTACCGCGCGTTACGCACACCGAGTAAGACCGGCCTATATCTGACAACTCAAGACGCGCGGCACACACACACACAACGAACCGCCGCTACCGCGCGTCACTCATACAAGGTAGGCCGGCACGTCGGAGACTAAGTCCCGTTATTCTTTTCACAAAGTACGGATAACTAAATATTGAAATACCACCGACAAATTTTAAAAAGAAGTACCAAGGCTACCAGCCGGCTACAGGACCAACACGAACTATAGTGATACCAGAAGCATGGGACGGACAGAGGGGATACTGATATAAAAAGACGGGAAAATCAGCACTAGGGGAACAGTTTTGTTCGCAGGTCCCGCCAACGCAGAAGTCCAGGAAGGAAGAGCAAACAAACCCTCGCTAGGTGCAGCCGCACTGATATCCGGAGAGCCCAGCTGTGGTACCTGACACACATCAGACGGGAAGCAGCTGAGTCGGTGATGCGCTCAAATCCAGCGCACCGCGGGGCCATCCAAACATAAACAAAGCGGTCTCGGTCTCTCTCTCTCTAGTAGCCGAGGACAGAGCTATCTAACAGACTATGCTCTCAGACCAAAAATAATCTCCACATATTTTAAATAGCGGAGATATAATATCACCATACTCAAGACGATAGAAATTACATGATAGCATAGGGAATAAGATAGGAAAATAATTTAAGTATAAATCAGGAATTTAAGTAAAAATCAGGAAATCTCAGGGAAAATATAAAAGGCGTACGGCCCTGATGTAGCTGCGCATGCACCCAAAGTGCATCCTACTGACGCCGGATTTCAGCGGCGGTCAGGTGGACGAGTATCAACCAACTCAGTAGAGATCCGAGGCTAGTCTAGATACTACGAGCGGCTTCCGGCTACTTACCGACGGTACGCATGCTAAGTCTCTTGCCTAGCGAACGCAACGGGCATAAAGATTTATCAACTGCCGTTTATCTTTACTTTATAAATTCAATTATCAACCCACGTTGATCTTAACATTATAAATTATTTTCTCAACAAGCATTATAAGAAACATATTATCAAAAGTCTCCGACTATAAATTATATTCTTGGTCAGTATTCATCCTCACAATACACAATAGCTAATCGATCAATTTCTATTATAAACCAACCACTATCATAAATTTCTCACACATTCTCGAGCGGACACGATTATAAAGGCATTGAAGAGCCCGGGAAAAACTTATTGTGAGGCGCGTGGTAGCCAAAATACCAGAAAACCGGGATCAAGAGCGTAAATCGGATTTTATATGTATTTATTCTATTCAATGTATCACACAATTTATTCTCTGTCTTTTTGAATAAACCCTACTTTTACCTATTACAAAAACCTAAAATTACTTTCCTCCCTGCTCGAGTCCGAACAAACCCTTTAAGGGTAATGTTGACGATTAATACCGTTACAACGTGATGCAGTCAGCGCTGCAGAGCACGCCACGGAATGAGAAATATGAGAGCGTAGACTGCGTCACTTATTCCCAATAAATTCTCAGCATGTTTGTATGAGAGAAATTATAGAGAATGAGTGAGAGCACTTGCAATTTTATTGCTTGAGTGCTGGAAGTGAGATGTGAGAAACCGTGACGCAGTCAGCACTGCGGAGCATGGTATAGAGATAGTTTGAGGATGCACAGATGAGAGAAATAAATTCACAGTACTTTCCCAGTAAGCTTGGTCGCGGGAAAGCACAGTGAATTAATAAGAACACACGCAATTATATTAATTGAGTGTGCAACAAGTGATGTGAAAACGTGGTGCAGCACACGCTGCAGAGCACGCCACAGAGTGAGACCTTTATGAGGATGTACCGACTTATTTACTACTCCTCACCGACATTGAATTATGTTAAATTATGACGGTGAACGCTTACCGTTAATTTGAGTCCTGGTGAGCACAGAAGGTTGAGAAGGTCCGGTGAAAAGGCTGTGAAAATGCAAGAGTCCCGAGGATACGTGCGCTGTCCAGTGGCTTTCACGAAAAAGTGTCTACTTTTTCCAACATGGCTGCGTGATACGAAATCGTCGTTGAGCGCTGGAGTCAAATGAGTGAGATAGCCGGTGAGCGAAACCGAAGTCAAGCGAGAGAGATAACCTCTCGCTTAACGCGGCATGCATGCGAGCTACAACCTCGGCTCTGCGAGTCCCGGCCTCGGCTATCTCCGGTGTAGACGAACGCAGCGTGCTACACCGCAGCAACAGGTCGACGCACGGCGAATATCGATCGCCGTGCGCCAGCTGATTATCCAACATTTCCGCCCGCCATCAGCAACGGGGTTGATAATTAATTATTGCTCTGGGTTGAATGAGATAGGCAAGACAGCTAGTTTTGAGATTGGCCTAGCATATGGCCTAGCATATTGGCGAGCGTAATGGTAGCAGTCCGGAGTGTCACTACCCTTGTGAGCCCATCTTTTCCAGGATGCAACGCTGTGACTCGTGCAAGTGGCCATTTGCATGGTGGAAAACGTTCATCCGTGAGCAGAACCAAAGAGCTGATTTTAATGATATTGTTAGGGTGATGCCACTTCAAAATAGACTGCTGCCGTTGTAGGTAATGAGCAGACCATTGTCGCCAAAATTGTCGTACCTTCTGTTGTAACAATTGCCACTTTGAGAGCCGTGAGATTGACAAATCTTCGAGAGTTGGCTCTGGGACCATTGAGAGTGCTTCACCAATGAGAAAATGTTCAGGCGTGATTGCTGATGAATCATATGGATCATCGCTGAGCGGCTCCAGAGGCCTTGCGTGGAGTGTAGCCTCGATTTGAGCCAGGAGTGTTAAGAGCTCTTCGAACGTGAGTGCTATATCACCCATCGTTCGACGCAAATGGAATTTCACAGACTTTACAGCTGCTTCCCATTTGCCACCCATATGTGGCGCCGCAGGTGGGTTACAACTTCCATGCAATCTGTTGATTTGCGAGAGAAGAAGCGATGAGATGATGCTCTTGAGAGGCCTTCCTGAACAGCTGACGTATGGATTTGTGAGCACCAACGAAATTAGTGCCACAGTCAGAGTATATGGTGTGAGGAATGCCGCGCCTAGATGAGAATCGTCTGAACATTGAGAGAAAGCCGTCAGCCGAGTAGTCACTGACAACTCGAGATGCAGAGCTGAAGTGGCGAGGCACACAAAGACGCAGATCCAGCCTTTGTGTGTTTTACAGCCTCGCCCCTTCCAAGTTTTGAGCGTGAGAGGGCCGGCGTAGTCCACTCCTGTGTGAGTAAATGCGTGCGATGGTGTGACTCGTGACAGAGGAAGCTGACCCATCAATTGTTGAGCCCGCATCCCTCTCTGTCGAGCACACACCACGCAATGTAAAATGTGAGATTTTACAGGAGCTCTACCGCCAACGACCCAATGAGTTAGCCGAACTTAAGCTAATGTGAGCTGCGTGCCTCCGCCTCGTGAAGAGTTCGCACGTGAGCTTGATCAATAATGAGAGTCGTGAATCGAGAATAACGAGGTAGAATGGCAGGATGCTTTTTTTCATAAGTGAGTGCTGATTGAGCAAGGCGACCTCCTACTCTAAGTATGGTACACCCTCCTGGTCGATGAAAGCTGTTAGCCGACTGAAGGAGTTAGCGGATGGAAAATGCGAGCCTGACTGCAGCACTTGTATCTCGTGTTTAAAAAACACGGCTGTGTGGCTTTCGTCCAAAACATGTTTGCTGCAGCCATCTCTCTCCCTGTGAGCGGAGTGGTTCCTGCCGATTCTAACCTCCTCCTCATTCTGACCCCTATCCTAACACAAAATGAGGTGAGCCGACACAATTTTGAAAGTGAGGAACAGCGATGAATGAGATCCCAATGGTACTCTGGCGCATGCGTTGCAGCGAGGAGAGCTACCCCCGGACGGGCTTCCAGAATGCTCAAATCCTTAGAATCAGTTGCGGCTTTCGGCCAAAATTGAATAGGTTGCACCGTCCACGGTGGACCTGACCACCACAACTGATGAGAAGATAATTGAGTTGTTGAGATACCCCGCGAGGCACAATCAGCTGGATTGCTTGTGCCTGCCACATGACGCCATTGAGCATTGGGTGTGAGTTCCTGTACCTGAGCGACTCTGTTTCGGACATAGTCTTTCCACCGAGCAGGATGAGGTTTGATCCAGGTGAGAGTTACCGACGAGTCCGTCCACAGGTGAGTAGATGAGATTTTGACCTTGAGTGTGGCTTGAATGTATACAACCAGTTTTGCTAGCAACAATGCTGCAGTCAGTTCAAGCCGTGGTATGGTAAGCTTATTGAGTAGTGCTACGCGCGTTTTTGAGCAGACAAGTGAAGCCACCTTTCCAGTGGAAGTTGAGTCGACAGTGATGTAAATAACTGTGGCCATGGCTAGTTAGATGCATCAGAGAAGCCATTGCAATTCCACTGTTGTGTTGCTCCGTGTGTTGAACCACCAGGGAGTTGAGACTCTGGCCACAGAAGTGAGATCTTCTCTGAGTGCAGTCCATCGTGTTGAGACCTGGGGTGGCAGTGGATTATCCCAGTTGAGCTTGTGAAGCCAGAGCTGTTGTAGAAGTATTTTAGCTCTGATCACAACCGGTGAGACAAAACCAAGCGGATCAAAGAGTTGAGCCACCTCGGAAAGAACGAGGCGTTTCGTAAAATGTTCCGGAGCTGAATTGAACCGAGATGCGAATGTGAACTTGTCTTCACTAGGAAGCCAAGTCAGACCAAGAATTTTCGTCTCGCAGTCCATTGAGATAGCTAAGCTTGACCTTGATGATGAAATATTGGCAAGTACTTTGAGGTCCGACGAGTGCCACTTGGCGAGTGGAAAACCGCCCGCCATGCACAAGTCCTCGAGCTGTTGAGCTATTTCAATGAGCTGGTGAGTTGAATCCGCCCCACCGAAGATGTCATCCACGTACCTGCCAAATTTGATAGCTGGCAAAGCAAGCGGAAAACGATGGCCTTCATCTGCGGTGAGCTGCATGAAAGTTCGAACTGCCAAAAAGAGCGCAGCCTTTGTACCATATGTTACTGTAGTTAGTTGAAAAGGCACAGGATTGAGTTGACCATCTTTTCATAGAATCCGTTGAAGATTTCAATCCTCAGGATGAACACGGATCTGACGATACATTTTTGTAATGTCAGTGGCAACGATGTGTCTATGTTGACGGATCCAAATGAGCACGTCCGAAATGTCGAGCAATAAATTAGGTCCAGTGTGCATGATGTCATTGAGAGATTTTCCTGAAGATGTTAAGCTAGAACCATTGAATACCACACGTAATTTTGTGGTAGTGCTGCCTGCCCTGAGAACACCGTAGTGCGGCAAATAATAACAATTTATTTCACTTGAGGATGTTTTTGGAGCCTTCACCATATGACTGAGTTGCTTATATTCGTCCATGAACTGTGAGTAGAGCTGACCGTATTCACCGTTTTTTAAGATTTTCCGGATAGTGTGTTGACACTGCGGATAGACACTGCAGTGCTCGTGAGTGTGAGCTTCCCAGATTTTCAGGTGATGATATGAGAGGAAGCCGAACGATGTACCGGCCTGTTGAATCACGCTGGTGCGTGTCGCGAAAATGATCCTCGTATGCCTGCTCCTCTGGTGTGAGTTGAATCCAAAATTTTGTGAGCGCGTTCTGTAATTCCTGATCATCGTGTTGCACGGCAGCATGATGAACAGTGAGTGCGTCAGATTGGCATGAGTTAATTGGTCCAATGATGAGCCACCCAAATATCAATAATTGTGCAATAGGCGAAGACGGTGTGCCCTTAAGAATATTTGGTTTAATAACCTGTCCATAAATATCTGCTCCAACTATGATATCGATTGGTCGTGGTGTGAGAAAGTCAGGATCCGCCAGCTTCGGCTCCACGATGTGAGGCCATGTACAAGCTGGTGACTCAAAAGATGGCAAGTGAGTAGTAACCGTGTTGAGAATGTGAACCAGTACCGTGACTTTCTCCCTGGTGTATATGGAACACAGTGTGAGTTAAACCGAGCCATGTGTCTGCGTTGAGTGCCTTCCACCGATCCCTGTGATTGGAATTGATGAGTGCTTGCGTGTTGCGTTGGGCTCACGAAAGAGCTTTTCCGTAATAAAAGTCAATTCCGACCCAGGATCGATGAGAAGTCTTACTTGATGAGTTAACACCGATGCGTGAACGACTGCGTCAACAACCTAGTGTGTTAACGACTGTGCATTGTGTAGTTGAACAGCGTCGGAGGTTGCAGATCGTGCCGTTTGATGCAGCAGCGTGTGGTCTGTGCTTGCCATCGCATGGTACACAGTCGATTGGTGAGTGCCGACCTTCTCAGGAGCAAGATTCGCTGACGATGACTGCGTAGAGTTGGTTGATTGCGTTGGAGTGGTCTCCACCATTTCCAATGCTTTTATTTTCGTTTCAATGAACTTCTTGATCCAAAATGTAGTTTTAAAGTTGTTCCTTCATGGTCGAGGTATAATGCGGGCCATAAACTTTCTAAGAGATCGTGCTCCTTGCGAAAGTCCCCATGGACCTCGTCTATCTGCGTGATCAGCATGTCGAGCAACGCCAGCGTGGTTGGTTGAGCCTCGTCAGCTAGCGTAGTGCAGATGTGGCGGAGTGCTTCAATCCGGTTGTACTGAGACTGGACCTTCAGCACCAGCTCGGTTGCCAGGCGAGCTGGTGATCGGGTCCTTACCGCAGTGGTGGTGCCATCGGGGACCAACAATGCCTTTTTCTCATCAGGATCACCGGGTGCCACCCCGGTGTCGAATGAGTTGCGTTCAGACATTGTTGTCCTGACAACCTCCTTGAACAAATAAAAACCAACGAAGCTGCTCCGCAGAGCTCTACTTTACCAAATCTGCTTGGCTGACGAGTACGATGATGAGCCGATGAGGTGAGACTGTGAGGAATATCCGCAGAATCCCACGTCGAGATGAACCGAGAGATGCGAGCGGAAGGTAGTTAGACCCTGGTCTACCCTGTGCGAGTCGAAGATCCGGCTCGAAGGACCAAATGTTTGAGAATCCGTTCGATGTTGTTTGACCAATCTGTGCATATATTGGAAAAATATGAGTCTTCACTCACGACAGGGTGATAAATAACCAGACACGTCGATGGTATGTTGAGGAAGCGGTTTATTCTACCTTCCGTCAGCTCGAATACAAAACACAGTTTTGTGTATAATTTAGAAAAATGTCAAACTGAAAAATACAAAAATAAGTTAAATTTAGAAATATACAAAATTGATATAAAAATAAAATGCACCAATATCAGAGAATTAAAAACGGTATATAAATAAATAAATTGAATCAGATTTTGTCTGTGAGCCTTGAGCAGCACGCAATTATATTAATTGTGTGCTGAATGTACTGAGAGCGGTGTACGTGCTGCAGCCAGTGCTGCGGAGCACGCCACGCTATGAGATAAAGGAGTGCGTAAAATGTGTCAATTATTCACTGCAAGCTCTCAGCAGATTTATCTGAGAGAAGTTTCAGTAAATGGGTGAGAGCACTTGCAATTGGATTGCTTGAGTGCTGTGAGTGAATGTGAGGACAGCGACGCAGTCAGCACTGCGTAGCACAATACAACATAGACTCAGGATGCACAATTGAGCAGAAAATATTTACAGTATTTTCCCAGGAAATTGTCTGGGGGAAACTACAGTGAATATGAAGCACATGCGTAATTATATTAATTAAGCCGACAAGACAGTGTAAGGAAAACGTGGTGCAGCCTGTGCTGCAGCGCACGCCACAAACGGAGACAATAATGTTGACGTACCGTTAATTCTTTACTCCTCACTGACAGTGAATTACTCTGAATTATGTCAGTGTACGCTTACCTGAGTGCTGAATCCTGGTGAGCGAGAAATGTTGAGCGAGTCCGGTAAATTGAGCGACAAAAGGGTCCGAGAGTCCAGAAATACGTGCGCTGTTCAGTGGATGTTTCGGAAAAGTGTCTAAAAATTCAACATGGCTGCGAGATACGAAAGCGTCGTTGGGCGCTGAAGTCAATTGAGAGAGATAGCCGGTGAGCGAAGCCGAAGTCAAGCGAGAGAGATATCCTCTCGCTTAACGCGACATGTTTGCGAGGCACAGCCTCGGCTCCGCGAGGCCCTTCCTCGGCTATCTCCGGCCCAACCGAACGCCACGTGCTAGACCGCAGCAACAGGTCGACGCACGGCGAATATCGATCGCCGTGCGCCAGCTGATTATCCAACATGCAGTGATTCTATTTTTGTTTTTCAAAAACAAAACGAACAATGAAATCAAAGCGGAGCTAGACGAAGTTTATATGGATCTTGCACCTTCGTTATCAACCTTTAAATATTAGACAGCTGAATTTAAACGCAGTCGTACGAGCATTGTCGACGATGAACGTCCAGGTCGTCCAAATGAGGTCGTCATACCAGAAACAATTGAAAAAGTCCACGATATGGTGTTAAATGATCGGAGACTAAAAGTGCGTGAGATTGCTGAGGCCACAGGCTTGTCATATTGCACAGTGATTTCAATCCTGAGTGATCAGTTGGGTATGAAAAAGTTATCCGCAAGATGGGTGCCACGTTTGGTCACTGTCGACCATAAAAGAGAACGTGTAGCTGATTCAAAGGCGTGTTTGGCGATCTATAAGCGTGATCCTGTTGAGTTTTTGCGTCGTTACGTAACCGTAGACGAAACATGGATCCATCACCATACACCAGAGACAAAGGAACAATCGAAACAATGGACTTCACCGACCGAATGTGCTCCGAAGAAGGCGAAGACGGTGCCATTGGCCGGTAAGGTCATGGCCACAGTTTTTTAGGATGCACGCGGCATAATCTACATTCATTACCTTCCACCGAAAAAAACGATTAATGGCGAATACTATGCAGCCGTACTGACCCGATTCAACGACGAATTGAAGAAAAAACGTACACATTCTGCGAGGAAAAAAGTGCTCTTCCATCAAGACAATGCATGCGTTCACACGTGCCCAGTTGCCATGGCCAAAATTCATGAATTTAAATACGAATTGCTTTCGCATCCACTGTATTCTCCAGATTTCGCCCCCTTCGACTACTTTCTGTTTCCAAACCTAAAAAAATGGCTTGGTGGAAAGAGATTTGGTTCCAGAGATGACCTCATCGCCGAAACAGAGACCTATTTTGAGGACTTTCCGAAATCGTATTATTCGGAGGGCATCAAAAAATTGGAAAATCGTTGGAATAAGTGTATCGAGCTAAAAGGAGATTATGTTGAGAAATAAAAAGATTTTTGTCCACAAAAACGCGATTTTCTTTACCAAGCCGACTATTCATTGATCGGCCGTCGTAACAATACAAGTTGTTAATGCGAGAATTTAGAGTCACTGTGAAGTCACACTAGTGTTTATCGTCCGAATTAGCCACGTTTTACTGTTGCCGCGTGTGTCGGCGAAGCACGTCACAAGTCACGACGTACAATGGCCAATCCTCGAGAAGAAGAGCCGTGTACAGAAATGTCCAAATTGTTTATTCGCTTGAAGAGATAGGAGCTCGAGTGAGAGCTCCGTCCCCACCACAGTCCACGCGCTACAGATATAGAATAGGCTACCTCCAAACACCGAGGAATAATAACAGAGGCGATATAGATATAGTAACGATGGCAAGCCCAGCAAGCGCGTTCTATGTGTAGATACAATACCACCAAATAACTATAGAACTGCTTCATTAATTCAAGATAAAATCTCCTACTTCATGCGGACGCGATTATAGAGGCATGCGTAAGCCCGGGTTAAATTCTTGTTGTAAGGTGCATAATCACCAAAATTAAGGAAAAAGGAGTATATTTAATTTTTACACAAATTATTTCACTTTTACTTGTATTATTTATTAAATGTGTCTAATAAACCATACTTTTACCTAATACAGAAGCCTATATTAATTTCCTCCCTGCTCGAGTTCGAACTAAAACCCTTTAAGGGTGATGTTAACGTAAAATATCGTTACAATATACTATCAAAAGATGTATTTTCTGTTATTAGGCACAGGTGATATTAAAAGACAATGTAGGCTGATTGTTGAAATAAACGTGGATGTGATTCTTATAGCCAGAGCATGGCTTTTTTCCTGATGCTGTCATTACAAAACCTTTTACAGAAGTCAGTGCAAAAATCTGCAAACCCGAGAGGGCGACAACTCATGCATGTGCACATTTTACTAATGCCATCTTGTAACTTTGAATTGTTAAATACATATTAAAACTTTTTCTCTCAACATTTTCATTTACAATTCCGCTTGCTTTGTAGGATAATTGCATGAATACGAGCGAAAAATACCGCCATTTCCAGCATTCGAGGGCGCGTCAGTGTGAGACAGCACACCTTATCATCTCAACCATTGGAAGCACATTAGTGCGAGAGAGACACGATCACCCCAACCACATACTGCTCGCGCTTGTGGTGGCTGGTGTGATCATTAACCGATCACGCCAACAAAATCTGTCAAATGCTCCCATAAGATCTGTGCTTCCATGCAGTGATGTCAGAAGCGGGATTATTGCCCCTATCTCGCTGCCCTCACCACGCTGCCCGTGCTAGGCGCGTCAGGGGAAGGCTTGCGCCGCTCGTAACAAATCTCGTCTCGATTGCGCTTTACGTTGTCTCGCCCCACCCACTTCACAACAGTCACTGCGCGAGCTTTTATGAAATGAGTTATGGAAGATTTCTTAATGAATATATATAAATATTATATATTGTAACGGAACGCCATTACGGCGATCCGCTACTACAATAAAACCTTAATACCACCCACACATCCAGCTCACACGAACAGAAAAACATCGGCTGAACCAGGATAACATAGCACAAAAGTAGGTACACACGGTGAACCGCAGGTACCCACCCTAAAACAGCATGGCGTCAGACACAGGCCCCACCTAAATAAAATAAGACTACTATCAAAACAAACACAGCTCGCAAGAAGCTCGCACGAGTAAGACGAGGGGCAGGCCAAAACATCAAAACCACACACTACAGACCGGATCCCAGCGTAGTACCCCCCGCAACAACAAACGCCTTACCGTACTAAGAAGGCATAGTCAGCTTCACCCTTTAAACCAACCATACGACACCGACGCAATGCGCCGAGAACGCCACGATACGGTGAAATTACAAAAGAATTAGTGGAACTCTTGAAATTCCACAAATTTTCAAGAGTGAACGACAAGGGGATTCCACATGAAACCTCACCACATACCCCCACTCAAGGATAAAATATTAATAACGAAATAAAGACATTAAACAAACCGAAATACTACAAAAAACAATTAACAAATTAAGACTAGGGCAGGCCCTACCCGGACAAACCCTCAAAAGGGAGAACAACATAAAAATCTAGGAAGAACATCTAAAAAACACATTATCAAACACCAAATTCGCAATAATTAAGCAATCCTAGCAAATTTCGTACCAGAAATTAGACAGGGAAAAACATACAAAGAATAAGTAAAACCACACATAACAACAATTAGTAAAAACATTAATCAAACGGTAAAAAACTCTCAGGAAAAGTTTGAACCTCCTGCGGGTGGAAATTTAACACAGACCAACAAAATTCAACCTCGCTAGAACCGCGGTTCAAACTCAGAAAAAGACAAAGCCCGGCTAAATATAGAAATAACGGTACACCGATACATCACCCCGCACCTCCTTCACCTAGTGATTGAATAGCGACAAACATCACGTGACATACCCAAAAAACCCCGTCGGGGTCTATCCACTAAACTATATAAACCACGACCAGATAAGCCTCGAGGCTCTTGTTGAAAATCTGTTCTTCAAGTCGAAGTGCTGCCCGACAGCCATCATAAATTCATTTTAAATTCAGAATGTAACGAAAACAGCGTTCTTTCGATCAATCGATTCCCCTGGCATTGCGTCCTGGCCGTTGGTTGAGTGAGGGAATTAATTAGGATACTCTGCGAGGAAAGGGCTCCCCTGCATTGCGCCTTGGCCGCCCCCAATCGCAGCGTTAGGGCACTCTGTCATTAACGTGTCCCCACGCATAGCGCCGTGGCAACATGTCTTTTGCAGAGTGAAGAAGCACGTGTGTCTCCAGGTTAAGGGAGTGGCATCCCGACTTGTTGCACCACGCGCAATCGACTCGTAGGGTGTACCTGCGTGGGTGGGACCACGTCAGGGCCAGCACCAACTACCACCTGCTACGAACGGATACCTCGACCAATCTCACTAATTAAAATACCAAATTGTAAAGCCCTTAAAGGCGCAATAAGGTGGCTTAATTAAGTGCGACTAAAGGCTTCAGTATCCGGGGTACAGGAAGAGCTAGTTGGTCATAGCTGCGAACCCAGTGTCTTTTGCGAACAGCGAGCTATAGCTAGGAACCCAAACAATAAGAAAGACGAGTAAAGATAGGTAGGTAAAATCACACACACCACCTCACCACACGACATTCGCGTTCCTATTACAAGCTCTCCGCGCGACCATTAACAGGGCGGAGCCTCAAAAGGCAGATCTCGCGGACGGGTATTCCAAAACAATAACATCCCAAATAGCATAACACCAGCTAGACGTCCGATGATTAAAAACAAGGCGGACTGGTACATCTAACGAAGGTACCAAGGAATGTCCCGTATGAGGACTAAGCCCAGCAACTAGGCCACACCTTGCAACATCTAAATAAAGACACGCGAAGCGCCAATGGCCATCAGATTCAGCCAATGATATCCTAAAGAAATTCAAGAAATACTCAAAATCAAAATTACACAATATTCGACACTCGCGCATTAGCAAACGCGACAACCCCTGAACAGATAAATTGAGTGTCAAGCTCCGTACAAGTGATATCTCATCACTTTACGAATTATAGCGTCAAAACCCGAAACACCGGAAGCAAGTCCGCATACGTTAATTTAAGAACAGCGCGTCTTAGCAAACGCGATAACCTCTAAACAGAGAAATTGAGTGTTAAGCTCCGTAAGGGTGATATCTCATCTCTTTACGAATTATAGAGTCAGACTCCGAAATACCGGAAGCAATTCCGCATACGTAGATTACAGAAAAACTCACGCAAGCGAACGTTAAAAACCGTACGAACGACCAGATCGTCCTACGAACGTCCTTCCATCCTCTGTCTAAACTAACAATCAATCAGACATTTATCAAACAATCAAGTGCCTTCAGCACCATGAAGAAAAAAGGAATTACCCAATCAATAAAAAGACCAATGATGAAAGGGTAACAAACCACATGTCCTCCACGGACTAATGCGACGCAACAAAAACCTAAACTGAGGTCTCACAAACAAGAACAATAAAAATACTAATAACAACCTAATAGATTGATTACAAATCCATAAAACCACAGACACTTCTCATTCCATCCAACCCAGAGCACGAACTGGTTTCGAGCAAGCTCCACTCTCCGTACGATCTAGGACGATATCGCTCGAAATAAAATTATAAAACTACGCGATTTCACGACACCGCCGACAGACGCGCATCGTAGCGAAAAGCAATAGTGGACAAAAATCGCGAAACGTTTCAATATATAAATAAATAAATGATGAAAGTGAAGAAATATGTAAAACGCTCACTAATTTTGCAGCCGTCAGCAAATGAATAGTGCATTACAATATCCAACACCAAATTGTAGTCCTTTACACGAAAGGTTCATTACAATTTATTGAATAAAAAGGAATTGTAATGCTGTACTCACGTCCCAGGTCCTACCACGTGGAGGTCGCTGCATACTGTTGATTGGTCGGTGAGCCGAGTCTGTGCACGGCGTAGTGTGTGACGTCACACGCTGCCTGACTGCTGATTGGTCGGTGCGCCGGGTGCGCGCGCAGTGGGCGCTAAAGCAGACCCAGTGGAGAGGGTACCCAAAAGGGACGAAAAATCCCTCTTCTGGCATCACTGCTTCCATGTAAATCTATGTTCTCTGCTGCACCGCGTCACCCATACAGTATGGCATTTTTACCACCTGCGAGTTGCGAAACGTCGATTTCAATGGTGCTTCTGCTGTTCTGCTATCGACGCTAGTTGCCTTGATATCCAGTGACGAGGGCGTAGGTTTGTACGCTCTTCTGTTAACAGTGATGCGTAGGAATTTAAAAAATAAAAAAACAAAACGTACATAGGATACTGGCTTATCCGTTTGCAACTTTCGTTTATGGTCACGTGAAATGTTTACACAGAATGCAATTATTCACGAGTAGTATAATCACCTTGAAAATAGGTAGTATAAACGAACACCTCGATGATGCTATCATCGATGTGGTGAACACCAAGGACGTTTTCTTCGAGATAGTGCATCCTCCCGAACTCGAATATACGTATAGGATTCGACCGGCACAGGATTTTGGAGCGCCCTTCGTAAGTACACTTCGTGCTTAGAAAAAAAATATTTCATCGATGTTTAGAGTCTGAATACCAGCGAAAACGAGCAGAACGAACATACTAACTCGGCGGATAAAAAATCGATTTGTTGCAATACAACGCGGCTCGCATTAATATTCGGACACCACTATTTTTCAAATACGATTGTCTCGCAGACCTACATATAGTTGACTTGAAGAATTTTTTTTTGTTCATCGAGAAGTACACTTTTTCTAGATACCATAAACTTACTTTTTATTTATTTAATTAACATTATTATTTATATATGAAAAAGGAAACAAAATAAAGCTAGTTTTTGACGTCGCAAAAGTATTGGGACACTACGTAACTTTGTAGCAAATCCATTCTGAGAAATTGTTTCGATCGCTTAGTCGTTTTGTTTACAAACATAGTTGTGTTAAATAGCCAATTCTGAACATAATGTATCAGTTTAACTTAGAAAGACAAGGATCTTACATCGTTATTCACCAAAATGGGCCGTAAAAGCAAAAATACTTTGTTTGATATGCGCCAACTTGTCATTTTTCATCGAGAAAAAGGACGTTCGTACCGTGAAATTGGTTGTTTATTAAACCTCAGCAAGAGTACAGTAGTGGATATCATACGGCGATACAATTATGAGGATAGAATAGAATCTATTCCTCAAAAAGGACACCCGAAATCCCTTTCTGTACGCGAGAAACATACGATTATTAGAAATATCCAACAAGATCCAGGCCGGAGTGCTCCAAAATTAGCTGCAGAGTTAAGTGAACAAACTGGGAAAAAGGTGCATCCCGACACAGTGCGTAGAGCATTAAAAGAAGGATACAATGGTCGAGTTGCTCGTAGAAAACTGTATATCAACGAGATAAATCGAAAGAAAAGAGTTAAGTTTGCCATGGAATATGTGAATAAAGACAGGAATGGTGGAGCAACATAATATTTGCCGACGAAAGCAAATTTAATGTTTTTGAAAGTGACGGACCCAAGATGGTGTGGCGAAAAGTGAATGAAGCTTTTAACGTAAAAAATTTAAGACCAACTGTGAAACACGGTGGTGGGTGTGTAATGGTTTGGGGCTGTATTTCTACTGCAGGAGTGGGCGAATTGGTTTTTATTGAGAGCATTTTGGACAAGATCAAATATTTGGACCTTTTAAAGAAAAATTTAATACAAAGTGCAACGAAAATGCAAATCCTTGACCATTTAAAATTTTACCAGGACAACGATCCTAAACATAAATCACGAATTGTCCAAGAATATCTATTGTATAATTGTCCGAAAGTGTTACACCCCCCACCTCAGTCACCGGACTTAAATCCAACCGAAAATCTATGGGATGAGTTGGACCGTAACATACGAAAAAAACCAGTCAAATCAAAGGAACAATTGAAAATACCATTAGCGGAAGAATGGGAGCCAATATCCGTAGATTACGTTAAAAAAAAATATTTTGAACATGCCAACACGCTTAGAACATGTTCTAAAACAAAAAGGATACCCAACAAAATACTAAAATTATTGTAATATAATTTATTTTAATCAATAACTTATTGTAAAATATTTTTCGAACAGGTGTCCGAATATTTTTGCGACGTCAAAAATGAGCTATATTTTGTTTCCCTTTTCATATATAAATAATAATGTTAATTAAAGAAATAAAAAGTATGTTTATGATAACTAGAAAATGTGTAGTTCTTGGTGAAAAAAAAAAAATTCTTTAACTCATCGACAGGTTCGTGTACGGAACAATCGTATTTGAAAAACAGTGGTGTCCGAATATTAATGCGAGCCACTGTACATGCTAATGATGCGATTTTTAATTCTCTTGATCTGAACATCATGATTTAAAAGTCCTCTAAAATAGTACATTTATATTAAAAATGGCAAAGCTTGATTCTGATCAATAATTTAACAGGAAAGCCTTTGGAAATAATTTGTGTCTTCGAAGTATTAAACATAAAGTTATCCAGATTCAAGTATAACTTAAAAAGGAAGATATAACGCCATAAGCCCGATTCGCGCATCGCGATTCGATTTGCTATGCACTAGGATATACTCTATGCATCTATTGAATAAGAGCAACCAAAAGATAGATGGAGGGGGTCTGTCTATCTTGTTCTTGTGCGATAGATACATCGAGTATAGCCGGGGTTGAGAACTGAAAGCTCCAACAGTAAATCTGAAAAATGCAATCTGAATAAAAACAATCAAATATTATAGAATGCAAGTTTCTTGGAGCAAAGAATAGGTCTTGTCCCGGTGAAACCGCCAACAGGTTGCACAACACCAGACAACGCGGAGAAATTGAATGGTAGGGTCGCCCTGGTTTCGCGCGGAGAATGCACCTTTTATCAAAAAACTGCAATTGCCGAAGACGCTGGAGCAAAGGCTATAATTGTGGCTGATCATGTTACAACCTCAATCGATCATGAGCGAGAGATGCCATACTGGATGGATTACGATTATGTTGAAATGTCCACTGCCAATGAAATCTCTCATACACGAAATGTGAATATTCCTGCAGGCTTCTTGCTCGGCAAAAACGGAAGGATTATCAAGGAAACCCTGAGTCGACTGGACCTGCAGTATGCACTCATAAACATTCCAGTGAACCTCACATTTGCATCTATCAAGGATTTTCATCAGCTACCTTGGCTTGCTTTGTAAATATTAACAAAGCAATGATCAATAACAACAGTCTTAAAACTGCATATGTGAAATGTGTTACCTCCTTGTTGATAGATAGATAGATAGATAGATAATCGCTGAAAACTTCAGAACCATTGATATAAATATTTCGTCCCTATTTGTACAAACACATAGGCAAAGAACAATTTTTTTATTTTCAAAATTTGTTTATTCTATATTATTATCTAATTACAAAAATTAATATTATAATTTCATGGTAAGCGAGGGCTTGTAAAGATGTTGCTTATCAACAAACAAAACATAACAGAATAAAGAATTTTTTTAAAATCATTAGATTACAATTTGTCCACCTCTATTCACGACTTATAAATTTTCAATTAACTTAGTCAATACTTCCAATACTTAATTCTACAAAGCACAATAACTCGTTGACTCACTGTGTACAACATTCAAAGTTTAAACTTTTAACGCACCAACACAATGGGCAATTTTCAATGTGCATAACTTTTATACTAAGCTGAAGAAAACAAGTTTCACAAATCCTTAAGATTTGTTTACCTCATTATTTGCATTGTAACATTTTTTCAAAAACAACATACTAATAAATTCTCCCTAATAAGCAGCATTTGACAAGAAAAATAGAATTAGGAGATTGCGTCAAGTGTGAATTTCAATGAGAAACAATTCTAATAATTAGATTGGATAGGAATCCTTTCTAGATATTGTATAGAATTTGAAGGAATACGCATATGGAGAAAGCGATATGAAACGGTAAATTGAATGGACAAATTGAAGATGGAAAAAATAAAAACGCCGTACGTAACCCTCACACCCATATTTTATTTTACTACGTTACTTCGAGTACTTTCGAACTACATCGCCTGAGGTTTAAGATGTGTACATTGCAAAATATATAATCCGAAGTAAAAAAGTGTGCAAACTTGAAATTTGCACATTGCCTCTTCGTGATTCTCGCCCACCCAAAGATTGTCTATGGGTAATAGTTTTCTCAATTCTGGTTTCCTCAATAGAGGGAGCTTTGTTTTGTGAATGCGCGTTTTATGGATATCGGTTCAGAGTACAACCATTTAATTGAACATTTTCAAAATTTCAAGTTCAAATTCCGGTTCGATATCCAAAAGTTGGAGAAAACACGTTTTTTTCTAAAAATTGAATATTTAGTAAAATTGCAAATTTTAAGAAATTTTAACTTTTTGATCGATTCTCACCAAATTCAAGACCAAGTATCCTTTTTTCTTAGCTCATTTGAATCCCATATTTGGTTCGATCGATGAAAATTTACGAAAGCTAGAGCAAAAATAGATTTTTTTTTTAAATAAAAAAACACATTTTCATAAAATCTAAACGTCTTAACCAAATCATGCCAAACTGATTACTGAATATCCTTGTTCCCTAGCCTATTTTTGTGAAATGTTTTACCTCGATAGCTCAGAATTTACGGAAGTTAGAGATCGCACGTCTAGCGGAATTGGGTCCGCGCATATATCGCGAATTCTATATCCCGTCAAACTCCCATCGCGACTGGGCCCGAAACAAAGCGAGTAAATTAACCTGTTAACCGGGGAATTCCCTTCTTAATTACACAGCTAGGACGTGTCAGTACGTCACGCCCGGTTAACAGGTTAATTATTCGGCGACGCGGTTATTCGAGGCAACTGGTCTAAGGTCATCGCTACCCAGATATCGGCTGTGCCTCTTTTTCGAGCCAGTGTAGCGCTTGTTCGTTTTCCTGTCCCTGTAGCAGAGGTCGTAGAACCTTCAAGCATTTCGAGTGATATGAATTCAAGTACTCGATCTGCAACAAGTAATCATCATTTAATAACGAATCTGTAATTGTTAAAATCAGTTCTGTAATGTCAGCGTGCCAT
Organism: Cylloceria caligata; assembly: GCA_963942595.1. NCBI lineage: Eukaryota > Metazoa > Arthropoda > Insecta > Hymenoptera > Ichneumonidae > Cylloceria > Cylloceria caligata. Next base: position 25,103,567 of record OZ012710.1, read on the forward strand.
TTTATGAAGAAAACATAATTAAGGGACGCGATACCATCTTGACACCGCATATTTAAAAAAAAATATAGTCATCACTTCACCGTTGAAACCTCATCTCCAAAGTACATCGATCTACCGATGGTGAAGCACTACGGCTAAGTTTACTCCATCCAAACGCGTTACGGCGTTACGAATGCGGAAGAAGTCTGTACCGTTATGTTTTATTGTTATATAAACACTTCCATACCTCGTCGTCAGTGAGCAACGATCGATCCAGAAGACTGGTTTGTATAGGCACGAGCGTGACCGTCTCAAAAGTAAGAAAATCGATATTTCTGCGACTGTACTTAGTTTCCGTATTGACCACGCATTCGATGTTCTCCAATCGTATGCCGAAACTTCCATCTTCATAATAACCGGGTTCTGTGAAGAAAACAAATATCCACAAGTGAGTTAAAAAGAAAGTACCATGAAAAAATATTCATTCATTTTTGTTTCCGAAGAGAGGAAGTTTTATTTTCATGAAGCATTTCTTTTCGAGATTTTCGTGTCTGGATACTAATAATAGTCCAAAACATCGTGAAAAGCGGTTTAGAAAAAAGTGTTCGTATGGATGTGTGTCTGTTAAGCCTCGATAAATTTAAAAATCTGTATCTTAAGAATATTTTAAGAAATGTGTCACATAAGTAGAGACACCCTATGTTTGGTATAATTTTCGACAAAATGATGCACAGGTTTGAATGGTATAATTTGAATTTATAAAAAATTCTTTGTTTAGAATCTCAGTCACAAATATTTAGCTATAGAGCTAAGTTGTTCTTCATAATTGTAGTAATGTTCTAGTCTGTTTGGTGTTGAATTTAATCGATATCGATAAAAAGGTTCGTATTTTATAGAATGTTGAATTTTTCGAAGAATTGACGCCGATTCAACTCACGTAGACTTTGAAACAAACTAATATACAGTGGTGCCAAATGGTTTAGAGTAGTCATCCTGCAACGTCCTAGTCAAGTTGAAGTAAGATACAAATGTATAGAACAAAAAGTTTCCCGCATTTTATAAATCAATTTATTAATAACCTTGATTGTATCAACTGAATAGAGCGTCCAAATTGGATTATTTATAAAAATTAAATAAGTTTTATTGCTAATCTGATTCACTCTATGGCAGATATAGCAGTTTATCAAAGATTTGCCATTCTCTTGTATCATACATCGAAATATCCTTTAAAAATATACAGAAAGAATTCGAAACAAAGAAATCGGACCTGGCATCTTTATTTTTAACGTTATTTAATTGAAATTTGCATGCAATCTTGTAATAAATCATTGATTAAACGTTTGCCTAGTATGAAACAGTGATAATTTTACCATTTTTGAGCTGAGATTTCTTGCTAAAAGGATTGGTAAAGGACCGGATAATTTTGATAGGGCAAAACTACAGGTGTAATGAAGAATAAGTTTTAGATGAGATCAAGACAATTAACATGGTGAAAATTGATAAAAGGGTTCGGATTCTATAACAATTTGTATTTTTGAAATTTTGACCGCTTTTACTTTTAAGCCATTTGACGAAATGAGCTAAATCTTCAGACATGTACGTAACAGTCAGGGATATGTCATCAAATTTCGTGAAAATCGATTGTGGCAATTTTTATATTCACGATTACAGAGTAGGCTTGTAAAATAAAAAATAAAAGAGCCATATATAAATATTGTATCACATCTGTTAGACAGTACGTTCGCTTTCGAGATTTGACAAAATGAGCTAAAACTTACGTCACGTACATAATAACGTTTAAGGATAATTGGTAACAAAATAGGTCAAAATTGATAGGATTCGAATTTTATACAATAATGTATTTTTATATTTGTGATGGCCGAGGCTTGCACAGATAATAGGTCTAACTCGTAAATGATTTAAGCAATTGATCTAACATTTTCGCACACCAGTTACACAGTAAGTTTTCGTTATTGGCTACACTTGTTGTTAAAATATGTTGAAATAATGAGATTTTAGAGTTCTTTGAATTTTTTAATCAGTCACTAAAATTCGGTAAAATTTCAAATTTCACAATTTTTTTTAAAACAAGGATTCAAAACAGTATTTTGCACATTACTTTCTCTTTATTTTCCACCTTTGTCAAAACTTGTTCCATACGGAAACCACAATTGATAAGCACACTTACTCATAGAGGTGGCTTTACGAAAGATGGAATACAAGAAAGCAGTGAGCAAGGTTTTACTTTGCATCCTTTTTTTAAATTTGCCGTATTTTCTCTTGTTGTCGAGATAGAGGCCTATTACTATAATGTGTATATTCCCAACCGAGTTTGTAACCAATTTAAATTTCTACTGCGTTTCATTCGCACAGAGGCACCCGGAAAACTTTCGAGTTGAAATATTTTTAACAGAAAAAGGATTTCTTGAGTTATTACCGTTCGAGAGGAACATATTCGGTTCTAAGCCGGGGTCGTCTGGGCAAGGTCTCCAGGAAATACCAATGGGATCTTCATGAACGTTCAGGTACGAGCCGACACCATGTCCAGTTCCATGGAGATATTCGAGTCTACATTTCAATCGTTCAATTTTTGATCACTTGATAAAAATAAAAAATTTTATTCTGTATTTTCTATGGCCACTTACCCAACGTCCCACAAGCTTTTTCTAGCCAACGTATCCAAGTAATTGCCCTTTATTCGTGCGCGAAATGTAGCACTAGACATCGAGCACATTCCCTTGAAGACGCGAGTAAAGCATTCACGCTGGAAGTTCGTTGGCTCGCCAAAGTGCAAAGTCCTAGTAACGTCAGTCGTTCCGTCGTAGAACTGCGCGCCCGAGTCGCAGAGATAAAGCTCCTGGTCGGTGATCGGTACGTCTGTTTTCGGTGTCGGCTCGTAATGGATAATCGCACTATGAGGTCCAACCGACGAGATTGTCGTGAAACTCAGACCGACGTATTTGTCTTGTTCTCTATTGTAAAAATATGAAGATGACAACAATAAGAAGCTCGTTGGTTTGTCGTTGTGTAAAATCAAATAAATAAAAAAGAGATTATGTACTAACTGCCTGAATTTTTCCAATCTATCAGCACCCGATATTTCGGTAACTCTCTCGTTCTTATTTTTAATCATATCATCTAACCATGCAAAATATTTAACTAAAGCAACAGCATCTCGGATATGAGCGGCTTTCATTCCCTCAGTCTCAACAGAGTTCTTCACAGCTTTCATCATTTTAATAGGCGTAACAGCTGCGTGTTTCGACGCTTGTCCGCAATCAGCGTGAAGACCGTAACTCGAGTGATTGCTTAGCCATATCCTAACGGTTTCCGTATTCTGTGATATTTGCCTCAAATAAGGCCTAAGTTCCTCGTAAGGATGATATACGACGTCGACACCCTCATCCTTGAGCTGCTTCTCAGCCGCCGTGCTCAGCCGCGGTTTGTCGACGAAGAAATGTACACCCTCGAGGGTGACAATAACGTAAGCGAAGAATACAGGATTGTATGGAATGTCGGAGCCTCGAAGATTCAACAAGTAAGCCACTTCATCCAGCGCGGTGACAACGAGAAGGTTTACGCGATTTTTCTCCATCTCCTGACGACAGTAAGTAATCTTTTCACTCGCTTTCTTTCCAGAATACAGCAGAGGATGAGCAACAATGGAATTTAGAGAAAGAGGCGGTCGATCGTCATCCCAAACTATGTCAACTAAATTTTCATCCAGAGGTATTAGACGGTGACCAACGGCTGTGAGGGCGACATGCATTCGAGCCCAGACTGTGTAACTCAATAGATTAGGATCAGCTCCAACCATTGAATTTGGAGGTAGAACAGATATGAGCCAATCTGTGGTGGAAGGGGTCTGTGCACCACCCTCTATTATCAAAGTCCATGCATCAGGTGGGTCCAGTTCTTGCCTGGCTTGAACGAGGTATCGACCATCTGTAAACATCGCAGCTTCTTTTCCAGTTATTATAGCTGTTCCCAAGGATCCCTTGAAACCAGAGATGAAACTTCTTCGCTCATCTCGCTCCAATATGTATTCTGATTGATGGGCATCTTCCGAATTGATAATCAAGGCTTGAATGCCCTTTCCCTGGACACCACCCACCTGTACAAGCTCCATGAGCTCTCGTAGCTTGGACAACTTGGCTGTACCATTTCTCGGTGTCATACTTACTGTGTAAAACGAAAGTCAGTTGAAAATAGCAAAGATACAGAGATATAGAAAGGATGCAATTTACATTTGCTTCGTCATGGGGGAAGCTTTGTTTTCACGATATTTCTTACAGTTGCATATATATTCTGAGATGTTTTTTGTTGAATTGGTAGACATACAAGATTTATGGGAATCTGAATATTTTTAATAATGCTTTTGTTCGAAAAAATCAAAGACCTGTAAACTAAGAATCATGTAATTGAATGATATTTTGGCACAAAAGTAAATCAGTGGAAACTTTTTATCTATTCCAATTTTTGTTAAAGTATATTGGAATGATCAGATTTTCTAGGACTTTGCATTATTCAATGCAAAGAAGAAAATACTTTTCTTTAACAGTAAAAAAAATGCAAAGTGGAACCGTACTTTGCACAAGACGTCAAAATTCATGAGCAGACTTTCGTGGACAATTCTACATGGCTGAGAAACCAAAAGAAGGAAGAAGCATCATACAAAGATTTGCTTCCATTTTTATTTTTAATGCAATAAAAATTAAAAAATTTGTTTTACAATTAAGCATATTACGTCTCACTTGTTAAGTAGTTAAAATAAAATAATTTTGAAGAGCCTATCAAATAATAATTCTCTGGACTGTGCAAATATTTACCAAACTTAAAGTTCTCTGGAATCCTCTTGACTTTAACTGTTTTGTTAATTCATTTTAAAACTAATGAAAACAAGTATTGATAATTACCTTGTTTCGTGGTTGTAAGGGCGAATTTAATTTGGCCACACCTAAATTATCTTATCTACAAGGAGTAGAAAATCACTACAAATGTCGGTGCTTGGTCCGTATCGGGTCGAAGGAATGTGTGCGAAGCGATTTAATTTTATATCCTACAACGTACTGCATCAAAGTGATACTCCGTCAAGTCACGTGGGAGCACGTGAGAATCAAGGTGACGGAACCTTTGTTTAAACTAAGGACTGACGGACTGACGTTACGAAAATTATTTTTGCAATTGCTGACCATCCGTCATTCTAACCATGGAGACTAGAGGGAAGGAGTGATATCTTTGTATTCTGGCGTGTACGGAAAAGTGTCCCGTGGCGCTGCGGACGCCAAGAACCGCATATGTCATATAAGCTGACAATTCTTATTTCCTTAACCTTAATCCTTAATTCACTTTCAAAATCAATCGTGCTTAGTAGTAACAGTGCCTTAATCCGAAAAAAACCTAAAAAATGCGATAAGATAATGACTGAGATAATAGCGTGTCAGTTTTATATGCACGAGGTGTCAGGTTCAAATGTCGATTCGTGAATTTTTTTTGAAATAAAAATTATTTACTTTCAACTGCAATCTATCTATATATATAAAAAGAAAAGTCCTGACTGACTGACTGACTCACTGACTCACTCACTCATCAACGCCCAGCCCAAACCCCTGGGCCTAGAAACTTGAAATTCTAGGGATACATTCCCTTCGTGTCGTAGACGCTCACTAAGAAGGGAATTTTCGAAATTTCACCCCTAAGGGGGTGTAAAAGGGTGAAATATGTTTTTACGTATTTCTCAATATCTCTTAGGCACGATGAGATATCGCCTTGGTCTCTGCTTGCAAATTTTACTCATACAAATGTTGAGAAACTGATTTTTGGATTTTTAGAAATTCCACCCCTAAGGGGGTGTAAAAGGGTTAAATATGTTTTTACGTATTTCTCCATATCTCTTAGGCACGATGAGATATCGCCTTGGTTTTTGTTTGCAAATGTTACTCATACAAATGTTCAAAAACAAATTTCAGGATTTTTTGAAATTCTACCCCTAAGGGGGTGTAAAAGGGTTAAATATGTTTTTACGTATTTCTCAATATCTCTTAGGCACAATGAGATATCGCCTTGGTTTTCGCTTGCAAATGTTACTCATACAAATGTTTAAAAACTAATTTCAGGATTTTTAGAAATTCCACCCCTAAGGGGGTGTAAAAGAGTTAAATATGTTTTTACGTATTTCTCTTAGGCACGATGAGATATCGCCTTGGTTTTTGCTTGCAAATGTTACTCATACAAATGTTTAGAAACCGATTTTAGGATTTTTAGAAATTCCACCCCTAAGGGGGTGTAAAAGGGATAAATATGTTTTTACGTGTTTCTCCATATCTCTTAGGCACGATGAGATATCGCCTTGGTTTTCGCTTGCAAATGTAACTCATACAAATGTTTAGAAACCAATTTTAGGATTTTTAGAAATTCCACCCCTAAGGGGGTGTAAAAGGGTTAAATATGTTTTTTACGTATTTCTCAATATCTCTTAGGCACGATGAGACATCACCTTGGTTTTTGCTTGCAAATGTTACTCGTACAAATGTTCAAAAACCAATTTCAGGATTTTTAGAAATTCCACGATTAAGGGGGTGAAAAAGGGTTAAATATATTTTTACGTATTTCTCTCAGGCACGATGAGATATCGCCTTGGTTTTTGCTTGCAAATGTTACTCATACAAATGTTTAGAAACCGATTTTAGGATTTTTAGAAATTCTACCCCTAAGGGGGTGTAAAAGGGTTAAATATATTTTTACGTATTTCTCTTGGGCACAATGAGATATCGCCTTGGTTTTTGCTTGCAAATGTTACTCATACAAATGTTTAAAAGGTGTAAAAGGGTTAAATATGATTTTACGTATTTCTCAATATCTCTTAGGCACGATGAGATATCGCCTTGGTATTTGCTTGCAAATGTTACTCATACAAATGTTTAAAAACCAATTTCAGGATTTTTATAAATTCCACCCCTAAGGGGGTATAAAAGGGTTAAGTATGTTTTTACGTATTTCTCAATATCTCTTAGGCACGATGAGATATCGTCTTGGTTTTCGCTTGCAAATGTAACTCATACAAATGTTTAGAAACCGATTTTAGGATTTTTAGAAATTCCACCCCTAAGGGGGTGTAAAAGGGTTAAATATGTTTTTACGTATTTCTCAATATCTCTTAGGCACGATGAGATATCGCCTTGGTATTTGCTTGCAAATGTTACTCATACAAATGTTTAAAAACCAATTTCAGGATTTTTATAAATTCCACCCCTAAGGGGGTATAAAAGGGTTAAGTATGTTTTTACGTATTTCTCAATATCTCTTAGGCACGATGAGATATCGCCTTGGTTTTCGCTTGCAAATGTAACTCATACAAATGTTTAGAAACCGATTTTAGGATTTTTAGAAATTCCACCCCTAAGGGGGTGTAAAAGGGTTAAATATGTTTTTACGTATTTCTCCATATCTCTTAGGCACGATGAGATATCGCCTTGGTTTTTGTTTGCAAATGTTACTCATACAAATGTTCAAAAACCAATTTCAGGATTTTTAGAAATTCTACCCCTAAGGGGGTGTAAAAGGGTTAAATATGTTTTTACGTATTTCTCAATATCTCTTAGGCACAATGAGATATCGCCTTGGTTTTCGCTTGCAAATGTTACTCATACAAATGTTTAAAAACTAATTTCAGGATTTTTAGAAATTCCACCCCTAAGGGGGTGTAAAAGAGTTAAATATGTTTTTACGTATTTCTCTTAGGCACGATGAGATATCGCCTTGGTTTTTGCTTGCAAATGTTACTCATACAAATGTTTAGAAACCGATTTTAGGATTTTTAGAAATTCCACCCCTAAGGGGGTGTAAAAGGGATAAATCTGTTTTTACGTGTTTCTCCATATCTCTTAGGCACGATGAGATATCGCCTTGGTTTTCGCTTGCAAATGTAACTCATACAAATGTTTAGAAACCGATTTTAGGATTTTTAGAAATTCCACCCCTAAGGGGGTGTAAAAGGGTTAAATATGTTTTTTACGTATTTTTCAATATCTCTTAGGCACGATGAGACATCACCTTGGTTTTTGCTCGCAAATGTTACTCGTACAAATGTTCAAAAACCAATTTCAGGATTTTTAGAAATTCCACGATTAAGGGGGTGAAAAAGGGTTAAATATATTTTTACGTATTTCTCTCAGGCACGATGAGATATCGCCTTGGTTTTTGCTTGCAAATGTTACTCATACAAATGTTTAGAAACCGATTTTAGGATTTTTAGAAATTCTACCCCTAAGGGGGTGTAAAAGGGTTAAATATGTTTTTACGTATTTCTCAATATCTCTCAGGCACTATGAGATATCGCCTTGGTTTTTGCTTGCAAATGTTACTCATACAAATGTTTAAAAACTGATTCCAGGATTTTTAGAAATTCCATCCCTAAGGGGGTGTAAAAGGGTTAAATATGTTTTTACGTATTTCTCAATATCTCTTAGGCACTATGAGACATCGCCTTGGTTTTTGCTTGCAAATGTTACTCATACAAATGTTTCAAAACCAATATCAGGTTTTTTAGAATTTCCACCCCTAAGGGGGTGTAAAAGGGTTGGAAAATTGTAGAGAGTGTTTCAACGGTTTTTTTTAAATTCTATCCCTAAGGGAGGGTACAGGATTGTTTTTCGCATATTTCTCAATTTTCCTTGCAAAGGTTACCAATACAAATTTCATATTCCAATCTATATATATAAAAAGAAAAGTCCTGACTGACTGACTCACTGACTCACTCACTCACTCACTCATCAACGCCTAGCCCAAACCCCTGGGCCTAGAAACTTGAAATTCTAGGGATATATTCCCTTCGTGTCGTAGACGCTCACTAAGAAGGGAATTTTCGAAATTTCACCCCTAAGGGGGTGTAAAAGGGTGAAATATGTTTTTACGTATTTCTCAATATCTCTTAGGCACGATGAGATATCGCCTTGGTTTCTGCTTGCAAATTTTACTCATACAAATGTTGAGAAACTAATTTCTGGATTTTTAGAAATTCCACCCCTAAGGGGGTGTAAAAGGGATAAATCTATTTTTACGTGTTTCTCCATATCTCTTAGGCACGATGAGATATCGCCTTGGTTTTCGCTTGCAAATGTAACTCATACAAATGTTTAGAAACCGATTTTAGGATTTTTAGAAATTCCACCCCTAAGGGGGTGTAAAAGGGTTAAATATGTTTTTTACGTATTTCTCAATATCTCTTAGGCACGATGAGACATCACCTTGGTTTTTGCTTGCAAATGTTACTCGTACAAATGTTCAAAAACCAATTTCAGGATTTTTAGAAATTCCACCATTAAGGGGGTGTAAAAGGGTTAAATATATTTTTACGTATTTCTCTTAGGCACGATGAGATATCGCCTTGGTTTTTGCTTGCAAATGTTACTCATACAAATGTTTAGAAACCGATTTTAGGATTTTTAGAAATTCTACCCCTAAGGGGGTGTAAAAGGGTTAAATATATTTTTACGTATTTCTCTTAGGCACAATGAGATATCGCCTTGGTTTTTGCTTGCAAATGTTACTCATACAAATGTTTAGAAACCGATTTTAGGATTTTTAGAAATTCCACCCCTAAGGGGGTGTAAAAGGGATAAATCTGTTTTTACGTGTTTCTCCATATCTCTTAGGCACGATGAGATATCGCCTTGGTTTTCGCTTGCAAATGTTACTCATACAAATGTCTAAAAACTAATTTCAGGATTTTTAGAAATTCCACCCCTTAGGGGGTGTAAAAGGGTTAAATATGATTTTACGTATTTGCAAACAGAATTCCGCAAAGCATAATTCAGCATTTTGCCCTCATCGGCCGTAAAGGGCCAAATCCATATTTAAAAAAATCAAATAAATATGCATAAGACTGTATAAATATATAAAGAAGAAAAACAAGAGATCTAGCAGTCATTATATGACTGTTCATTTCGTAGAAATGGGCTTAAGGCGCACTATTGCCGAAATGCTGTCGTCTTCGATAAATATTTTATTTATTAACAAGTGTGTGACATCTCGATTTCGAGTGTATCGAATCGACAGAAGTCTCTTTTTCACGGTGATATGTTTTTGTCCGTTGTGGCTACATTCGTGTCGACAGCATTAATCTGTCAAACGGCAATTTCTGACGAAACGAGCAACAGAGCGTACGAGCAAAAGAGCGAGCAAGCGAGATCATTATCTAATATCATTATCATTATCATTTTGAAGAAAATAGTGTTTCCAAGGGATATATTTGAAGAGAAGTTATTGTAAGTAAAAAATTAAATAATATTTTTGTGTGCTGACGACGATGATGGAGACGATGACAAAAAAGATGACGCTGGCCATAGACAGCAAACCTAAACGATACAGACGTGTAGTAGTGTCGCAGAAGGAGTTTAATAAAATTCAAAATTTAATACATCATCGTCGTCGTCATCGACTCCATCATCGTCATCGTATTTATAGTCGTAGTCCTTGTCAGTGTCGTCTTTTTTGTCACTGATCTGAAGATAATTCGAAGTCTGCGGTAGCGACGGCAACCTTCTTTATTTATTTATTTATTTCTTAGCAGTGCTTTTGCATTGAAATAATAATAACAGCAACAATAATTGTTCGAATATACGTTAAGGACGTAGCAAAATAAAAAACTATCTTTTCAACCCTTTTGTAAGCATGAAGGAGCTAACCAGCCACGAGTTACGATGGCTAATTGTTCATTCGTTATATTTTTCTTTCATATGTGCTCTAACACGGTTGCTGTACCGGTTCGAGAGTCAAAGGCACAGTCGAAGGGCGACGGTTTAACGCTATAACAGTTTCTCAGAGCTATAAAGCGTACATTTTGATACCAATTATATACGTTTTTGTGCGGATGTAATTCCGCTTAGATGCTCCGACGAATATAATATCACATATCCTTCTATGTAATATAATTTGCATGCATTGATTGACTTGTGATACTCATACATATGCAAAGAAACCATCACTGTTCTCACATTTACTCGAGTATAAACAAATTTGCGCCATAATATTCATTTTTTTAAACATTAGAACCTAACAGCTTTAAAAATAAATCAATGCCCGAGCCTCTTTACCAATATGGAGGCTCTTCACAATAATTAACTCGATGTAAAAAAATGAATGCATAATTCAGCATTTTGCCGTAATCGGCCCTAAAGGGTCAAATCCAGATTAAGTTAAAAAATAAAAAAAATCAAATAAATATGCATAAGACTGTATAAATATATGAAAAAGAAAAACAAGAGATCTAACAGTCATTATATGACTGTTTATTTCGTAGAAATGGGCTTAAGGCGCACTATTGCCGAAATGCTGTCGTCTTCGATAAATATTTTATTTATTAACAAATGTCAACGCGTGTAGCTTTGTATAGCCGGACAGACAGACAAACATTCATCTTATATATAAAAAAAATGAATGTTTGTCTGTCTGTCTGTCCGGCCATACAAAGCTAAACGCGTTGACCGATTTCAACCAAACCTTACACGAATGTTGTTGAAGACCAAAGGAAGGCGACTGTATATATCGTACCCCTGAAAACCACCCCCTTCATCCCCTAAAAAAAGATTCTTAGTAAAATCTACACGCCTTCACCGATTACAACCAAACCAAGCACAAATATTGCTAAGAGCCTAAGGAAGGTCACTGAATATATCTCACCCCTGAAAACCACCCCCTCCATCCCCTAAAAAAAAATTCTTAATAAAATCCACACGCTTTCACCGATTACAACTGAACCAAGCACAAATATTGTTAAGAGCCTAAGGAAAGTCACTGGATATATCTCACCCCTAAACCCCACCCTCTTCACCCCCTAAAAAAAGATTCTTCAAAAATATTCACGCGAATCAACTGATATCAACCAAACTTTACACAAATATTGTTGAAGACCAAAGGAAGGCGACTGTATATATCTCGCCCCTGAAAACCGCCCTCTTCATCCCCTAAAAAAAAATTCTTAATAAAATCCACACGCCTTCACCGATTACAACTAAACCAAGCACAAATATTGTTACGAGCCTAAGGAAGGTCACTGAATATATCTCACTCTTGGAAACCACCCCCTTCAACCCCTAAAAAAAGATTCTTCAAAAATATTCACGCGAATCAACTGACTTCAACCAAATCACGCGGCAGGTGGAAAGAGAGTTGCAAGATAGTGCGCAGCAGATGAAGGAGCAGGTGTACAATAGATGCCTGGTGCTGATTGAGGACGCAGTGTTAGCTTTGGGAGGACAGGGTTTGCCTCAGTACGGCTTGCCTCAACCAACAAGGTCTGGAAAAGTTTTGGGAAATAAGGACTATCTGAGGGAGACCAGCTACGATACAAACGCCTTGGCACAAGTGGTATCGAATAACGAGGGTTTACTAACGGATGAGCAGCTCGCTGTCTATCGGCAGATCCTTAGCAGCGTTGAGACAGGTGCTGGGCAGGTTTTTTTCTTGGATGCTCCTGGTGGTACTGGGAAGACTTTCCTCATCAACTTGCTCCTGGCGAAGGTAAGGAGTGATCGTGGCATCGCTTTGGCTGTCGCATCCTCTGGCATCGCTGCTACGCTATTGGAGGGAGGCAAGACAGCCCACCCTGCCTTCAAGCTGCCCCTCAATCTCATTCATGCAGAAACACCTCTGTGCAACATCTCAAAACAAAGCAATATGGCCAAAGTGCTGAGAGATTGTAAGCTCATTGTTTGGGATGAGAGCACCATGGCGCACAAGCGGGGTTTTGAGGCACTGAGCATAACCCTCAAAGACATCAGAGGCAACGATGGAGTGATGGGGGGAGTCACTGTGTTGCTTGCTGGAGACTTTCGGCAGACTTTGCCAGTAGTGCCAAGGGGAACTCGAGCTGACGAGATTAAGGCGTGCAACAAGGCGTCATATTTATGGCCCTTTATCTGCAAACTTTCTCTCAGGAAGAACATGAGGGTCCACTTGAGAGGTGATGTCTCCGCTGGGGAATTTTCCGAACTTCTACTGAAAATAGGGGATGGAGAATATCCTGAGTCCGAGGGAAAGGTGACTATCCCTATAGGCCTGGGCGCAGTAGTGATGACCCTAACAGACCTTTCAACCAGAATATACCCAGATATAGCCGATATCAAGGAAAAGTCTATGGACTGGCTGTGCGAGCGTGCCATTCTGACCCCCAAGAATGATAACGCTGCCATCATTAATGACATTCTACTTAATTCGTTCGAAGAGGCAGAAATGGAATATAGGTCTGTGGATTCAGTAATGCAAATGGATGACGCCGTCCATTACCCCGTGGAGTTTCTCAATTCCCACAACCCTCTTGGATTCCCACCCCACAAGCTTCTCCTCAAAGTGGGGGCTCCAGTGATGTTGCTGCGGAATCTCAACCCGCCCAAACTTTGCAACGGCACCAGGCTACGAGTGAAGGCCCTTTATAGAAACGTTATTGAGGCCACAGTGTTCACTGGTTGTGCTCGAGGGGAGTCGGTATTTGTACCACGCATACCACTCATACCATCAGAGTACCCCTTCGAGTTCAAAAGGCTGCAGTTCCCCTTCAAGGTCTGCTTTGCTATGACCATCAACAAGTCTCAGGGGCAGTCGCTGAAGATGGCAGGGATTGACTTAAGGGAGGAGTGTTTCTCACATGGACAGTTTTATGTGGCCTGCTCCAGAGTGAGCTCACCAAGCAGCCTGGTGATTCTACCACTTCAGGGAAAAACTACTAATGTGGTCTACAAAGAAGTCCTTCAGTGTTATGACATGTGTTAAGGACCACCTCGGTTAAGGACGACACCGAGTAGGGAATAGGGAAAGCCATCCCTGGGATAATCCATAACAATCCAGCGTTATTGAAGTGGGATTATCGCAAATAAAGTAGAGGCGTGTGATATCGTGCGAAAAGAAGACGAGCATCGACGCACAACGGGCGCGTGCAACAGGCGGGAAAAAGAATTCGCAACAACGTGAAAGGAGACGAGCATCGACGCACAACGGGTGCGTGCAACAGGCGGGAAAAAAGATTTCGCAACAAAGTGTAAAATAAAGACAAAATGTAAATTGAAGACACAGTGTAAAATAAAGACAAAGTGTAAAATAAAAACAAAGTGTAAAATAAAGACAAAGTGTAAAATAAAGACAAAGTATAAATTGAAGACAAAGTGTAAAATAAAGACAAAGTGTAAAATAAAAACAAAGTGTAAAATAAAGACAAAGTTTAAAATAAAGACAACATGTAAAATAAAGACAAAGTGTGATACTATCAGGGGTACAAATTGAAAATGCGGGTTTGATAACAGATGGCGTTACTAACGCTATACGCATCAGGCAGTACTGTGACTATGTTCATGTCAAAGCTACGTCTTATAGCTTTAATTTTCAGTATGTGTCAATTTGTCGCAGTGTCAAATTCATAGTTTTTTTGAGCTCTCAATATGTCGAGTTTCGTGCCAACAAAACAGCATTTGCGGGAAGTTTTAATTTACTTCTTTAATTTGAAGAAAAGTGCTGCTGAAGCACATCGATTGGTCTCCGAGGCTTATCCGAGTCATGTTCCATCGGTTTCAACGTGCGAGAGATGGTTTGTGCGGTTTAGAAGTGGTGATTTTGACGTTGAGGACAAAGAGCGGCCGGGCCAAGTGAAAAAGTTTGAGAATGCTGAATTGGAGGCAATACTCAATGAAGACTCGTGTCAAACTCAACAAGAGCTCGCAGATTCATTGGGAGTGACACAACAAGCCATTTCCCATCGTATAAAAGCCCTCGGAATGATCCAAAAGCAAGGACATTGGGTGCCGTATGAGCTGAAGCCGAGAGACGTCGAGCGCCGTTTTTTTGCATGCGAACTGCTGCTCGAACGGCAAAAACGGAAGGGTTTTTTGCATCGCATTGTCACTGGTGATGAAAAGTGGATCCATTACGATAACCCGAAGCGCAAAAAATCATATGGTTACCCCGGCCATGCATCATCATCGACGGCCAAACCAAATATTCACGGCGCCAAGCTCATGCTCTGTATTTGGTGGGACCAGCTGGGTGTGGTGTATTATGAGCTATTGAAATCGAACGAAACCATCACAGGAGCACTATACCGAACTCAATTGATGCGTTTGAGCCGCGCATTCAAAGAAAAACGGCCACAATACGAGCAAAGACACGACAAAGTAATTTTGCAACATGACAACGCTCGGCCACATGTTGCAGCGCCGGTCAAAACATACCTACAAACGCTGAAATGGGAAGTCTTACCCCACCCGCCGTATAGCCCAGATATTGCTCCTTCCGATTACCACCTTTTCCGATCGATGACACATGGCCTAGCTGACCAGCGCTTCCATTCTTACGAAGAAGCCCAAAAATGGGTCGATGACTGGATAGCAGCCAAGCCGGCCGAATTTTTTCGCGACGGTATCCGTAAATTGCCAGAAAGATGGGAAAAAGTTGTGGCTAGCGATGGACAATACTTTGAATAATTCATTTGTTACCATTTTTTCAGAATAAACGTTCAAAAATAGAAAAAAATCCCGCATTTTCAATTTGTACTCCTGATACAAAGTAAGGACAAGGGCAGTAATAGTAGCGCGTGGGGGAAGTCATCTGGTATTTACGAATCGTCAGGACAATCGATCGCCGACGTAAGTATCGATGGAGTACTCGTACCCGATCTACCACTATGCGTAGTGGAAGACGAGACCCAAACGATTACAGAAGAAATTACAGAAAAACGAAGAAAGAAGCGAGAAGCAAGAAGAACGAAATTCAGAAGAAATTACAGAAAAACGAAGAAAAAAGCAGCAAAAGCAAAATTCAGAAGAAATTGCAGAAGAAATCATAGAAGAAAGAAGCGAGAAGCAAGAAGGAACAACGTCAGATGAAACTAGCAGTGAAGGCGAAGCTAAGGAAGACACGACGATGGGGAAAAACGAAAAGCCCTTCGACGACAACAAGAAATTGTCGACCTTTAAGCAATAAGAACGAAATTCAGAAGAAATTACAGAAAAACGAAGAAAGGAGCAGCAAGAGCAAAATTCAGAAGAAATTGCAGAAAAACGAAGAAAGAAGCGAGAAGCTTGAAGAACGAAATTCAGAAGAAATTACAGAAAAACGAAGAAAGAAGCAGCAAGAGCAAAATTCAGAAGAAATTACAGAAAAATGAAGAAAGAAGCAGCAAAAGCAAAATTCAGAAGAAATTGCAGAAGAAATCATAGAAGAAAGAAGCGAGAAGCAAGAAGGAACAACGCCAGATGAAACTAGCAGTGAAGGCGAAGCTAAGGAAGACACGACGATGGGGAAAAGCGAAAAGCCCTTCGACGACAACAAGAAATTGTTGACCTTTAAGCAATAAGAACGAAATTCAGAAGAAATTATGGAAAAACGAAGAAAGGAGCAGCAAGAGCAAAATTCAAAAGAAATTACAAAAAAATGAAGAAAGAAGCAGCAAAAGCAAAATTCAGAAGAAATTGCAGAAGAAATCATAGAAGAAAGAAGCGAGAAGCAAGAAGGAACAACGCCAGATGAAACTAGCAGTGAAGGCGAAGCTAAGGAAGACACGACGATGGGGAAAAGCGAAAAGCTCTTCGACGACAACAAGAAATTGTTGACCTTTAAGCAATAAGAACGAAATTCAGAAGAAATTACAGAAAAACGAAGAAAAAAGCAGCAAAAGCAAAATTCAGAAGAAATTGCAGAAGAAGCGAGAAGCAAGAAGGAACAACGTCAGATGAAACTAGCAGTGAAGGCGAAGCTAAGGAAGACACGACGATGGGGAAAAGCGAAAAGCCCTTCGACGACAACAAGAAATTGTCGACCTTTAAGCAATAAGAACGAAATTCAGAAGAAATTACAGAAAAACGAAGAAAGGAGCAGCAAGAGCAAAATTCAGAAGAAATTGCAGAAAAACGAAGAAAGAAGCGAGAAGCTTGAAGAACGAAATTCAGAAGAAATTACAGAAAAACGAAGAAAGAAGCAGCAAGAGCAAAATTCAGAAGAAATTACAGAAAAATGAAGAAAGAAGCAGCAAAAGCAAAATTCAGAAGAAATTGCAGAAGAAATCATAGAAGAAAGAAGCGAGAAGCAAGAAGGAACAACGCCAGATGAAACTAGCAGTGAAGGCGAAGCTAAGGAAGACACGACGATGGGGAAAAGCGAAAAGCCCTTCGACGACAACAAGAAATTGTTGACCTTTAAGCAATAAGAACGAAATTCAGAAGAAATTATGGAAAAACGAAGAAAGGAGCAGCAAGAGCAAAATTCAAAAGAAATTACAAAAAAATGAAGAAAGAAGCAGCAAAAGCAAAATTCAGAAGAAATTGCAGAAGAAATCATAGAAGAAAGAAGCGAGAAGCAAGAAGGAACAACGCCAGATGAAACTAGCAGTGAAGGCGAAGCTAAGGAAGACACGACGATGGGGAAAAGCGAAAAGCTCTTCGACGACAACAAGAAATTGTTGACCTTTAAGCAATAAGAACGAAATTCAGAAGAAATTATGGAAAAACGAAGAAAGGAGCAGCAAGAGCAAAATTCAAAAGAAATTGCAGAAAAACGAAGACAGAAGCAGCAAAAGCAAAATTCAGAAGAAATTGCAGAAGAAATCATAGAAGAAAGAAGCGAGAAGCAAGAAGGAACAACGCCAGATGAAACTAGCAGTGAAGGCGAAGCTAAGGAAGACACGACGATGGGGAAAAGCAAAAAGCCCTTCGACGACAACAAGAAATTGTCGACCTTTAACGACAACCCAAGCGGGAGGAACACCATAGCGAAAGGAACCCCAACCCCACAGCTGAGAAGACAATTAGCGCGAGTGCGCGTCAGGTAGCGAAACGATACGATCGGTGACATTAAGCAAAGAAGCCAGGTACGACGCCACGCGGGCGGTCTACTACGCGTTCAAGTGCAACGATGTGCCGAGTCTCATGGGCTACGACGAGCCATCGAACGTGCGCAGCACACGGAAGGATGACACCGAGTAGGGAACAGGGGAAGCCAACCCCGGCACTACCCCGGGTGTCCTCTTACAAGGGACCCGGGGTGTCCATGAAGGTTTTTCCTCACTAAAGAAGAAAAAAAAAAAAAAACCAAAAAAAGTAATAAGATTTAATGTAATGTAATGTATTATACTATAATGACAAATGTAATGTAATGTATTCATTACATTACATTAAATCATATTACTTTTTAAGCCAAGAACGCGTTGTAGAGTCGTTATAGGCAAAAGTAAGCGTTAAGTACGGATGTGCGGCATTGTTTTGACCTATTTAGAAATTACATTTAAAGATACCCGTGGCGAAGCACGGGTAATATGCTAGTTATTTGATATGTCTTAGCTGTAAATTAGTTTGATTAATGATAAATAATAATTATTGTTGAAACCAGTTAACATTGATGTATCTATTGATGGTTGACGGTTTTTTTTTAAAACTATCAGGGGTACAAATTGAAAATGCGGGTTTGATAACAGATGGCGTTACTAACGCTATACGCATCAGGCAGTACTGTGACTATGTTCATGTCAAAGCTACGTCTTATAGCTTTAATTTTCAGTATGTGTCAATTTGTCGCAGTGTCAGATTCATAGTTTTTTTGAGCTCTCAATATGTCGAGTTTCGTGCCAACAAAACAGCATTTGCGGGAAGTTTTAATTTACTTCTTTAATTTGAAGAAAAGTGCTGCTGAAGCACATCGATTGGTCTCCGAGGCTTATCCGAGTCATGTTCCATCGGTTTCAACGTGCGAGAGATGGTTTGTGCGGTTTAGAAGTGGTGATTTTGACGTTGAGGACAAAGAGCGGCCGGGCCAAGTGAAAAAGTTTGAGAATGCTGAATTGGAGGCAATACTCAATGAAGACTCGTGTCAAACTCAACAAGAGCTCGCAGATTCATTGGGAGTGACACAACAAGCCATTTCCCATCGTATAAAAGCCCTCGGAATGATCCAAAAGCAAGGACATTGGGTGCCGTATGAGCTGAAGCCGAGAGACGTCGAGCGCCGTTTTTTTGCATGCGAACTGCTGCTCGAACGGCAAAAACGGAAGGGTTTTTTGCATCGCATTGTCACTGGTGATGAAAAGTGGATCCATTACGATAACCCGAAGCGCAAAAAATCATATGGTTACCCCGGCCATGCATCATCATCGACGGCCAAACCAAATATTCACGGCGCCAAGCTCATGCTCTGTATTTGGTGGGACCAGCTGGGTGTGGTGTATTATGAGCTATTGAAATCGAACGAAACCATCACAGGAGCACTATACCGAACTCAATTGATGCGTTTGAGCCGCGCACTCAAAGAAAAACGGCCACAATACGAGCAAAGACACGACAAAGTAATTTTGCAACATGACAACGCTCGGCCACATGTTGCAGCGCCGGTCAAAACATACCTACAAACGCTGAAATGGGAAGTCTTACCCCACCCGCCGTATAGCCCAGATATTGCTCCTTCCGATTACCACCTTTTCCGATCGATGACACATGGCCTAGCTGACCAGCGCTTCCATTCTTACGAAGAAGCCCAAAAATGGGTCGATGACTGGATAGCAGCCAAGCCGGCCGAATTTTTTCGCGACGGTATCCGTAAATTGCCAGAAAGATGGGAAAAAGTTGTGGCTAGCGATGGACAATACTTTGAATAATTCATTTGTTACCATTTTTTCAGAATAAACGTTCAAAAATAGAAAAAAATCCCGCATTTTCAATTTGTACTCCTGATATATCGGTACTCCACCTGCTCTAATATCGCGTTTAAATTTCACCACAATATCGAAATTCGGAATATCAATATGATCGTCGTTATCCAACCATGTTTCAGAAAGTATCAAGAAATTTGTTTTTGTTGCAATTTTATCCGCGCGTAGACCTTGCCAATGAAATGAGAAGATTGACATTTCTGATTTATTTGTAATGAATTCTGTCAATAATTCTCTGATTGTTTGCAGTCTGTTCAATGAAAGCCTTTTGAATTCCGCTTGCAAGCCCATCAGAGATACCGCTCTACGTCGCCCATGATAAAATCGTTGATCTCCATTATTAGTAATAATATATAAACCTTCAATACTGGTAAAACGTGATACGGCTACGTATACGAGCGGTTGAGGGTGAGTTTTCTCATACTCATACACAATCTCACTAAATGTACCTCCCTGAGATTTGTGTATTGTTATCGCACATGCTGACACTAACGGGAAATGATTGCGTTTTGCGACAATCGTTTTATTCGCAACAAGTGGAAATGTAGAAGTTCTTCGATCTATCGGAACAGCCAGTCGACTGAGGCTGTCTTTGTATTGACGCAGCAGCTTTCTTACGTATCTTCCCACCTGTTTTGGTTGACTCCGGAAATTCTAGTCATAGACGACCTATTTCATCAGCATCATTATATTCTATGTGGACTAATTTTCCTGTAGCACCATTCGCTAACTCATCTGACACGTTGATATTGGTGGTTAATATTGTAACGTGGCAAAATCCTCAAGCGCTACGTCCTTCTCGCACGACGGCTGCCAACACGATCTCGCAGGGCTGTAAGGCGTAATCGCCGTACTCTAAATAATTTTTTTTGTTTTTTTGTATTTATTTTTCTTAAATCGTACGACCGAGGAGCGGAGAGGAAGAGGAAGGAAGAGGGCGGCCCGAACCTCTTGGCGGTTTCGGGATCGAGTCACCGTTTCGTAGGAGAGAGAGAGAGAGAGGATACAGACGCTTTCCATTTCTCGGGGTCGGGATCTACAGCCGTCCCGCTCGACGTTCATCTACGGCCAATATGCTATTATCTATTCTCGGTCATCTGATCTACTAGCAATAACCAGTCTATCTCACGGGGCTCACCTGCCGGACTGGACTACACATGGTTATTATCTGCTATTAATATTTGCGTCGTCCCGCCGAGGTGCTAGACGCGGTCATCGTGCGACACCGGTTCCCCCAATTAACCGAGTTCGGCTCGCTAAGAGGGGATCATAGATTACGGGCACGCGTGCCGGCAGGACCTCGGGGCTTTTTCCCGGTTACCGTCGAGCGAACAGGACGTAGCAGCGAGTATCATGTCGTCCCGCTCCACCGTTGATTTCGTCGAAATCTATCACCACCTATCGTGGGTACCGGGGCATATCTTTTGAAACAACGAGGAGTAAATCGAGGATGGTATCCAGAGGAGAGAATTTCGAGACGGTTTTGGGTTAAGAAGGATTAGCAAGGAACATCGCATCGTCATCGTCCCGTTCGATTCAAACTTAGTCGTACCTGCGATTCTGATATACCACGCACAGAGTACTATTCGTATCGGGGCAGGCTGCGTCGAGTAGAGTGTAATATCGTGATCGTTTGGCGGTTAGAGCCGGGAAGAAGTCACTTCGTTCGCTGTCCTTTTTTTTTTGTTACTGTTCTGTAGTCATTTTGCTGTAAGAACGCGCGCGTGTTGGTACATCATCCCGTGGTCGGATTGTATGTGAGGGATTTGAATGTCATAGGCCGTGTCGCGGACTTTCAGGAATAATTGACACTTATAGATTTATAATATTTTATTCGTCTTATTTTATTTTATTTATCTCTCTTATTATATTGGACATTATTTTATTTCTGCGAATGCCTGCAGTGCGTGCTCGGCCGTCATCCCGTGTTTGTACTTGATCGAGGGATTAGTACGGTTCGAAGCGTATCTTGCTATGATAAATAGTTCGTTCGTTATTTTCGTTGTTACTGTTCTGTAGTCGTATAGTTAAAACGTGCGCGCGTTAGGCCATTATCCCGAAGTGTGTTGGTTTGTGTGGGATTGGAACGGGATAGACCGCGTCACAGATTTTAACGAAATATAGACTTTGGATTTATGTGAGTTAATTTGAGTTCCCTTTCGTTTCGATTTGGAAGGTCGTGCGCGAATTCGTAAAAGGGACTAGAACGTTATATAGCGCGTCGCGTATCCTTCCAAACAATCGGCGTTTCTCTGTTTTATTTATTATTTATTATTTTATTTATTATTTTATTTATTATTTATTGGTTATTTGTTATACTTTATTCAACCAACGAGGTATTGATCGAGATTATTATTCTCACATTAATTATTTTATTATTATTATTATTCTTTGTTATTATTGAATTACCGACCATTATTTATTCGTTATTTGGCATCTTACGGACCGCAGAAAGTCTCGGTGGTTTGACTTTTACACGGCATACCTTATTTGAAATTGTAATAGCAGGCCGTGGATCGCTTCGCGTACGTGACCTCTCGACGTCCCGTTGTTTTGGTTTTGGTTCGGTTTGGAAGTGTGTGGGATTAGCTCGGGATAGGCCGTATCGCGAACGGTGCGTTGAGACAACCGAATATTTGGCTGTGTCGGTGAATATTGGTCGAGATTCAAATAAACGAGCGAGATAGGCTATACAGTATCTGGAGGCTACCGAAGTATGGGAGTGAGTGAGAAATCGGGATAACTGCTGCCGTTGAATTAAAGATTAAAACTAAGATACCTAACTGAATTTAGAAAATTGTTAACACGAGAGACTGATTTTACGGGACATTTTATTTGAATTCTAAGTTGTTGTTTATTGGAAATTACCATCAGATCGCCAGAAATAAAGAAGTTTGTAAGTCCCGTACTTGCTGTGGTTGTCTAAATTATTTACTGTCATTATTTTATTTATTTATCTATTATTTATTTAGCTGACTCCATGGATTGTTCTTGTTTGGTCGTAGTTATTGACAATATTTTATTATTCGACTTGGTTCGTGGATTTTAAGGAATTCTTTTACTTGATTGATTTTATCCGTATTTTACTTTATTTTTGTTTGACTAATAAGTAGCTTGACAGTCCGAACCACCCACTCTGCCTTGAACAGCTGTAGCTGGCCTGGGTCGAGACTGGTCATCCAACTCGGTATTTTTCCTTCCGGCGCGAAAGCGCCTGGCGCCCATCTCGAAAGAGAAAATAAAAAGGAAGGAAAAATAACTTGGACCAGTCATAGGTAACGTGGTGCGTTGAGGCACAAAATTACCGTTACAATATATATGATTTGTGTAATACCCATGTGACTTCATATGGTAATCCTCTGGTATCAATAGTCGACATCTTGTGAAGTTTTTGATGTATAGCGGCTTCTTGCTGAGCTCCTTGGCAACCAACATAAACATCTGTTGCTATGGAATTGACTTTGACGTCTGCACAATTAAAAATGTGATTATTATACTCACTAACAGATCGATTATTGAAGAATAACCGCACACCATCCGGACACAGTCTGTCAGCCTCTTTTTTGTAAAGAATCTTGATTCTATCAACTGCAGCTCATCTTCATCTAACAACCTTCTGTGAGCTCATAGAATTGCAAGCCTCGCCACAGTGTAGGACCTGCTAGTTGTCGTCTCAGCTGTTTATAAATTGGTGTTGCTCGAACCGGCGGTAGTTGACGTAGATCTCCAATTAGAATTAAATCCAGTCCTCCAAAATTGTCGTTGAAATTACCAGTGATCTGTTTTAATCTTGCGTCGATTTGCTCAAGCAGTTCAGCACCGATCATACTGATTTCATCTATGATTAGAACACGAACGTAATTAAATAGTGAACGACATTGTTGGGCGACTTCCATTAACAAAGGAAGTAATTTGGACAAACTTATTTTTAAAGCTGGGTAGACCGTTATTCCACCAATTGCTACTGCAGCTTTCCTAGTTGAAGTACAAGTTATGTAAGTGTTATAATATCCATCATTCTGTGTGTACCTATTATAAATTTCCCTTGACAGTTTTATTACAAATGTTTTTCCACATCCTGCAGAGCCCGTGAAGAATATTTCCAATGGCGAGGGCCTTTCGGACTGAAGATGTGAAATAACATGCATGAGAAGATCTTTTTGTTTTTCATTTGCCATTCGCATAAGTTCAAAGAAGTCTCGATTGGGCATCAGGTTCTCTTTTTTCTTAGCGATTGCCTCGAGTTTATTCAGCGTCGCTAAGCGTAAAGCAGTATTAACATCTGCATTTGGATTGTTATACAGTGCTTGAAATGGATTTGCCTCCGGAAATCTGTAAACGGCATCACGAGCTTCATCATCATCATTGTCGTCTTGTAGTCCATCCTCACGGCACAATCTCCGACAAATTTCAATGGTTTTGTTAATGTCCAAATCAGACTCAAATTCCTGTCGACGCTGCAATATGATATCTTCGTTTTCGTCGGAAATTTCGATGAATTTCATTTCTGCTAAGACTTCAGCTTCTTCATTTCGGAAGGTAATATGCAATGTGACCATTTCCCTTTTATATTCTGTGACAAATTTATTTCTCATGAGGGAGCGGTGCAACCTTTCGCTGTCTATTGATAGTACTGCTTTAATTGCCTACCGGTGCGAAATGTCTCCCAGAAATAAATTCATAACTTTGTAGAGATGAATGAAACTCCTCTGGGGAGGTTGGGCCACGAGGAAGGAAGGTTCTCACTGTAATAACTCGTAACACGTTATTCATTTAACAATTGAACGATATTTATAATTCAAATGCAGAAGAAAATTGAACAGTAATTAGAACAATTCGGCAAATGTATGAGGCAATTCGCTAATACATTGAGGAATTCTCACGCATTTTGTAACAGTTTATGTCAGAGCACAATTGAATAATGATTATGAGGCGTCAGTAAATGTACGATGTGACGCTCCGATAATTGGAGTGAATTTTACATAGTTATAACAGTTCATGAAAGAGCAAAATTGAATACTATTTATTAGCATTCAATAAATATACGAAGTGACGCTCCGATTATTGGAGTGATTTTTACATAGTTATAACAATTCATGAAAGATCAAAATTAAATACTATTTATTAGCATTCAATAAATGTACGAAGTGACGCTCCAATAATTGTAATTCTTACACAATTATTATCAACAATTTATCACACAAAAGATTTGAGGGGAATTAAGTTGCATATGAAAGTCTCAAGTAATTGCAACAAAAAAGGGTCATCTTACAGACCATTCGTAGCATAATGACAATGCCGCTTGAATTGGATACGATACGTCAATTATTATAATCATTTTTAGATAACTAGAAATAATTTTATCTCAAGCAAGATTATGATACGTGGGTATGCATATGAAAGTCGGACGTAATATCAAAAACAAATATCAGTTCATATGATAAATATAATGAACAACCTTAATTGTTTTGAGTAATTATCTAATATAATCAAAAATATTTGATTAACATGACTAAAGTGTTCCGTCGACGGGAGGTAGCGTGGTCGACACGATTTGCCAAAGTCCACAACACGCCCTCCTTTTGTATATAGATATAGGTATGTTACTCACGACATACGTCAACGAGATTGATTCGTTTAATACGATATTGTCACCCTCCGGGCCGGTTGGCGATCGTTGGATCTCTTCCGCGTGATTTGGGTTATTGTTCTTGCCTTCACAATTTCGTGGATTATCTATAGACAGTTACCGAGGCATCGGGCGTCCTATATTCACGCAAGTATTTCTTCACGCCAAGTATATTTATTTTACATCGAGCGTTACGCGGCCGTCGTATATTATTATTGCGCCTCGGAACGCTGGATTTCTAGGAAACTCGCGGATACAATCGAAATGTTCGTTGTAGCGGTCTATTGCCACTCGCGCACTCGCGGTACCACGAGAGTCTGTCGAACGTTTATGTTTATCGGTGGTCTTACGATCTGACCACGCGCGAAGGTGACCTCTGAGGGTCGCGTATTAGTCCTTGAACTCGCGAGAGTCGCGCGAATAATCGCGTCACCGAGCACATTATTTCGTTATTAACGCACAATTCTTAACGCAACGTTTATGGTTCACATCTGATTTATCCGAATATTATTTAGCCTTAAATCGCGTACCGGAGACCGCATCCGCCGAAGTCGCGACGTACATTTTGACTCGATGCAGTTAAAAAAGCACTGACGCCTGATGTGCGCGTTAAATAACGGTTATTTCTTTTAATTTTCTTTTGTTGGTTTTGTGCGTTATTGATTCACACGAAAGTCGCGATGAAATAATACATTTCCTTTACTCACGTACGACGTGTGATTAATGCAGACAAGTATGATGTTCCGCAAGAGCATCGCCCAAAATGAACGTGTAGCGTGTCGTTTCGCTGTCGCTGGACTCTTGACAGTGCTTCCTTTATCTCCTGGTGTTTCGGTGGCCGCCCTCGGAGAACGGATCGAGATGATTCCGTTTACGCTCCTGGATAGAATCGGGCGGACGAGGGAGCCATACTGCTCCTAACGACGACCCTCTCAGGACTATCGGAATCGATTGTGCCTCGATAAATCTGCGTGCTAGCCCTGCGTACGCTCATTGCGCAGGCCACGTCGTAGGTATAGTTATACACATTACGCTGTTCACGGTATCGCGTCGCCGACGGGAGACTCCGAAATTCGCAAGATGTCCATATAAGGCGAATTCATTTAGCCGTGTTTCCGGGATTCTTCGGCTTTTGTCGTATAGCGTCGCTACTATTGATTATAAAGTAGATTTATTTGTATGGGTGAGAATGAGCTATAGCGATTCACACGACGGAATGCTACACGCAGTACTTAAAGTATCGAATCGCTACAATTCATTATAATCTCATGCCATATCGTAGTTTCTATAACGAATGATACGCTATTCTTTTCTTCGATTGTATGTCCCTTGTGAATTCTTAAAATAATTAGCAGAAAATTGTGCGAGAGTTAATTCCATATCTTCTGGTCGCTGCTCATATTTGTCGAACCAATTTTCTTTCCATATATCTGTTAAATTTTCATCAACGTGCATTTCTTCTAATTGTTCCTGTGTTTTTTTAATTCGATGCCTCTCAACAGACCACACTATAGAAATATAAACTATCATAACTGAACTTTTTGACATTGGCTCCCGCAGTAAGTACCATGCAGCATCTTGACTTGTTAACTCAACGGTATTGAGCATATTTAAACTCATTTTTCTTGTGATCTCAACTATATCGAATTCCGGATTTTCATCCATGATTTCATGAATTTGACGTAGCAAGTTGCTTATGCCTCTGTTTGTTTTATTCACGTACTCTAGGACATACGCGGCCCAAGAGTATTCTTCGACGATAAACTGGAAATCTGTATTTAATTTTCAAATATTGAACAGGAAAGGGTTGAACGGGTTATGCCACTTTTCTGATGGTAATCGTTTTAAAAACACTTTAGGTCGAGTAATTCCTGCTTCAAGTATATGAAAATAGTCTTCATTGCAAGTAACACCATTTTGTTCATAAAATGATTCGATGTCTGTATAATCATTATTCTCCAAATTTATAAGCATTTGATAACGTCGAGCGTAATTTGCAAATCCCGGATGATCTTAAGAAACTGATATTAGTTGACCAATCATTCTTATTGCATTCTGTTTACCTGTACCAAGTGCATCTTGTGGAGCATTAATCAGCCATAATAAGATGTGTGCATGAGAGCTACCACGATGTTGAAATTCTATTCTTTTAAAATAATTGACCACATGATAAATTCCGAATGGGCTATTCTTCTTTGACTGAAGGATATTCATTAAAAGATTCACCAATTGGTTGAAATAGATAGCGCAGGTGACGGCATCTTCATCAATGAGTGTTGTCTTCTGATTGTAATTTTGTTCCTCAGCTTCTTCCTCAGAAATGTCAGCTCCATTATTCTTTAATTTATATAGTGTTCGTAACATATTATTGCACCTGATTTCATTGGCACTCAGAGTGAGGAATATCATGGGTTTTCCAAGTTGTTTTATCGTTGCGAAGATATCTCTCTTTCGTTCCGACCAATACCAAGTAGAATTTGGTATGGACCGCAAGAAAGCTAAGTTACTAGTAGTATGTGTACACCTTTGCTCCATCCCACTCCTATCCCCACTCCTTCCCCCACCACGCGGCTACCCCCACCACCCTACTTTTCCGCCACCGCGCTACCCACTCTGCTTGACCAGTGTCGGTAACATGGAGATGGTAAAGTGAGGCGGTGTGGGTACCTTGGTGAACAAGGAAGAGTAGAGATAAGAGTAGGATAGAGCAAAGGTGTACACATACTTGGAATAAAATTTTCAACTCACCCTTGTGTTGGCGGCATCCGCGACGACTCTCCAGGGTGACGGGCACAATATCCAGTCCAGGACACACACATATGCACTCTCTCTCTCTCTCTCTCTCTCTCTCTCTCTCTCTCTCTCTCTCTCTCTCTCTCTCTCTCTCTCTCTCTCTCTCTCTCTCTCTCTCTCTCTCTCTCTCTCTCTCTCTCACTCACTCACTCACTCACTCACTCACTTACTCACTCACTCAGTCACGCACGCACAAGCTCACCCACGCATCAAAAGCCGCAGCTACGTGCCCTGGTAATACGAATTACCCGCACCCATGGAGCGTGGGCATCGGCAGGGGTGGGCATACGTACCCCGATCAGCGTATCGTTACCGCGCGTTACATCAATCCGATCTAGATATCCGTCCTCGTCAATTAAATGATCGAGGCCGAATATCGTACACTTCACGAGCAACGCAGGTAACTCGCTAATCAGTGGCTCGGGGTGATATAGTTGCTGCCAATCGACGTATACCGATTCATCGATATCGACAAGCAGCACCTCGCAGCACCCGTCATCGTCCATGTTTACGATCTCACCGCGCAGAGCCCTTTGATGCCGCACAACGACACATGAGGCTCCCGCACACAACTCCTCAAATTTAAAAACACTCCTGTCCACAAATCCGTCAATATATAACCGCTCCAAATCGTCCTCTAACCTTAGCCACGCAGCACACATTAATTCAGTGCGCAGGAATATCGTGTTATCCCACGCACCGCAAACCACCCGAAACACAAAAGCCGCGGCTAGCGCGAAGTTATCGTACCGCGGATACATTTTTTCTATTTAAACTCGCGACGTGCACTGCTAAAGACAGACTGAATGCTCCGGGTGAGGCTGGCGGTGATCACAGTGTTTAAAGATAACAAACCCACCTCTGAGTCATACCTAGGTGTGCAGCGCTTTGAATGCAATGTCAGCAGTTTTGCACGTGTGTACCGCTTTGCGCTGTGCTTCTCGTGAAGCGAATGCTCTGCAGTAAAAGACGCAGAATATGATACCGTGCCGCGAGAGACCTCGATTATAATGTATATATAATTATAAAAGGAGAGACACAGTAAACCGATGTATTTGTTTTTAATTAATCACTTTACAGATATTTACCGTCGTATGCAACATCCCTGCAAACACGGTAATCTTCGCTCGGAGACTCCTCTGCCGTTGAATTTATTTTTATCACTGTCTGATCGTCAAGAGGCAAAAGCATTGTAATATTCACGCACTAATCTGTCGTTTTTCGTTACATTATCGCTAAAGAGATTATTAAATCGCGACATGGTGAAGCCGCACGACATAAGGTGTAGGAATACGATGCAAAATTGTCCACACACATCCGACGTATTACTCTGTAGCTGCTTGAGGCCGTACCGATAGAACTTGCAGTTTCTTCGTAGTCGGGCGAGATGTTGCGGTATAACCGGTGGTAGCCCGTAGCTATCAAAGTACATTCCTTTTCCATGATGGTTAACGTACATGGCGATCCAATGCTCTCCAGGTCTGTCGTGGTTATCCGTGTTAACTACGAGTCCGGCTGGTAACGACCATACACGAGGAATTCTGTCCGCCGGGTATACGCCAACGGTTGAAAGTGGTAGATACTGCAGACTCTCGTAGATTTGTCTAGTGTTCATGCTGAACACATAGTCAATGATTAAATGATGACCGATACGCTTTGAAAGACGTATATATATGCAAAATTTATTTCACAGCGTCGTCGATCGTGTCACGACCACATGATGAAGATTTTTCCTCTTTTTTATTCTCTTCCTCTTCGTCTGCTGACCAAACATCCATGTATGATTCTCCTTTAAATGGATGCTCGCGAAGCCAATTTTTTATTTGGAAAGCCTGGCGCATTGCACAATGCGAAGATGCTGTATCGTTTATCATAGCGTGTCTGAAGCATTTTCGCAAAGATTTCGGCATAAATGTATACGATGGGGCGCCCTCCTCACCCTCCAGGTTGGAAATTTCACGACTCGTGATATCGCAAAGAAGTATAGCCTTCTCGTGACCGCGCGTATAGATGCGTCTTGATTTTCGCGAAATTTCACGCAAGTTAGCGTATACCTGTTTACAGCTCACATCGCCCTCGTACCACTCCATACCGTGAAAATATTTCGAGAGAAAATTATTCTGGCTTCTCGATTGCTGTGGTAATTCGGCAAAGTGACACGGCGGTGCAACGATCCAATGAGCAGAGTACGGTCTATCCACTGCTACCACGGCAATTTCTTTCGGAATAAATTCCGAGTCTTTACCACGCATTCCCTGTATATCCACGACGATATCCATTTTGACGGCTAATCCGTACAGACGACCGAGTTCGACTGATTAGTTACTCGCGGACACGCTTCTACGTGTCTTAACACGAAATAATTTTATGCCGACATCAGCACATTTTTCGCTTATCCGGTAAAATCCACCATTACCTGCCGAGAGGCATCAATTTCAAGGACATTATCATATTCCGCGTAGACTACACAATTTATCGTTGAAGCAAGCGCATCCTCAAATCGTACCTCTATTCTCACACTACCGTGCTTTATTGAATTCCAATGTGTATTGCTGTTCGCCGAAAGATCGGGTGTCAAATCAAAAGCAAACAGACAGTATCCATCGCGATAATTATCGCGATCGATCGAATTACCGTCGTTCAAGAAATGTATTCCAGTTCCCGAAAACAACGTTTGAAAAGCATCCACATATAGATGATTTTTCGTGAAATCAGGTTGTAACGGTTTCGAAGGTATTTGAGCACCATCTACATACAACGAGAGATAATTTATCTTGTAATTTTGGAAATTGAACGGATTCATACTGAAGTCACCGTTAAACGCTTTGTTATCGACAAAACCGATAATTATACGCTTCGGCAACTGACCTAACACGATATTATCGATAGTCTCTCCATGAACACCCGAGTGTATTGAAACGGCTTTTACCTCGACTCTCGTAAGAGGATATTTAGCCGTAGATTTTGCCAGAGTTCTAGCATGTGAGAGCAGCACACCAGGAGCTATTTTTGTTCTACGAACGAGAAGCGATGCCTCGAGAATCTTTAAGCCGCATTGACCATTCTGTGTATCCCCCACAAGACAAAATGAATCTCTAGACCGAACCAGCCGTAGGCGCATCTCGACACCGTTTAATAGGAACCGCTCCTGATTGAATATATCGCAATGCAGATGACCGAGCAAGTCTACAGTTTTTTCGACATTTAAAAATTGTTTTCTCTTCACAAGACCCGTATTTTCCGATGTTATATCATCCATTTTTCTAGGTGTATCGTCGTACCAGAGAACGCTCGTAAGATGCGAATTTTTTGCTGCTGGACCGTAATTCAAAAGTGTTTCTATGTACGCTCGATAAGCGTAGACATTATTTGGAGGTGAAACTAATTTTTGATTCAGGTATACATCCACCTGATTAAACATAGAATGCAAGAGATTGTTTACAGGGCCGGCACTTACTTTCGACGATGTGCCCGCGGCAATTTCCGTAATGGTAGGAGATGTTATTTTCACTCTCAGACTAAGCATAGTATGCGCGAGATCGATATACTCATCACCCTGTCCGGGGATAACAAATTCAATCGGTGAATCATCTGTTAGCGAAGATATTGGTTTGTAATACACCCAATTGGAGCCTTCGATAGTAGTTTGCGTCGGTGGGAGTGAAAATAATTCAAGTTCCGATTTAAGACACTCGCACAAGTGCGCATGTAGAAAAGCCATCTTGTTTCAGCTATCCAAAAATATCTGCAACTGTTCGTTGACGAGTCTTCTTCTTCTTATTGTTCTTATTATTCTTCTTCTTCTTTATTGTTTTTCTCTTTATTACACTTTTATTTTTACGAGAGATACGTCGTGGTTTACGTTCGTTCGATGAATGAGGAGTACGTGAAATTTTGCGCTTTTTATAACCAGACCCCCGCATGAGAGTGTCAATTTTTTCAGAGGCTTTGCGTTTGAGATTACTACCTGATTCTCGCGCTCTCTCGCGAATAGCATCTTTCAAAGATATATTTCTATCGAGGATACCACCGGCTACGTTTACACCAGCGCGCAACGCCTCTTTTCCAACTGCTTTAGCGCCCTTCTTTAAAAGTGGTAACACTCGACGAAACAGGCCCCCGAGAAAGCTACCGATACCGTGTCCTCGCTGATTAGGTGTTCCGATATAAACATGGCTAATACCACCGTACCCGCGACGGCCCCATCCGTGCTGCACACTGTCAATATCATCCATAGCAGTGTAATCAATCGTGGGACCTTTTGAAATGTAGTGTCACAGTCAACGTTCCCTGCTCGAATGGTATAGGATCCCCAAATTCGTCTCTTATATCGATCTCGATAGTGTGTAAATTATTGCGCAAGAGAGGTATATATCGTGGCGTTGAAAACGATTTAATTTTTATCGAACCATACGGACAGTCATCAGTATCAATGGGAACAACTCGTAAGAGGGGTGTTTGTACATCGCCTGTAATATAGCTCTCGCAGATATCTGTGTATAAAAACATGCTGCCCGGTATAGCACCGGTGAGAGATGCAGGCCTCGACCCTGTGTATTCGCAATGCGGTTCTATCATTACGGGCCTACAAGCCTCTTCCGAGAATCCTAGTAGCCTTGCAATAGCGGGCGATACGTGAAAGTCGTGGTAGCGTAGATCGTCGCATACGCGTGCCACTTCGACCTGCCCGCTCGGAAGCGATTTAAAGCGCAAATGATCGGCCACGTGAGGTAGCTGATTTATACTCTCCAAAAGAGCGTCTATAGAGCGATATACACCAGGTGCTACTTGGTCTCTATCAGCACTCCTCCGTGTTAAAAGATTTAAACCCGGTAAATCATAATCACTATCCTCAAAAGTTACGAGATTTTCTACAGTAGGAACATGTAAAAGAGTCATCGGATAAGCAATTTCCACAAGAGAAACTGCCCATTCTCCGTGCAGGCGTATCTGACGCGGTAGTTTTGTAATAAATTTCGTCGTCGTATTATCCGGAAAATACTGCATACTACTGTTGCTCGGTAGAACGACAAAGAAAGAGCTATCCTTGGAGCTCATATTTATCACGGACGATGATCCCGAGCGTTCTTCTTCTTCTTCTTCTTCTTTGTCCTCTTCTTCTCTTTCGTCTTCTCAGATGACAGAGGCACTCGTACTCGTGATAATTCTGCTTCGTAGAAAATACCATCGATAGTCTCGTTATTCAGATCGTGTAAAATATACAGGAATGGCTCTCGATTCACCGATATTCGTTGAATCTTGAATAATTCGTTACTCCAACCACGCTCATATCCTTTCACGAAAGCTGCTTTAGCTGTACTGATACGTACCAAGTCACCGACGCTGTATTTAGGCTTTTTAATTTTTTTCGCGTTACGCTCGTAACGACGTGCTAAATTGTCTCGGGCTATAGAAGCATTTTCGAGGGTTACTTCGCTCGGAGGAATACGCGTACCGCTGTGTCTAGTGTGATTATAAGCATATAAAAAATTTTGTAAAACATCGATGTAACGCTTATTTCGCGTGTATGTAAAGTAGCGCCACATTCGCTCTTTTATTGTTCGATTAAAGCGTTCGGCAATCGAGGCTTTTATATCAGGGTTACGAGCAGCGCAAAAATCGATATTCTTTTTCTTGAGAATTTGCTGAAACGGTGCGCCGATAAATTCTTTGCCTCGATCAGTTTGCAATTGTTGCGGGCGACGATTGTTACTGCGCGCGAGTATGCGTGTGAGACCGCGGGCCACGTTTGCGCTCGTTTTGTCACGCAAAGCCTCGACCCACGCGTATTTGCTCAACACATCAATAACAACAAGCAGATACGCGTACCCATCGTTGTACGTGGCTATCGAGCGAAGATCAGCTAAATCAGCCTCCCATACATCGTCTATATTACTCACACTGTACGTACGACGGGGAAATCGTCGTCGTACGAGGCGATGCATGTTATAAAGGGTGATTTTTTTAAGGTTAGGATTTTCATGCATTAGTATTTGACAGATCACGCGGGATTTCAGACAAGGTGTCAAAGAGAAAGATGCTCAGTATGCTTTGACATTTCATAATGAATAGACTTACTAACGAGCAACGCTTGCAAATAATTGAATTTTATTACAAAAATCAGTGTTCGGTTCGAAAAGTGTTTCGCGATTTACGTCCGATTTATGGTCTACATAATCGACCAAGTGAGCAAACAATTAATGCGATTGTGACCAAGTTTCGCACTCAGTTTACTTTATTGGACATTAAACCAACCACACGAATGCGTACAGTGCGTACAGAAGAGAATATTGCGTCTGTTTCTGAGAGTGTTGCTGAAGACCGTGAAATGTCGATTCGTCGCCGTTCGCAGCAATTGGGTTTGTGTTATTCGACGACATGGAAGATTTTACGCAAAGATCTTGGTGTAAAACCGTATAAAATACAGCTCCTGCAACAACTGAAGCCGAACGATCTGCCACAACGTCGAATTTTCAGTGAATGGGCCCTAGAAAAGTTGGCAGAAAATCCGCTTTTTTATCGACAAATTTTGTTCAGCGATGAGGCTCATTTCTGGTTGAATGGCTACGTAAATAGGCAAAATTGCCGCATTTGGAGTGAAGAGCAACCAGAAGCCGTTCAAGAACTGCCCATGCATCCCGAAAAATGCACTGTTTGGTGTGATTTGTACGCTGGTGGAATCATTGGACCGTATTTTTTCAAAGATGCTGTTGGACGCAACGTTACGGTGAATGGCGATCGCTATCGTTCGATGCTAACAAACTTTTTGTTGCCAAAAATGGAAGAACTGAACTTAGTTGACATGTGGTTTCAACAAGATGGCGCTACATGCCACACAGCTCGCGATTCTATGGCCATTTTGAGCGAAAACTTCGGAGAACAATTCATCTCAAGAAATGGCCCGGTAAGTTGGCCACCAAGATCATGCGATTTGACGCCTTTAGACTATTTTTTGTGGGGCTACGTCAAGTCTAAAGTCTACAGAAATAAGCCAGCAACTATTCCAGTTTTGGAAGACAACATTTCCGAAGAAATTCGGGCTATTCCGGCCGAAATGCTCGAAAAAGTTGCCCAAAATTGGACTTTCCGAATGGACCACCTAAGACGCAGCCGCGGTCAACATTTAAATGAAATTATCTTCAAAAAGTAAATGTCATGGACCAATCTAACGTTTCAAATAAAGAACCGATGAGATTTTGCAAATTTTATGCGTTTTTTTTTTAAAAAAAGTTCTCAAGCTCTTAAAAAATCACCCTTTATGAATCCTGTGTCTCGAGCAATGGTAAAACATTTTTTCGCGCTACTCTACGATCCGCCTGGGCCAAATTTTTTGCTCGAGAATAGGAAGCAGGATGAGCGGTGTCATAATAGATTTTTTGAAGAATTTTCATAATTTTAGCGATGACCAGTTAAATGGATTCTTTTTCTTTTTCTTTTCTAACTGTGTGGGTTGTCGATATTCTACTTGTGCGAAGTTTTGCAATTGTTCGTCCTCTTCTTCATTTCCCTCCGCCCCCTCGATGATGTCGTTTTCAGCCTTGAGGATTAAATCTCTGTTTGAGTGTGCGGTCTCGGCCTCGTCGTCGTTGTTCTTGTTGTTGCTACCGTTGCTGCTATTGCTGCTGCTACTATCGTTTTCGCGCGGTAAAATAAGACGCCGCTGTGGTGTCAAGGATGATGTAGGTGTAGGCTCGTGTAGTAACGCGGGATTACCGATAAATTCACGCGGCATCTGTATCGCTCGCAGGAGTTTGGCAAAGTGAGATCGTCCGATGGGTTTCTCGCGTTTTCTAGCTCGCATAGCATCGTTAACAAGATCAACGATATTGGAATTTGAA
The DNA here is from genome assembly GCA_963942595.1 of Cylloceria caligata. Lineage (NCBI taxonomy): Eukaryota > Metazoa > Arthropoda > Insecta > Hymenoptera > Ichneumonidae > Cylloceria > Cylloceria caligata. The sequence continues at coordinate 25,139,484 of OZ012710.1, forward strand.
ATTCTTCTGCCGTCTATGGAAACAACGCTGTTACGATCCCATGTCATTTTTTTACCAACGGCGCTGCGATGCAAATTGCGAAGCAACGATATTGCTTTAGATTTAAATTTTTTTGGTACGCTATCCATAATAAGTGTGTCATTGAGCCGCGATTTAACTTTGTTCATTAAATCGTCGTCGGATTTATTCTCGTGGCTATCGAGTATTGCTACTTTTCGTTTTGATGAGATATTCGGTACGGCATTATCGTACTCGACCATGTGAAGATAACGCTGTAAAACCTGTTGGTACGCTATCCACTTCTCTCTTGTACGAGCGAGAGTTTAGAATTTTACTCAGCTCAGAGTCGAGGCGCGATAATGGCGTACCGGTAGTCTGTACGGAAGGCAACGGATCTGCACTAGTAGTAGCAGTAGTAGTAGTAGTAGCAGCAGCAGCAGCAGTAGTGGCGAGTCCAGCGAGACGATGTATGTTATCATGAGGAATAAGTACCATCTTTCTGGCATATTCCATGTCTCGCGTAGGCCAAGACAGGCGCAAGAAGCAGCTTGAGAAATCCGACACAGTGCTCGACGATGATCTTCCTCTTACCGCTCCAATTTCCCCTTTTGGCGGCTAGTCGTCGAAGAATTGTCGCGTGCCTCCGAAGATGATTCTTTTGCACGTTGTTCAGACTCACGTTTCCCTGTAAAACGTTTAGAGCACACTCGCATATACAGCGTACAAGCGCTACATCTGCTTTGCGCAAAATTGCACGTCGTTGCTCTTGCTTCAGATAACACAACGCCTGCAATATAATTATCTGCTTTTTATCGAGAGGTCCGCGCAACGCCATTACAAGCGCATTACTGGTACATCGCGCGACGCATCGCGAACTTTTATTGCTTTTTGAGGCACGTAAACGTAATGGTATTGGTCATCGGGAAATATACAGGCGCGAAATCGACAATTATCAGGCGTCGATTGTTTCAAGTCGAATAATAGATAGCCGTGCGGTGCGGCTGTTGCATCGAAATATACTTCCTGCAAAAATCGCGGATTCTCGGGACATACCTGGCGGGCTAGGTGCTGAATTTGGGCGCGATCTCGCGGATTTTTGAAGACAATGATATAATTAGCGTTTAAGGAGATATCGCGCTGCCCGTGACCCTGATGGAAGAGATTTTGCGTGATGAAAATGACAGTAAGATTTTTATGATGGCTACCCTTGGTGAAAAGATCGACCACAGTATTGTTGGATGCCTCGCGCATTAGATCGTCAATGACCACAAGTTTAGGTCTTGCGTCATTCGAGTAGTCTACTGCTTGCGGTAAACCCTCGCGAAATTCGATTTTATCACCGTACTCTGAATACCCGGACTGCCACTCTGAATAATAAAAAAGTATACGCTCGAACGGGACATCCGTCATTTCGCGCATGTATTTAAAGAATTTTTTTACAAAATATGTTTTACCACATCCCGTAGGACCGCTTATCACAGCTGTCCACGGATGTTTCCAACGCGTATCCATATCGACGAGTGTCTATCAAAATCAATCAGCAGACTCTTAAATAAGCTTATACCGCGGCTGCGGCTGCGGCGGCGGCGGCGGCGGCGGCGACCCCGCGGCATCAGCTATTTTCGCGGCCTTAAAGAGCTGATA